>SJYQ01005790.1:105919-153566 GCA_006410935.1 Redunca redunca | reverse complement strand
ACTCTTGAGAGTCCCTTGGACTCCAAGGAGATCCAACCAATCCATTCTGAAGGAGATCAATCCTGGGATCTTTGTGGAAGGAATGATGCTGAAGCTGAAACTCCAGTACTTTGGCCACCTCATGCGAAGAGTTGACTCATTGGAAAAGACTCTGATGCTGGGAGGGATTGGGGGCAGGAGGACAAGGGGGACAACCCAGGATGAGATGGCTGGATCGCATCACGGACACGATGGATGTGAGTCTGAGTGAACTCCGGGAGATGGTGATGGACAGGGAGGCCTGGCGTGCTGCGATTCATGAGGTCACAAAGAGTCGGACACGACTGAGCGGCTGAACTGAACTGAACTGCTTTATTATTCCTAAGAAGGGTGACAGACTCTACTACCTCTTGTCCTTTTTCTGTTCTCCTGATGCCTGAATATTTGCAGGTTCTGCTGTTGGAGATGAGAAAGCTGTACTGTGAATGACCATGGGAGAAACTTAAGGAACAGCCGGATATCAGCCCTCTTGTCCTGGAGCCACCGTACCTTCTCAGGTTGACCTCCCTGTCATATGGAAGAGAAAGAAACTCCTGTCTCCTGCAGCCTCTCTTTCTCATTCTCTTATGTGCCACATGCAATCCATAACTGATAACGATCTTGAGTGGCATGTCCCCAGGGAAAAATTTAGTATGGGAAAAGCAGGTGCTATTAGACACACTGAACACTGTTTACACAGTAAGTAAAAAAGTGCCTCCCATGAAGAAGACCAACAAGAGAATAGAAATTAGTTGTTGATAGAGAACAAGGCCATGAAGAGAGTGAAATCACTGAGGATAAAGGAATAATTTATCACTGAATCACTCAGTAAATCACTGAGGACAAAGGAGTAATTTTGGCCACCTGATGTGAAGAGCCAACTCATTGGAAAAGACCCTGATGCTGGGAAAGATTAAAGGCAGCATGAGAAGGGGATGACAGAGGATGAGATGGTTGGATGGCATCACCAGCTCAATGGACATGAATTTGAGCTAGTTCTAGGAGATGGTGAAGGACAGGGAAGCCTGGTGTGCTGCAGTCCATGGGGTCACAAAGAGTAGGACACGACCAAGTGACTGAACAGCAACAAAGGAGTAATTAATAAATGCAGTGCAGCAGAGCGAACCATTAAGAGTTGAGGTGTGGGGCTTCCCCAGTGGTCCAGTGGTTAAGGATATGCCTGCCAGGGCAGGGGACCTGGGCTTGATCCTTGGTCTAGGAAGATTCCACATGCCACATGGCAACTCGGCCCATGAGTCACAGCTACTAAAGCCCATGAGCCCCAGAGTTTAGGCTCTGAAACATAAGAAGCCTCCACAATGAGAAGCCCAAGCATAGCAACTAAGACCCAGTGCAGTCACAAATAAATAATTTATCAATAAAAATTTTTTAAAAAAAGAGTTAAGATGTATCCCTTGATTTGATATTTAGGAATCTATGCAGTTTAGTACTCCAACAGAAAAGGCAACTGATAAATTCACACTGACATTGACTAATACTAAATTGATTATGATGACTTATTCATTCAACAAATAATTATTGAGCACCAAACAAGTATTATACAAGGCACTATATATATAACTTTTGGAGAAGGCAATGGCACCCCACTCCAGTACTCTTGCCTGGAAAATCCCATGGATGGAGGAGCCTGGTGGGCTGCAGTCCATGGGGTCGCTAAGAGTCGGACACGACTGAGCAACTTCACTTTGACTTTTCACTTTCATGCATTGGAGAAGGAAATGGCAACCCACTCCAGTGTTCTTGCCTGGAGAATCCCAGGGACAGGGGAGCCTGGTGGGCTGCCGTCTGTGGGGTCACATATAGTCGGACACGACTGAAGCAACGCAGCAGCGGCAGCAGCAGCATATATATAACTTTAGTAAAAAAGACTGAGAGCTTAGAGTCTCATAATTTATAAAGATGGTTCCCCTTGGCTGTTAATGAAAATGTGAGCATTTATCACTTTGAGTTATTGAAAGGCCTGGTTAAAATTTTGTCGTGAAGTCCTTTTAAACAAGGACCATGATGTAGTCTGCATTACACAAATACTTAGTCATACTCTTATATTAATAGATCCTAGAAACCCAAATCTTTTAACCACATTACAGACGCTGAAAGCAGTCCTGGAGTAGAGCTCATGGGTGTATCTTGGGGAGAGAATATGAAATTGGGCTGTAAGTCAATACACCTCCACAACCAGATATGATTAATCTTTTGCTATTTCATCCAGGTTGTATGAAACACTAAAAGAATGGAAAGGAGAGCTTGAATCAAAGAACTTATCTACATTTGTAGATAACAGCAACTGAAGAATATCTAAAAAGTGTTTGTGAAATGAAATAAAATAGACTACTGTCAAGATGCATGTGAAACCTTCTAATCGTTTTCTCATTGTCATTCTTTCATCTATCATGTAAACAGATCATTTACACTTTTGAAAAACCCAGGTGCATAGTTGGTGGCTAGGGGCACACACAATAGTCATCCTTACTCTGACAATTGTTGGAATTCACCTGTGGTTCATAGTAAAAAAAAAAAAAAATAGTACTTTATGGAGTCCTCTGTTCACCCCATCTCATTATAATGTGCACACCAGAGACAGATCCTACTTCAGGGGGTTGGGGTTGCTGGGCTTGAATGCTGTGATAGAGAGAATGGAATTTCATTCTTTCCTCAGGCCACTCCAGCTCTACAGGTCAGGAACACTGTCAATTTAGAGGTAGTTTACAAAGCAAGTCAAAGCAACAATAGGAACTGGTTATTACAGAAGAAGAAATGAAAGGGGTTGGGAAGAGAAAAAGCATGGTCCAGAAAAAATATATATTATTTGTACACTGGGTTTGCTAGATATAGATCAAAGTGGGCATGAGGAGGTGGGAAGACAGAGAAAGATAAGCAGGTTTCAACTACTTGTAAGTACCTGCTTGAGATAGATGAGTGAGAATTCTTTCTGTTAGGATCACTATCGTTTCAATTTCTAACACTTCCAACTCAACAAGAGCTTTCCCAAAGGGCTTCGCAGAATACAAATGCGTTTCACAAGTTTTGGAAGATTGTTAGCTACAGGTGTTTTGTTGTTGTTGCAGTGTATGGAAAGCACAGAGTCAAGGAAAATTACAGTATTTTTTATTATATTATAGCAAAAATAACTTTGCTAATTGTCACTGACCCTTGAGACATATTTTATTTTGTATCTACATGGAAATTTTATTGAAAACTGGTCATATGCAAAACAGTAAGAAATACTCAGAAAAGGATGAATAAAATGCAGTCATAGTTTGGTATAATATTCAATCCAAATAATGACTACTATAAAACATATATCCTGTATGAATAATAGGCTTATGTATAAATGAGAAATGTCAGAATAGATTGACTCAAATTTCTTTTTAAAAAGAATATTCTCTTTGAAAAGATATATTCCTTTAACACATTTCTCAAAGAGTTTTCCTTTAAGAAGGAAAGGAAAATGTCTAAACATATTGAGTTTAGATTTATACTGGTTTAGGAGAGTTTAGGGATGCCTTAGTGACAACTTCATTGATAAATAAGCAAGCAAATACATTTTAAAAAATTACTAAGTTTATGTGTTTTAGTCACTCAGTTGTGTCCAACTCTCTGAGACCCCATGGACTGTAGCCCGCCAGGTTCCTCTGTCCGTGTGGTTTTCCAGGCAAGAAAACTGGAGTGGGTTGCCATTCCCTTCTCCTGGGATCTTCCCAACACAGGGATAGAACCTGGATCCGCTGCATTGCAGGCAGATTCTTTACCATCTGAACCACCAGGGAAGTCCTTATTAAGCTTAGGGAAACAAAAAGGATTGCAAGAAAGGAAAGCTAATCATAGATTCCCACACTGCTCAGAGGTGAATAGCCCATGCACACTCATAGGTATGTAAATACTGAATACTGATCTACACAAAATACTCTATAAAGTGTATCTGTAAGATGGGAATAAGGCAAAGTGGTTTGTGTGTTGGGTAAGGTGAGGTGGTGCCAGTAAATAATGTCTAAACTGAAAAGAAAAATAGCGATGTAACCATACTACCAGGAAGTATAACTGTAAATACAAAACAAATAGCTAAACATTTTGAAGTCATTGCCTCAGGAAATAAGAAGGAGGGTAGTGTTTGGGGACTACTGATTCCTCAATAAGCTCTGGAGAACAATTGGACGCTTAATCTATAAATATGGGGTTTCCCCCATGGCTCAGTGGTAACGAATCCACCTGCAGTGCAAGAAACTGGGGTTTGATCCCCAGGTTGGGAAGATCCCCTGGAGGAGGACACTGCAACCCACCCCAGTATTCCTGCCTGGAGAATCTCATGGGCAGAGGAGCCTGGTGGGCTACAGTCCATGGAATCACAAAGAGTCGAACATGATTTAGCGCTCATGCAATCTCTAAGTCTATCATTTTGATAAAAGTGACTGCTGCTGCTGCTGTTGCTAAGTCACTTCAGTCGTGTCTGCCTCTGTGCGATCCCATAGACAGCAGCCCACCAGGCTCCCCGGTCCCTGGGATTCTCCAGGCAAGAGTACTGGAGTGGGTTGCCATTGCCTTCTCCCGATAAAAGTGACTAGTTAAACCTAAAACTGGATGCTCTATTCCAACATGTAATACAGAAATTATGTTTGTATATTTATTTAAGAGGTCTTTATGCAGAAGGAAATGGCAACCCGCTCCAGTATTCTTGCCTGGAAAATCCCATGGACAGAGGATCTTGGCAGGCTACAGTCGCTGAGGTCGCAAAGAGTCAGACACAACCTAGTGACTACAACAACAACAAGAGGTCTTTAAGGATTAATTGCAGTTAATCATTCTTATTTCTGAGGAGTGGAATTATAGGAATGCAGAGAGGAGAAGGACTTTTATAAACTTGAGTAGAGCTGATTTTTTGAATGAGCACATATTATTTTGTAAAAGTTAAGTTTCTAAATAAAGAAAAATCCATGTAAGTTAAAAATTGAAGTAAAATATTCCAAGTTAAATATTCATTTATATTAAAATTTATACACAATCATATGTGTTATACATGAATTTTGAAATAAAACAATTTGGCTGAATTATCCACTTATCATTTGGAGACTTTGGTTTGGGGAAGATATAACTGTGTGATGCACACAAACAAAGCCTGATCAAACAGCAAATTTGATGAGATTAAGTAAAATCACTGCACATGAAAGCATGTTATACATTTAAAAATGCAGAACAAATGAATATATTAATTATAATACCTGGAGACATAAACCACAAGTGGGCAAATGGAAGCCCAGTGAAATTTTTTTTAAGATGACCCAGAACCACTGGAGCCTTTCAGAATTTATTATTATTCAAATGCCTACCTAGATAACTACCTGTTTGGCTTCTGTGGGTTTTAGCATCGATTGTAGCATTTAAATGAAGCTCTCAGCTCCCAACCCCCAGTTGAGATTAACAGTTAGGGAAGAATATGTGATTAGCTAACTTGGTCAGGGAACTGATTGAGTACAGCCAAGTTTCTTGCTTTGATCCCCAACTGGGCTGCCTAGTTTGGTTCGATGCCTTAGCCACAGACTGTAGTTCCAAACCCAGAGGTCTCAGAATTGCATATACTTGGCCACAATGGGGGTTAGACAGAGGAGTGTGGTTAATTCATGCAAGTCGTTGACACTGTCCAAAACAGAGCTCAGATTATGTTCCACTAGGCTAGGCAACTAGCATCACAACTTATGAACAGATAACATATTACTATTTCAAGGCAGCTGCTGCTTTACTCCTGCTGCTAAGTTTCTGTTTTCTTTTGACTAAAGTTCTTAGAATCTCAAAAGTAGATGGTCCCTATAGGTCATTTGAGCCACTCCACTGAGTGATGGAGACATTTCTCTACAGCACCCCTGGGGAAAACAATATACTCTTTGCTTGATCATTTCCAGTGGTCATGGGGGTGGAGAGGAAAATGGCTACTCACTGCATTGCTGGGCGGTGATAGTTGGTGGAGTTGAGTGAGTGAGTGAGTGAAGTCGCTCAGTTGTGTCTGACTCTTTGCGACCCCATGAACTGTAGCCTACCAGGATCCTCTGTCCATGGGATTTTCCAGGCAAGAGTACTTTAGTGGGTTGCCATTTCCTTCTCCAGGGGATCTTCCTGACCCAGGGATTGAACCCAGGTCTCCCTCACTGTAGGCAGACGCTTTACCATCTGAGCCACCAAGGAAGTCCCAACTGCATTGTTGGGCAGTGATAGTTGGTGGGGTCACTGTCAATGCAGGTGAGGCAAGACACGTTGGTTTGATCCCTAGGTCAGGAAGATCCCATGGAGGAGGAGATGGCTACCCACTCCAGTATTCTTGCCTGGAAAATTCCATGAACAGAGAAGTCCGATGGGCTACAGTCAGACACGACTGAACGGACACATATACACAGTTGTCAAAAGTTTCTCCTGTTGGTGGGCTCATTGATCTAGCTTTGTTCTATGGCAGGACACTGAACAATTTTAATGTTTTCTCTGATTTGTAGATAGACAAATAGTTTCTTACCATGCCATCTCCGTTCTTGACAAAGTAGTTTTTGGTTGTTTTNTTTTGTTTTTTTGTTTTTTTTTGCCACTCCAAATAGCTTCTGGGATCTTAGTTCCCTGACGAGGGATCAAACCTGGGCCTCTGGCAGTGAATTCTAACCTCTGGGCCACCAGGGAATTCCCAGAATAGTTTTTAAAATAATTTCTCCAAAGGCCTGTTTTGCATGTTGTTTATGATTCAGACTGTTTCAGATTGTCGATGTATAGTACCCAGATCTACCTAGGTCCTTCTTGTGCAAACAGGACTATCACCTTTTTTGTACAGTTTCTTGCCTGTGTGGTTGGATGAAGACAGCACAGGGAAGACGAGCCATTGGCAGCTCCAAGCCCAGTGTGGCTTCGTTGGCCCCCTGAATCTTACCATGGCCCTTCCTCTGGGGAGTAAAAATCACCAGGGCAACAACTCAAAGACTAAATTGAAATATTGGACCAATTTTGAGAAAGTGAATAACTCTACTAGTGGCTAACAAATTCCTTTGTGAGTCATGTGGTTTCCAAATCATTACTATCAACAAAATTGAAGGAAGGTGTAACCCAGATCATTAGAAATAACTTTTCTATGATGGCTATCTGTGAAGTTACATAACTCAGAAAATGTTAAAGGCACTGAGTGACCTTTTTATAATAAAACTCTTTCCATTCTCATCTACTTGTACAAGCAAGTTTTCTCAGTGTGTACAACCATAAAAACAAAAAATAGCCATCACCTTAAGGCTGAATCCTGTTTAATTCTAACAATATATAATATTTGCTCATGGATTTATGAACTAATTTATTAAAAGCTCTATTTATATTTTTAAGAAACATATATTTTTAAGCTCTACTGCAACTTAGCTTTTCATGTTTAGTAAATAACCAATGTTAATGATTTTATGCTACTTGAGACAATTGTATACTAATAATAATTATCTTAATTCAGATTATTTTAAACAGTGAGAATCTATGGCCACAGAAAATATTAAAAATTTACACTTAAATGTATAAACATATTCTTTTTAAATAGGTATAGGGTGATTAAAGACTTTCAAGCATAAAAATATGAAAAAGTAAAACAGAAATATGAGTTTGCATAAAAAAGAACAATATAAAATTTCATACCATTAAGAGTAGCATGATCCTGTATTTTAAAAATAAGTGATCATAAGTATCAAATTATTAAGTTATCTAAATTCCACTAAATACATTTAAAAGACTGAAGCAATCATTTCATTGTTAAGTGTCAGTGTTATCAACATGTCAGAAATTGTATTCTTTGGAACTACTTCAAGAATTATATTCTTTAAAACTACTTATGATAAAAGTTATAGATGTGATAGGGATATCTTTCTCCTTAATGAAAATTAAATACATTTTGTGTTGTTTCCCTTTATCTGACCAAATGAGTTTGAACATCACTTCCTTAAGCTTCTTACTAGGAAGCCTGGTGCTACTCACCCACACTCTGGTCACAAACGGTTTGAAGAATGTCCAGTCATATCATCTTTTAATGCCCTTTGTTGAAGGCAAGGTACTGAGAGCTGAAGCAATATATTTAATAGTCAGGATGAGAGTGGACGTGGAGGGATGGGGTAGAGCCAAGAACAGCATAGGTAGGATTACATGTAGCTCACCATGTTACTCTTCCATACTGCAATAGACCTTGCCTACTGGACTTTTCTAATTAAACTGATATTTTGGCTTCCCTTGTGGCTCAGCTGGTAAAGAATCCACCTGCAATGTGGGAGACCTGGGTTTGATCCCTGGGTTGGGAAGATCCTCTGGAGAAGGGAACGGCTACCCACTCCAGTATTCTGGCCTTGAGAATTCCATGTACTATAGTCCATGGGGTCGCAAAGAGTCGGACACAACTGAGTGACTTTCACTTTCACTTTCTCCCATTTACTACATAGAAGTCAAATATTTGATGTTTGCATGTCAGGTTAAAAAAATATATATTTTAAGCACAATTCCAGCATATATATATATATATTTCACCTACTTGTGCACTTCTTAAATTGTCAAAGATGTAATGACTGTGTGAAATGAAACCATGTCTCTCATGGAGTTTTGGAAAAGCAGATAGAGATGCTGCCACAGTCTTTGATTTAATTTGAGGGCCTCATTTCCTGCTTCATTGAGGTCATGTACTTTTATGGAAAATTATACAGCCTCATCAGAGCCGCCTCATGAGTCAGTACTTTGAAGAAATCATAGAGTGAGGACTTCTCCTACCCAAGGAAAAGAATGTCTTACTCAGCAGGGCCCAGCAAGGAGAGAAGGATGCAAATGACTCAGGGATGCCCAGAGGAAGGGCAGCACCTCCGGCTTCAAAAAAGGCAGAGGTTCATGGGGAACTCCCTGGAGGTCCAGTAAGTAGGACTCTATACTTTCACTGCCGTGGCCCCAGATAGGAAAACTAAGATCCCACAGGCTGTACCTCACTGCCAAGAAGACAACAACAGCAAATCCACCTCCCATACAAAGCAGGCAGAGGCTCATTTGACAACCTCAAAAAATACCACTTCAGAAATTGCTAGACTCTCATCTAATTTTGCAATTACTACAAAATAAACCTCTTAATGATTGTAGCCATTATATATCTTGGCTATATTCTGAAAAAAGTTGACACACCTCGATTAAAAACCAAATGTATAAGTAAAGAATAAAACAGAAAGGTTTGGGGCTTCCCTGGTGGCTCAGTGATAAAGAATCCACCTACCAGTTCAGGAGACATGGGTTCCATCCCTGGTCCAGGGAGATCCCACATACCATGGAACAGTTAAGCCCATTTCCCACAATATTGAGCCTGAGCTCTAGAGCCCAGGAACAGCAGCTTCTGAAGCCCACACACCCTAGAGTCTGTGCTCCCTAACAAGAGAAGCCGCCACGAGGAGAAGCCTGCACACTCCAACTGGAGATTCGCCCCTGCTCACCGCAACTAGAGGAAAGCCCACACAGCGATGAAGACCCAACACAGCCAAAAACAAATAAATAAATAATTTTTTGAAAAATAGAAAGATTAAAAATTTCTCCTATCACCAGTATAACCATATTTCATGGAATAAGTGAGCTGTAAACTACATTATCTCCTTAGTTCCTTCTGATTCCATCAGTGGTGATCTGTGCTTTTTAGATGTAGCAAAGTCACCATTGGAATTAAAACAGAGTCCAAAAAAAGTACTTTCTTGATGAAGGATTAATAAAATCATTGACTTTCAGAATTAGAGATGACATTAGAGTCTACTTCACTTAGTGTCTGTTTCCCAGTGAGGTACCACCTATTAAAAGACGAATAACGGCAAAACTAGCATTGGAATTCTATTCTACTAGCCCTTTGTGTTTCATACCCTGTTTCTTTGATCTTGGTGTTTAAAAAGATGTATTGTAAAAATAATGGAAGAATCCCCTCTCCCTTTGGCAGTTCTGTTCATCAGCGTAACTGGCAGGCAACCTTCTTCCCTTCTTCCCTGTGTCCTTCACTCTAGAGCCCAGAGAAGTTCAATACCCCACTCCCTGTGTTCGCTGCAGTTAGAGGCTCATGGACATAGCTCTGGCCAGGGAAATGCAAATGGCTGTCTGTCAGGGACTCAAGGGAAAACTATGTCTTTTCGGATAAAAGATATCTAGAGCTATATTGAATACATATTTGTAACCCAGAGCTGAGCCAGCTATCTTGTGAAGTGACAGATGTGAAGAAAGTTATAGAGATGCCCTGACAAGTTTAGGCCATTGAACCATCAATAATAGTTATTTCCAGATTCTCTGATATATGAGGAATGATAACCTCCTTTTTGTTTAGCCACTATATTTGTATCTCATGGTATATGCGTGCCAGATCACTTCAGTTGTGTCCTACTCTTTCCAATCCTATGGACTGTAATGCACCAGGTTCCTCTGTCTACAGAATTCTCTACACAAGAATACCAGAGTGTGTTGCCATGCCCTTACCCAGGGGATCTTCCCAACCCAGGGATCGAATGCACAGAATTTTATGTCTCCTGCATTCTTTACCACAAGCTCTATCTGGGAAGCCCTGTATCTCAAGCTATCTGCATCAGAAAACATTCTTTACTGACATTTTCTTTCCTCGCTTTGTGCAGAAAATCATATTATACAAAGAAGATCCAGGACCTCAACTTGGAAGCCCAGCTTAAGGGTAAATGTGGTCCTGATGCCTTACGCCACCTGACGAAATATGGGAGCTGTCTCCTTAGTGTTTGCTACCTGTTATTCTGAGTTCTCCACTCTACTTTTCAACTCATTCCTTGTAGGGGATTCAGGGGAATACCTTTGGGGATTGACCCCCAAACGATATTTCCAAGTGCTAAGCCTTGGTATCTGAAAATGGAACCTTTTTGGAAATAAGGTCTTTGCAGATATAATCAAATTAGGGATCTTGAATAAGGTCATTCTGAATTTAGGATTAGCTCTAAATCTGATGACTTTATAAGAGAAAAAAAGATTTGACACACTCAGAGAAAAAGGCCATGTGAAGATGGAAGTAGAGGTACTTCCCTGGTGGTCCAGTGGTTTAAGAATCTGTCTTCCAATGCAGGGGATACAGGTTCGATCCCTGGTGAAGGAACTAAGATCTCACAAGCCACAGGCAACTAAACCCATATGCTGCAACTGCCGAGCCCTCGTGCCCTAGAGGCAGTGCTCCACAATAAGAGAAGCCCGCAGGCTCTAAGCAGAGAAGCCCCTGAGGGCCGCAACTAGAGAAAAGCCTGGGTGCTGCAATGAAGAGGCCAGGCCACTGCAACAAAGATCAGCAAAGTCCAAAAAGAAGAAAAATGGCAGTGGAGCTAGAAAGGCGGTGGCAAGCTGAGGAGCACGAGGATTGTCAGGCACCACAAGAAGCTGGGAGGGCGGCAGGGCCTGGATTCCCTCCCAGAGCCTTCAGAGGAGCAAGGCCCTGCCAATACGTTGGTTTCAGACTTTGACCTCCAGAACTGTGAGGGAATAATCTTCTGTTTCTGCAAGCCACCAAGTTTGGAGTCATTTGTTATGACATCCCTAAGGAACTTACCTGCTTTCAAAGATGCTTAATGTTCCAATGCTGAGAGAATAGTCTGAAGAAGAGAGTGAGGCGCACAACACATGACAGACTTATCACTAAAATATACTCATGTTCAGGGCACAAGTAAGGCTGCCCTTAATTTTTCATTAAAATCCTACTCCAGAATATGGCATAGGGCTAGAAGGAATGGCAACTTGATGGAAAACCTGTCATTTCACTAAGTACCTTAGCAGTTACCTGGATTTTATTTTATTTTTTAAAAGAATGAAGGCAGAGAGTGAGTAGACATTCTGCCCAAAGGCCAGGCATTGTGCATAATCCTATCTGGTTACAGAGAGTTAAGTGGTAGAGATGTTTGGAAATGACTGAGGCAGTTTAAATTGGTGAATCAGGGGAACAGTAGTGGCTGCGGGAGGGGAAGACTGTCATTTCACTAGAAAAGGTCATAGATGCTAAATGGTCTATAGATCTCAAGAGCCCACATAATCAAGCATATTCCTTCCCAAAATATTGACATCCTCCCATTGAGAAACTGCCCTAGAGGATCCCGAGAAAGCTTAGCTATCAACACCCTCATTTTTGTGAGGTATCCTTTTGAGACCTGCACATCTTGTGTCCACAGAAAATGGGAAACTATCCTCCTTATCCACATTAATTTTGGATACTTGGTGTGGGGACATGGTCCAAAGATTATGCCAAATGCCTATTTTCTCCTCACTTCCTTGGCTGAGGAAGGAAGAATTCAGCAAGTTCAACACCTAACTCATCATTAGTCAAGAATAAAGGGCTGTGTTTTATTTTAAAGACACCCTCTCTCCATTATAAATTCTAGTACAGGCCATATTAAAATTGTAATTAATGAAAGGAATGTTAATTCCAGTAACATACTCTTTAATGAGTTCATGATTCATTAACTTGAAAAGAATCCATTTGTTTGCATAAAATGAATCTCAGTGATGGAAATATATAATTATTTAGTATGAATAATGATAGCACATTTAATAAAATTAGAACAATTTTTGGTAAATTTTGCAGATTAGGATTAATTAATAATAGTTATATAGTTTTATGTGCAGTATATGTAAATTACACTAATAATTAAATGTTACAGGGTAGTTTGAATATAACAACCCTAGTTGCTGCATCCTATTCTTGCTCTATGTTTTTAATAGTTTTTATTTATTTATTTTCATCCATGCTGGGACTTCATTGCTTTGTGTAGGCTTTCTCTAGTTGCAGCCAGCAGGGACTACTCTTTGATGTGGTGTGCAAGCTTCTCATTGCTGTGGTTTCTCTTATTGCAGGGCACAGGCTCTCGGTGCTCATGCTTCAGTAGTTGTGGTACACTGGCTCACTTGCCCCTCAGCACATGGAATCTTCCTGGATCAAGAATGGAACCTGTGTCCCCTGAATTGGCAGGCAGATTTTACCCACTGCACCACCAAGGAAGTCCCCTATTATTACTCTCACAGTAAAAGTCTTCCAAGTCACCAAAATGAGCCAATAAAGTTAAAGTTGTATTTCTGCTATTAAAATCTGCCTCTTATCAATAGGTGTATCGGGTGTGGCGAGATGGTTTTATTTCACCTGGTTGATATAATATTCTCTAACAATCACTATTATTATAAAATCTGTATCATGCTCTTAAGAAACAAATACTACACCTGATAGTTTTGTAGAAAGAATGTGTTATAATTGTAATTTTTGCCTCCTAGAAATAAACAACTAGATAAAGAGAAAAAGAGAACAACTAGTCCAAGACAATTGTTAGCTCTTAGAGACATCATTTGGCTCAACTTTATTTTCCTGTGTAGAAGAAAGGATGTCCTTTTAAAATAACTGAAAACCAGATGCATGTAAGCCATAGGGATTTCAATGATCATATTCCAAAGGGGACAAATTTTGTTGGATTAACGGAGTATTTATTTTATTATGAGACTCTAAGAACAAACTGTTCTGTATTAATGGTGAAAAGAGGGAAACTGTTTTCTATTAAGCTGAAGCCCAGATCCATGAAGTGAGATGCTTCCATCAGTGATAGGACAGAGATTGGAACCCAGATGTCCTGAATCTCTGCCCAATGTCCCATCATTAAAATGCTAGAATGTTCCTTCAGAGAAAAAGGAGAAATCCACAAGAGAGAAGAAAAACTTTGGTGCCATGGCAGACTCACTGATAAGAAGAAAGGTCATGAAAAAGTGCCATGATTTTTCCAGAAAGTCTGACTTCTAATTCCACTCATACGGAGAGGGATTTTCTTCTGGTTGTGTTGCCCTCGGGGATTGTTTTGGGTCAATATCCTGCAGTCCGTGGCCAACTCAGTGTATGTGCAGCTGTAATAGAATGTGAGCCCCTCGAAAGTTCATCTGTGGAGCCTCCTGTGAATGGGTCTTTTCACAATAGGGTGAGCCATCTGTGGCTGTGGAAAGAGGAAGAACAGATTTAGAACTGGATCTAGGAATCGAAGTGGTCACAGAGAGGCTAAATGGATGACACACACCCTCTAAAAAGATACAGTAGAGTCTATCCTATCTGGATTTCCCCACAATAATCACACTGACTAATGAATTACAAATATCCACTCTATCTAGCACTGTATAGATTTAGCTTTAGGCCTGGTATAGACATGGCAAGTGAATTGGGTCAGAATACAGAAAATCATTTCGTGTGGCAGTTTGTAAAAGGTACTAAATTCATCATTCCTTTCATAATAAATGAACACAGTAAGCTTTTCTTCCTATCTTTTTCAGGTGTCACCAATTCTATTATTTTGTATGTAGTAGATATACAAAACAGTGTATACACACAGTGTATGTATATATATATATATGCACATATAGTCAAAGCTATGTTTTTTTCAGTAGTCATGTACAAATGTGGAGTTGGACCGTAAAGAAGGCTGAGTGCTGAAGAATTGTGGCTTTTGAATTACTGGAGAAGACTCTTGAGAGTTCCTTGGACAGCAAGGAGATCAAACCAGTGAATTCCAAAGGAAATCAACCCTGACTGTTCATTGAAAGGACTGATGCTGAAGCTGAAGCTCCAATACTTTGGCCACTGGATGCGAAGAGCTGACTCATTGGAAAAGACTCTGATGCTGAGAAAGATTGAGGAGAAGGAGAAGGGAGCAAAAGGAGAAGAGGGAGGCAGAGGATGAGATGGTTAGATAGCATCGCTGACTTGATGGACATGAATTTGAGTAAACTCCAGGAGATAGTGAAGGACAGGGAAGCCTGGAGTAATGAAGTCCATGGAGTCACAAAGAGTCAGACATGACCTTAGCAACTAAACAACAATAACAACAAACAATATCTGATTGGTTGATTATTCATCTATTCATTTAACAAGCATTGATCGGAACCTTCCATGGGAAAAACAAACATGAAGGAGATACAATGACTGTGCCCTTAAGAAGCTTACAGCTAGGCAAAACAGACAGTAACAATGCAGAAATGGAAAATTCAAGGTGAGCGGCACAGAGACGCATGGGAGAAAAAAGTCAGCCTGGCTTAGACAAGCCAGGAGTTTTGTCAGAAAGGAGATTAGGGTTAGATATCTGAACAGGGAAAGAGAAGAAAGAACAATTAAGCTAAAAGCATTTAGGGCAGAGAAAATAACAAAGCCACAAAACTCTGGAATAACACTAGATTGCAATTTCTGGGGACTTACTATGGCCAGATGCTGTTCTAGATACTTTCGTGTATTCACTTCTTTTGATTCTTACAATTACAATAATGAGGTGGGTGCATTGATTTATATAGGATTTGAAAATTCAGGTCCCCAAAAGCCAGGTCACTCTCCCAAGACTGCAAGCATGATGAAGGCACAGCTGAGAGTCCAGCCTAAGCCATCTCACCCCGGAGCCCTCCCTGTCAACAGCACAGGGTCCTGATGGATCATTGCAAGTCTAAACAGTTTGTGGCTGAACCGTAAGCTGTGTGAAGGAGTACGGGAGGGACCAGGAACAGAAAGGGATTTTTGAGGACTTTCACATCTTCCGAGGCTCAACCGCTGGCCAGTGAAGGCAGACAGAGCAGACAGCCAGCCAGCGCTTGGTGGCTGGCTATCATGAAGGCCAGTAAACAAAAAGCAGGTATCAAAAAACATTCAATGGCCATCACTTCAGTTCAGTTCAGTTCAGTTCAGTTGCTCAGTTGTGTCCGACTCTTGGCGACCCCATGAATCACAGCACGCCAGGCCTCTCTGTCCATCACCATCTCCCGGAGTTCACTCAGACTCACATCCATCGAGTCGGTGATGCCATCCAGCCATCTCATCCTCTGTCGTCCCCTTCTCCTCCTGCCCCCAATCCCTCCCAGCATCAGTCTTTTCCAATGAGTCAACTCTTCGCACGAGGTGGCCAAAGTACTGGAGCTTCAGCTTTAGCATCCTTCCTTCCCAGGGCTGATCTCCTTCAGAATGGACTGGTTGGATCTCCTTGCAGTCCAAGGGACTCTCAAGAGTCTTCTCCAACACCACAGTTCAAAAGCATCAATTCTTCGGTGCTCAGCTTTCTTCACAGTCCAACTCTCACCTCCATACATGACCACAGGAAAAACCATAGCCTTGACTAGATGGACCTTTGTGGGCAAAGTAATGTCTCTGCTTTTGAATATGCTATCTAGGTTGGTCATAACTTTTCTTCCAAGGAGTGTCTTTAATTTCATGGCTGCAGTCACCATCAGCAGTGATTTTGGAGCCCCCCAAAATAAAGTCTGACACTGTTTTCCCATGAACTGCTGGGACCAGATGGCCATAGCACTGGTCTAATCACACATCCAGTTGAACAATCCTTAACTACCTTAGCGCTGTAACACTGGTTTTTGTTCTCTTGTGACATTTTTTCCTCTAATCAGCCCTCCTCCAGTGTTAGATAATATGTATTTATTTTCAATACAGACTTGTACAGGGAATGCTGTGACACTGTTTGACATACTGGGAGATATCCTGAGGTGTGACAATCACCAGGATGGATGTTGCAGCTGTTTTATTGCTTCATTTCTCATGGTATCACACATGTGCCTGTGGTCTCTTTCCTGTGGACATGTCTCTTACTGAGTCACAAGAACAGCCGAGTCAGCTAGTGGAGCACTTGAACTTGGTCAGTGCCTGGTGTCAGGAAATCCTCACACAATCCGATTGTCGTCATCAGGTCCCTTTGGAAACTGTGTATATGACCCCAATAGTTTATAAGGGCTCTACAACTAATGACTGGCGTCCAGGCTTTAAGACACAAATATGCCCCAGGTGTTTCAAGTGAAAAGCAGCAGACTAGGTAAAGATGTCAGCCACCTGGGATTTTTACCAGCAGACTCCAAGGGCAAAAGTGTCTTCCAGGGCACCAGGACAACAGCCTCCCTCAGTTACCATAGTGACCCTGACAATGAAGTTAGCTCATATAGATCTGAGCATGAGAAATTTGTTTTTATTCCAAGTCTGCTGGCAGATCAATGCATTTTTCCTTCTTTGCTTCCTTCCATTCTGGGTAGAACTGTGTCTAGGTTGTTAAATATATAGAAGACAAAAGCTTACAAGATGGAGAGCTATTTTTTCCTAATCTCTAAAAATGGATTCTTCTTTGGAGACTAATTAAAAAGAGGAGGAGAAGGAAGAGGAGTGAGAGGAGGGGAAGAAAAAGTCAGGGAGGGAAAAGGAAGGGAAGGTGATGGGAGAAGCAGAGAGGAAAAGGAGAAAAGGAAAGCAGTTTTTCTATTAGAGCAGCGAGACTGTCACAGTGTCTGTCACCCTAAAGCCCAAGGGTGATCTAGCCACCAGCCAAAGTAACAGCCTGATCCCCTGGTCTATGACCACCAGTGCAGCCCAGGGAAGGCACAGCCAAGCTCTCAGAGAATGCTAGAACATAGTTGTCAATATCTCTATCACCTGCTGCTGCTAAGTCGCTTCAGTCATGTCTGACTCTGTGCGACCCCATAGACGGCAGCCCACCAGGCTTCCGTCCCTGGGATTCTCCAGGCAAGAGTACTGGAGAGGGTTACCATTGCCTTCTCCAGTGCATGAACGTGAAGCCCTTGGCTATTTTTTACCCTATTTTCATCTTTCATACTTATAACAGGAGCTGTATTTGAGTTGATGACTTGAGAGAAAGGGAAATTTTTTCCATGCATTCTTACTGCTAAAGAACATGAAGAGCTGTGTACACTCCACACTTGTTGAAAGTCACAAAGAATGGGACATTGTATCAGAAAAAAAGCATAATGCTACCCCCTCCTATGAGAAGTCTTCAATATTAGCTTTATTACTTTTAATTACTATCTATCAAGCATTTATATTGTTGACAACCATAAAGTTTTTACATGCCTTATCTCACTTAGTTTAATCTTCAAAACAACTTTGTGAGATAAGTATAAATATTCCCTAACTGGGCTGGAAGAAGCACAAGCAGGAATCAAGATTTCCGGGAGAAATATTAATAACCTCAGATATGCAGATGATACTACCCTTATGGCAGAAAGTCAAGAGGAACTAAAAAGCCTCTTGATGAAAGTGAAAGTGGAGAGTGAAAAACTTGGCTTAAAGCTCAACATTCAGAAAACGAAGATCATGGCATCTGGTCCCATCACTTTGTGGGAAATAGATGGGGAAACAGTGGAAACAGTGTCAGATTTTATTTCTTGGGGCTCCAAAATCACTGCAGATGGTGATTGTAGCCATGAAATTAAAAGACACTTACTCCTTGGAAGGAAAGTTATGACCAACCTAGATAGCATATTGAAAAGCAGAGATATTATTTTGCCAACAAAGGTCCATCTAATCAAAGCTATGGTTTTTCCTGTGGTCATGTATGGATGCGAGAGTTGGACTGTGAAGAAAGGTGAGCACCAAAGAATTGACACTTTTGAACTGTGGTGTTGGAGAAGACTCTTGAGAGTCCCTTGGACTGCAAGGAGATCCAACCAGTCCATTCTGAAGGAGATCAGCCCTGGGAAGGAAGGATGCTAAAGCTGAAGCTCCAGTACTTTGGCCACCTCGTGCGAAGAGTTGACTCATTGGAAAAGACTCTGATGCTGGGAGGGATTGGGGGCAGGAGGAGAAGGGGACGACCCAGGATGAGATGGCTGGATGGCATCACTGACTCGATGGACGTGAGTCTGAGTGAACTCCGGGAGATGGTGATGGACAGGGAGGCCTGGCGTGCTGTAATTCATGGGGTCGTAAAGAGTCGGACACGACTGAGCGACTGAACTGAACTAGCATCCTGGGGAGTGTAATCAGGGCAAGATCATACATGTGATTCAATCTCAGTTTCCAAAGCCTACACTTTTACACACTCAATTGCAAGAACTTCCTACAAAAGGCACCATGTCACTCTCTTTGGTGTTTATCATGTTTTGCTTTGCATGCTTTTAAAAACTGTTGTTTAAAATACTATCATGAAAGATAACTCTGACATGGAGTTAAACTTAAAAATATCTTTGGAATCCCTATTTTTGCTGCTTACCAGACACAAACTTGGAAAAATGCTCATAAACCCTCAGAGTTTCTGTTCTTTCCTCTGTAAATTTAATGTCCTCATTAGGTAGTTGAGGTCAGCATATAGGTGCTCAATATGCCTGTATGAACAACAGTCTGATTCCAAATCGGGAAAGGATTTTGTCAAGGCTGTATATTGTCACCCTGCTTATTAACTTATATGCAGAGTACATCATGAGAAACACTGGGCTGGAAGAAGCACAAAGTGGAATCAAGATTGCTGGGAGAAATATCAGTAACCTCAGATATGCAGAAGACACCACGCTTATGGCAGAAAATGAAGAACTAAAAAGCCTCTTGATGAAAGTGAAAGAGGAGAGTGAAAAAGGTGGCTTAAAACTCAATATTCAGAAAACTAAGATCATGGCATCTGGTTCCTTCACTTCATGGCAAATAGATGGAGAAACAATGGAAACAGTGAGAAACTTTATTTTGGGGGGCTCCAAAATCACTGCAGATGGTGACTGAAGCCATGAAATTAAAAAACCCTTGCTCCTTGGAAGAAAAACTATGACAAATCTAGACAGCATATTAAAAACCAGAGATGTTACTTTGCCGATAAATGTCTGTCTAGTCAAAGCTATGGTTTTTTCAGTATGGATGTGAGAGTTGGACTATAAAGAAAGCTGAGCACTAAAGAAGTGATGCTTTTGAACTGTTATGTTGGAGAAGACTCTTGAGAGTCCCTTGGACTGCAAGGAGATCGAACTAGTCCATCCTAAAGGAAACCAGTCCTAAACATTCATTGGAAGGACTGATGCTGAAGCTGAAACTCCAGTACTGTGGCCACCTGATGCGAAGAACTGACTTATTTGAAAAGACCCTGATTCTGGGAAAGATTGAAGATGGGAGGAGAAGGGCATGACAGAAGATGAGATGGTTGGATGGCATCACCGACTCGACGGACATGAGTTTGGGTAAACTCTAGGAGCTGGTGATGGACAGGGAGGGCTGGCATGCTGCAGTCCATGGGTTCACGAAAAGTCAGACACAACTGTGCGACTGAACTGAACTGAACTGATTCCTGCATGATGGGGATGTGTTGTAGACTTTTTTCTATTCTCCTCATTATCTAATACAATACACAGTAAGAAAAAAATGCTTTAAAAAAAGTCTTTGAACTGAATCCTTTAACACTTGAAAATAGATAAGCTTAATATTGCTAAATATCTTTTCAGTCTGTTCTGCACTAAGTATATATTTGATGTTCTTTGTATCTTTAGTCACTTATTTGTTAAAAAAAAGTCTGACTTCGATTTTGTTTAGTTATTTTACTTTCTTTCTTTCTTCTTCTTTTCGGTTGGGCTAGGTCTTAGTTGTGAGTTGCGGCTCATGTGCTTCTCTAGTTGTGATGCGTGGGCTTAGTTGCCCTACAGCATGTGAGATCTTAGTTCTCCGACCAGGGGTAAAACTTGTGTACCCTGCATTGGAAGGTGGATTCTCAACCACTGGACCTCAGAGAAGTCCCTTGAGTTTTAATAGTGTCCACTCTTTTATTAGAAATTAACTAGCTTACTCCGGTATTATGGCAAAATATGGACCATACTGCATGATCCACTTTCTTTTTAAATACACCAGAAGCTTGTACCCAACACTACTTTGTGACTGTTGAGTGTTAAGAGTGTAAAGAGTTTATATAGAACATAGCCAGTACTCTGCTGAGGGATCCTGTGAGCTGATTAACTCTCTGGGCTTTGATTTTCTCATTTGTAAAATGAAGTTTGCTAGAGAAAACATCTAGGCATCCTTCTAGCTTCAACATCCTATCAAACCTATTCCTTCACCTAGCACAGGGTTCAGTTCAGTTCAATTCAGTTGCTCAATCATGTCTGGCTCTTTGCGACCCCATGGACTGCAGCATGCCAGGCTTCCTTGTCCATCACCAACTCCCAGAGCTTACATAAACTCAAATCCATTGAGTAGATGATGCCATCCAACCACCTCATCCTCTGTCATCCATTTCTCCTCCTGCCTTCAATCTTTCCCAGCATCAGGGTCTTTTCAAATAAGTTATGTCTTCACATCAGGTGGCCAAAGTGTTGGAGTTTCAGCTTCAGCATCAGTCCTTCCAATGAATATTCAGGACTGATTTCCTTTAGGATGGACTGCTTAGATCTCCTTGCAGTCCAAGGGACTCTCAAGAGTCTTCTCCAACACAACAGTTCAAAAGCATCAGTTCTTTAGCCCTCAGCTTTCTTTATAGTCCAACTCTCACATCCATACATGACTACTGGAAAAACCATAGTAGCTTTGACTAGACAGACCTTGGTCAGCAAAGTAAGTCTCTGGTTTTTAATATGCTGTC
The DNA here is from genome assembly GCA_006410935.1 of Redunca redunca. Taxonomy (NCBI): domain Eukaryota; kingdom Metazoa; phylum Chordata; class Mammalia; order Artiodactyla; family Bovidae; genus Redunca; species Redunca redunca. The sequence continues at coordinate 132,198 of SJYQ01005790.1, read as the reverse complement.
TAGTTTGTCATAGCTTTTCTTCCAAGGAGCAAGTGTCTTTTAATTTCATGGCTTCAGTCACCATCTGCAGTGATTTTGGAGCCCCTCAAAATAAAATCTCTCACTGTTTCCATTGTTTCCCCATCTATTTGCCATGAAGTGATGGGACCAGATGTCATGATTTAGTTTTCTGAATGTTGAGTCTTAAGCCAATGTTTTTACTCTCCTCTTTGACTTTCATCAAGAGGCTCCTTAGTTCTTCTTCGCTTTCTGCCATAAGGGTGGTGTCTTCTGCATATCTGAGGTTATTGATATTTCTCCCGGCAATCTTGGTTCCAGCTTGTGCTTCTTCCAGCCCAGCATTTCTCATGATGTACTCTGCATATAAGTTAAATAAGCAGGGTAACAATATATAGCCTTGACATAATTCTTGCCCTATTTGGAACAAATCTGTTGTTCCATGTTCAGTTCTAACTGTTGCTTCTTGACCTGCATACAGATTTCTCAGGAGGAAGTTTAGGTGGCCTGGTATTCCCATCTCTTTCAGAATTTTCCACAGTCTATTGTGATCCACACAGTCAAAGGCTTTGTCATACTTGATAAGGCAGAAGTAGATGATTTTCTGGAACTCTCTTGCTTTTTTGATGATCCAATGGATGTTGGCCATTTAATCTCTGGTTCCTCTGCCTTTTCTAAATCCAGATTGAACATCTGGAAGTTCACAGTTATGTACTGTTGAAGCCTGGCTTGGAGAATTTTGAGCATTACTTTACTAGTGCGTGAGATGAGTGCAATTGTACAGTAGTTTGAGCATTCTTTGGCATTGCCTTTCTTTAGGATTGGAATGAAAACTGATCTTTCCTGTCCTGTGGCCATTGCTGAGTCTTCCAAATTTACTGTCATATTGAGTGCAGCACTTTCACAGCATCATCTTTCAGGATCTGAAATAGCTCAGCTGGAATTCCATCACCTTCACTAACTTTGTTCGTAAGGATGCTTCCTAAGGCCCACTTGACTTCACATTCCAGGATGTCTGGCTCTAGGTGAGTGATCACACCATCATGGTTGTCTGGGTCATGAAGATCTTTTCTGTATAGTTCTTCTGTGTATTCTTGCCACATCTTCTTAATATCTTCTGTTTCTGTTAGGTCCATACCATTTCTGTCCTTTATTGAGTCCATCTTTGCATGAAATGTTCCCTTGGTGTCTCTAATTTTCTTGAAGAGATCTCTAGTCTTTCCCATTCTATTGTTTTCCTCTATTTCTTTGCATTGATCACTGAGGAATGCTTTCTCATCTCTCCTTGCTATTCTTTGGAACTCTGCATTTAAATGGGTATATCTTTCCTCTTCTCCTTTGCCTTTAGCTTCTCTACTTTTTTCAGCTCTTTGTAAGCCTTCCTCAGACAACCATTTTGCCTTTTTGCATTTCTTTTTCTTGGGGATGGTCTTGATCCCTGCTTCCTATACAATGTCATGAACCTCCTTCCATAGTTCTTCAAGTACTCTATCAATCTAATCCCTTGAATCTATTTCTCACTTCCACTGTATAATCATAAAGGATTTGATTTAGGTCAAACCTGAATGGTCTAGTGGTTTTCCCTACTTTCAATTTAAGTCTGAATTTGGCAATAAGGAGTTCATGATCTGAGCCACAGTTAGCTCTTGGTCTTGTTTTTGCTGACAGTATAGAGCTTCTCCATCTTTGTCTGCAATAAAATATCATCAATCTGATTTCTGTATTAACCACCTGGTGATGTCCACATGTAGAGACTTTTCTTATGTTGTTGGAAGATGGTGTTTGTTATGACCAGTGTGCTTTCTTGACTAAATTCTATTAGCCTTTGTCCTGCTTCATTCCGTACTCCAAGGCCAAATTTGCCTGTTACTCCCAGGTATTGTGGTAGGACAGTGGTGGTGTGATCTAAATGGTGACAACACTTCCTTATGTACTTTGGACTCCTCACAGCTCTCTGTCTCAGACCATAGTTTAAGGTGAGATTTAATGTTCTCCTTCTCAAGATAGGGGGTTTAAGATAGAAAGAAAACTGAAGTTTTATTGCCTTGCTTTTAGACCTGGTTGGATAATTTATCACCTTTATGGATTACTTTTTAATTTAAAAAAGGAAATGTCTATTTCCTCATCCAAACAAACCTGCTTTCTTGGCCCCCATTATGATGAATTTCCCCCCATTTGCATGAGTTGAGTCTGAATTCACACACAAAACAAGCATATCTCAACATCTGAATAAATCACTCAGACTGTTCATTTTTAGTTTAGCTGAGTGGCTTATACTGTCCCATTACACACAGCACTTCCTGTCTCCATTGTGTTCTGTGTTCCCTCTGCAGCGTGCTTTGTATTTGCCTGTCACCTCTGCTAAATCCCATGTCTCTTGAGGACAGGGATCTCTACTGACACCTACATATGACCCTGGCGTGGGATCCACCTTTGGCTGAAGTTAAACAGAAAGGAGTATCCTCAGATGGTGGCCAGCAGTCCCCCCAAGTGCGCAGGTCCCCAGAGCTCCCAGGAGCCTTCCCTAGCTTGGGCTTGGGCTCCACTGTGTGATCTCAGGTTCTCTGAGAACTTCTCTTCACTTCCTCAGAGGTCTGTTATTTGCCTAATCTTGGCTAGAAATTCAAGATCTCCAACTGTGTACTAGTACACACACACACACACACACACACACACACACACACACACACACATATATATAGAGAGAGAACGCCTGGCATAGGACTGCTCAAATCCTCGTAATTTCTTAAGTTATAAGAACACTAGGAACATCTTGTGTTCTAATATTTGGTCCCTGACCTGGTTTTCGACATAGACCTCCTAAATCCCTTGGAATTTCCTGGGTGATAAGACTGTCTTTTGTTCTAATGAAGGGACTCTTGATTGGCTCCTACATGGCTGCACGATAGGACCTGGTCACCAGAAAGAACAAGCTATGATTAGAAGCTTGGCGGTTTCCACCCCATTCCCCATCCTCTGGGAAGAGGACTGGAGACTTAGTTAATGATTGATCACGCCTATGTGAAGAAACCTTCATAAAAGTCCCCAATGTGTAGGATTTGAAGAGCTTCCAGGTTGCAGATTACGTAAGGGTGTGAGGAGAGTGGTACGCAAAGATGGCATGGCAGCTCCGTGCCCCTTCTGGTGTACCTTACCCTGTGCATTTCTTCATTTGGCTGTTCATCTGTGTCTTTTATACAACCTTAATAATCAACTGGTAAAAGTAAGTGTTTCCCTGATTTCTATGGGCCGTTCTGGCAAATGATTAAATAAATCCAAGGAAGGAGTCAGGGGAAATCTAATATATAGCCAGTAGATCAGAAGCGCATGTGACAACCTGGCACTTGCGTGGCATCTGAACAGGTCCAGTCACATAGGACCGAGCCTTAGCTTATGGAATCTGACACTAACTCCAGGCAGCTAGGGTCAGAATTGAACTGAATTATAGGATCCTCAGTTGGTATCTCTGAGAATTGCTTGGTGTAAGGGGAAAAAACAACAAAAAAGCCAGAATAACTGGTGTCAGAAGAATTTTGTGTGTGAGTAAAAGGAACACGGGAGTGCTTTTCCCTGACACCAAATATCCCCCCTGTTCCAGATCTTAATCCGAGACTGTGTACATGAATGCTCAGTCACTCAGTTGTATCTGATACTTTGTGACCCCGTGAACTAAAGCCCACTAGGCTCCTAAGTCTGTGAAATTTTCCAGGCAAGAATACGGGGTGGATTGCCACTCCAATATTGGAATGTGCTGCCGTATCCTTCTTCAGGCTATGTACACAGCAAATGCTCAGTACAATATTGATGAAGTCAATAAGCCAATCAATCTCCCCCCAGTTGTAACCCTTGTCTTCTTGCCTACTCCATAGAAGGTCCTGGCATTTTCACAAACTTACTTCTCACTGTGCCTTTGAGAATGGCTCCATCTCTGGATAAAGTGGGTGTGATGCTGGGGAGCAGTCTCCTGCCAAAATTTCTGTCCACTAGTATCACTATCTTGTTCTCTCACCTTCTAAATTTCTGCGATCATTTTACTCTGGTCTCCATCACCAATTTTCATCTTCCTGCCTAGACTGACCCCTGAGTTTTCAGGGGTCTAAGCCTGAATCCAAGGGTTAACCATAGGCATTGGCTTTTTACATGGCCAAGGCCACAGAGCATGAACTTATGGCCTGCAAGTCCCATCTGGCCCAGAGAGAAGGTGTTGGTTCTACTGAAGAGTTTTTGCTTCTTTGTTTTTTCCTTACATACTTAAATTTAGTTGTAACATTTAAAATTTTCACATGAAATTTTTCTTTCTGTCTTAAAAAAATAAATCGGAGAATTTGACAGCACTCGGTCATATTGTTCTTTAATGACTATTGCAAAACTGGCTCAAACCAGTTGAGTAAGATATAACTCTTGGGTTCTCCTAATTGGTAAACATTAACAGTGAAAACTTGCAGGAAGATGGGAGTTAGCTACTCTTCCCAGCTTCTCAGTAAGTCTCAAACCAACATCTGGCACCACTTTAGTATTTGTTGAATAAAGATCTGCTGGCAAGTTAACTATTCTGTGAGGCTGATGAAGCTCTACTCAGCTCTTGATCATTTTAGGTGTTTTGGCAAAATATTCACCCCCAGAAGATTCCAGAGACAGAATTCTACTGCCCCCAGTGTCAGCACCGGTAGACTTCAGTGCTCTGACCCGATGGCAGGAGGTGGGGATCAGGCTTTGTGTGCCATCCTTACAGGTGTCCCTAGATTCGTATACAGGCTTGAGAAGTGTCTCTAAAATATTCTTGAATTCTACCAAAAGAGCCCATTTCTGAGACCTTTTATGATAATAAACAAGTCACTGATTAAAAAAAGCTCTGAGGGGGGAATCCCTAGTAGTCTAGTGGTTAGGACTTTCACTGCAAGGGGAGTGGATTCTATCCCTGATCGGGGAACTAAGATCTCTCTATGCTACATGGTGTGACCAAAAATAAATAGGTAAACAGATAAATAAATAATAAATTGTAATAATAAAAAATTTGAAAGCTCTGGCATTTAATATGCTCATTAACTAAACTTCTGATGTTGGTCTGACAGAAGCACTTATAGTAGTCACTTTTGCAGTGTGACTTTTTTGGTATAATATTGGCCAGTACCATTGCAGTATGAATTACTTACAGTTCATATTGCCTTCTATATCTGATCTGTAATTTAATATTACCACATACAACTTACCACATTGTCTAGGCTATCAGTTCTTTACCCTAGCTGTGCATTAGAATTACCTAGAGAACTTAAAAAAAAAAAATCCAATGCCAATCATCTCCCTTGAGATTCTGATTTAATGCCCAGGTATGGCTCAAACATCAGTATATTTTTAAATGTCCTCAGGTGATTTTTAAAGATCAGGATGAACAATCAGCTTCTGCTAAAGTGTTTTAAAATGTATTATTGTCATGGTAACAATAATTAGCTAGAGCTGAGTGGAGGTTCAATGGTAATGGCATTCTCTAGAGGCCTCCCATACACTTATATATGAGTGACCCTTGTCACTTGGCTGGTCCTCTGGCAGCCCTGGAGCTCATAGTAAGTCTACTGATATTCTCAAAAATATTTCTAGGCTCTCCTTGGTCCAATCCCTGCATAATCAGTCCGGCCATTTATTTGCTACCTAGTTCTTTGCACAATACAAAGCAAATAAAGCGAGTAAAAATTAATGAGAAAATTATACTTCCATGCAAAAAAAGAGCAGATTTTGTTTACTCAAAGGAATTTGCTTAAAAGATTCCATGCCTGAGAAAGATTTTAAAGCTGCCAGGACAGTTCCAAAGAAGATTTTTAATTTTTCTAAATCCTTACTCCTTCTCCCCAGGAAGCTATCCTCAGGTAAATGGCAGAGATATAGCACTGATGCCTTTAAGCTGCAATTAACTAAGGTACAGGGTGATCCACCCAGCACATGCTACCATTGATCTAAGTGTGGTTTTACACAAGAAAACTTTGCTTAGAGCCTACTAACTGCTTATTAGTTTTACATATTTCTTTCTACTAATTACTCATTATTTATTTCTTTCCACCCAGTTTGACCAGAGGCAAACAAAAATCAATCCGTGGATTGGGAAGATCCCCTAGAGAAGGGAAAGTCTACCCACTACAGTATTCTGGCCTGGAGAATTCCATGGACTGTATAGTTCCATAAGGTCGAAAAGAGTCAGACACGAAAGTGAAAGTGAGGGACTTTCACTTTCCCATAAAAATATGTTTCTCAATATTAATTATTTTGTGGCCATTTATACTATGTGCAGATTCTGTTTATTTTAAATATTCGTTTACTTTCTTTTTCCCCTTCTTGATTGTCCTAAGCTGCTTTCAAGTTTTTCTCCCCTTCTAGTTCAGCTTGAATCAGCTGTTAACTGGAATTACAGTTCTCTGACTTCCTAATTAGGATCAGGGTTAGAGAGAGAAATGCTTAGAATTCCTTGGATAAGGGCTGGACTAGATTACCAGCATGAGTGCTATTGTTTAGTCACTAAATTTAGTCCAACTCTTTGCAATCCCATGGACTGTAGCCCTTCAGGCTCCTCTGTCCCATGGGGTTTTTCCAGGTAAGAATACTGGAATGGATCACCATTTCCTTCTCCAGAGGATCTTCCCAGACAAGGGATTGAACCCGGGTCTCCTGCATTGCAGGCAGATTCTTTACCATCTGAGCCACCAAGGAATCCCACAGGCATGTGTATGGGGACAAAATTCCTAGGAGATTCTGATATCCAGCCTTTATCTCACTCCCTCATTATCCTCCTCTCACTAGTAACCTCAATCCTGTCTCCCATCCCCATCACACAAAAAAAATTGAAAAGCACTGAGCCCAAACTGAGGGCTTTAATTATTAAAATGCCTTAACAATTTCTGTGTTAATCTTCAGACAGTGTAATGTTATATTCCAGTCTTAATGCCATCTGTTCATAATCAGAATTTCAGCTGTGTCTTCATCTCTTGCTCTCTTCCAGTCCTGTTTCTCAGCTTTGATTGCACATTGAATCATCTCAGGAGTTTTAAAAAATGCCCAGTACCTGAGGTGCACCTCAGACCAATTAAATCAAAACCTCTGGGGGTGGGACCTAATAATTTTTAAGCCACCCCAGATGATGCCAGTGGCTCGGAAACACTGCTCTAAATTTATGAACACATGAGCTGTTTCTAATTCACTCATGGAATTCCTACCAGAAGTTCAAAATCCAGTGGTTCTTGAACTATTGTGTAAAAGATTCTCCCTAGGACAGGGTGCTAAATAAGCAAATAAAAATACAAATTATGTTAAATTTGGATCTCAGATATACCAAGTATAATTTTTTAGCCATCTGGATTCTGTGAAATTCAAACTTAACTTGGGGTCCTGGATTTTATCAGGTAAACTTACCCTGGGAGTTTATGACAATGCAAGTTCTTGGGCTCCACTCTAATCCAGTAGATCAAGAGTACAGCTAGTCCATATTTTTAACAAATTTATCAGATGGCTTTGTTGAAGGTGATGGGCCACATCTTTAGGTGAGGAGTGCTCAGGCACAGGGAAAGGCCTTCCCAAAGAAGCCGTGCAAGTGCTCAGCAGAGCATTCCAAAGAGGACTTTTATATTGTTACTTTACCTGGAATGACTTTGGAATATCCTCCTTTGGAGATCTTAAATAAAAATAGACAAGACTCATTGATTAACAACTAGGAGTCAGACTTTGCTAAATGTTGTCTATGCATTGTTCATCTGTTATTCCAACAACTCAGTGAGTTGGTTACTATGTTACAGCTGAGGAATCTAAGGCTCAAAAGAATGTAAGATGTCCAAGGCCACACAGCTAATGATCAGCAAATCCACAGTCACAGGTCCCATGTTCTTAATCTCTATCTGATATTGCCTCTGAACTGTCTGACCAAATAAGCCTAAATTTTATCATCTAGATGTCAAGAGATGTTTTTCATTTATCCACCTATTCATCTAACAAATATTTATTGATTTATAACTATAAATCAGGGACTGAGGTCAGCTCTGGAAATAAAATTGTGAACAAGATAGCTGAGTTCTTGCCTTCAGGATCATATGTTAGAATGAGAAGGAATAAAAATCAAGTGAATATAATAATTTCAAAATGTGATTAGTGCTACAAAAGAAAAAAGAAAGGCTAAAGATAGAAAGCAATAGAAGAACTTAATTGGGTGGTATAAGATGGCATTTCAGTTGAGATTTAAAAGACAAAGGGACTTCCTTTGTGGCTCAGCTGGTAAAGAATCTGCTTGCATCTTGGAAGAGCTGGGTTCTATCCCTGGGTTGGGACGATCCCCTGAAGAAGGGAAAGGTTACCCACTCCAGTATTCTGGCCTGGAGAATACCGTGGACTGTATAGTCCATGGGGTCACAAAGAATCAGACACAACTAAGCGACTTTCACTAAAAGATAAAAGGGCTGCAGCCATGCACAGAAAATATCCAGTGACAGGGACACATGCAAAGATCCTGATGTGGAATCGGGATAGAGTTGTCTAGAGAAACTAAGTCCTGCCTTTGGCCACTTGGGGAAATGGATGTGGAAGGTGGTTGGCCGAGCATGGCCTTCTGGGAGGCTGGCTGTAATTCTAGTTTGCATTCTGTGTGTTGTGTCTCATTTGCTTCTTTGAGTGATCAGAATATTAACACATAAACTTGCCATCTGAGGCATGACCACTGTGCTGTCATCCAGAGACTCTTATCTTCTTGAGAAACTCACTCAGGCGTTGCATGTGAACAAGGTGGAGTCTGGCCAGCACTCAAAAGGAAAATCAGATACAATTTGCAAGGTAAAACACAGAGCGGAGCTGTCGATTAAGAGAACACAGGCATGAAAATCTAAAGTTATGTGAGGAGCTAGCTTGCCAGGTAGCTCAGTTGTAAAGAATCTGCCTGCAAATACAGGAGATGCAAGTTCGATCCCTGGGTCAGGAAGATGCCCTGGAGAAGGAAATGGCAACTCACTCCAGGATTCTTACCTGGGAAATTCCATGGACAGAGGAACCTGGTGGGCCACAGTTCACGGGATCATAAAGAGTCAGACACGACCGAGCATGTGCACTCTCATTAGAAATTTAATAATACAGTATTTTATTGATTTCTCATATTTTTATCATATGATGTCCCTAAAAGAATCTTCAGAAATAATAAGCATGACTTTGGTGTATAATAACATTATTATAACATTAAAAATAAAAAAAATATAATTTCAGTTTGATGATGAATATTAGATAACTCAGTTCAGTTCAGTTCAGTCACTCAGTTGTGTCTGACTCTTTGCAACCCCATGAATTGCAGCACGCCAGGCCTCCCTGTCCATCACCAACTCCCGGAGTTCACTCAGACTCATGTCCATCAAGTCAGTGATGCCATCCAGCCATCTCATCCTCTGTCATCCCCTTCCCCTCCCCTTCCCAATCCTTCCCAGCACCTGAGTCTTTTCCAATGAGTTAACTCTTTCCCTGAGGTGGCCAAAGTACTGCAGTTTCAGCTTTAGCATCTTTCCTTCCAAAGAAATCCCAGGGTTGATCTCCTTCAGAATGGACTGGTTGGGTCTCCTTGCAGTCCAAGGGACCCTCGAGAGTCTTCTCCAACACCACAGTCCAAAAGCATCAATTCTTCAGCAATTCTTCAATTGCTCAGCATTCTTCACAGTCCAACTTTCGCATCCATACATGACCACTGGAAAAACCATAGCCTTGACTAGATGAGCCTTTGTTGGCAAAGTAATATCTCTGCTTTTCAACATGCTATCTAGGTTGGTCATAACTTTTCTTCCAAGGAGTAAGCGTCTTTTAATTTCATGGCTGCAGTCACCATAAGCAGTGATTTTGGAGCCCCCCAAAATAAAGTCTGACACTGTTTCCACTGTTTCCCCATCTATTTCCCATGAAGTGATGGGACCAGATGCCATGATCTTCGTTTTCTGAATGTTGAGCTTTAAGCCAACTTTTTCACTCTCCATTTTCACTTTCATCAAGAGGATAGCTCAACTGGAATTCCATCACCTCCACTAGTTTTGTTCATAGTGATGCTTTCTAAGACCCACTTGACTTCACATTCCAGGATGTCTGGCTCTAGGTGAGTGATCACACCATCGTGATTATCTTGGTCGTGAAGATCTTTTTTGTATAGCTCTTCTGTGTATTCTTGCCACCTCCTCTTAAAATCTTATGCTTCTGTTAGGTCCATACCATTTCTGCCCTTTATCAAGCCCATCTTTGCATGAAATATTCCCTTGGTAGCTCTAATTTTCGTGAAGAGATCTCTAGTATTTCCCATTCTGTTGTTTTCCTCTATTTCTTTGCATTGATCACTGAGGAAGTCTTTCTTACCTCTTCTTGCTATTCTTTGGAACTCTGCATTCAGATGCTTATATCTTTCCTTTTCTCCTTTGCTTTTCACCTCTCTTCTTTTCACAGCTATTTGTAAGCCCTCCTCAGACAGCCAGTTTGCTTTTTTGCATTTCTTTTCCATGGGGATGGTCTTGATCCCTGTCTCCTATACAATGTCACGAACCTCCGTCCATAATTCATCAGGCACTCTATCTATCAGATCTAGGCCCTTAAATCTATTTCTCACTTCCACTGTATAATCATAAGTGATTTGATTCAGGTTATACCTGAATGGTTGGCAAGGAGATCCAACCAGTCCATTCTGAAGGAGATCAGCCCTGGGATTTCTTTGGAAGGAATGATGGTAAAGCTGAAACTGCAGTACTTTGGCCACCTCATGCAAAGAGTTGACTCATTGGAAAAGACTCTGATGCTGGGAGGGATTGGGAAGGGGAGGAGAAGGGGACGACAGAGGATGAGATGGCTGGATGGCATCACTGACTCGATGGACGTGAGCCTGAGTGAACTCCGGGAGTTGGTGATGGGCAGGGAGGCCTGGTGTGCTTAGATTCATGGGGTCGCCAAGAGTTGGACACAACTGAGTGACTGAACTAAACTGAATGGTCTAGTGGTTTTCCCTACTTTCTTCAATTTATGTCTGAATTTGGCAATAAGCAGTTCATGATCTGAGCTACAGTCAGCTCCCAGTCTTGTTTTTGTTGACTGTATAGAGCTTCTCCATCTTTGGCTGCAAAGAATATAATCAATCTGATTTCAGTGTTGACCATCTGGTGATGTCCATGAGCAGTGTCTTCTCTTGAGTTGTTGGAAGAGGGTGTTTGCTATGACCAGTGCATTTTCTCGGCAAAACTCTATTAGTCTTTGCCCTGCTTCATTCCGCATTCCAAGGCCAAATTTGTCGGTTACTCCAGGTGTTTCTTGACTCCCTACTTTTGCATTCCAGTCCCATATAATGAAAAGGACATCTTTTTTGGGTGTTAGTTCTGCAAGGTCTTGTAGGTCTTCATAGAACCATTCAACTTCAGCTTCTTAGCGTTACTGGTTGGGGCATAGACTTGGATTACTGTGATATTGAATGGCTTGCCTTGGAAACAAGAACAGATCATCCTGTCATTTTTGAGATTGCATTGAAGTACTGCATTTCAGACTCTTTTGTTGACCCTGATGGCTACTTCATTTCTTCTGAGGAATTCCTGCCCGCAGTAGTAGATATAATGGTCATCTGAGTTAAATTCCCCCATTCCAGTCCATTTTAGTTCATTGATTCCTAAAATGTTGACGTTCACCCTTGCCATCTCCTGTTTGACCACTTCCAATTTGCCTTGATTCATGGACCTGACATTCCAGGTTCCTATGCAACATTGCCCTTTACAGCATTGGACCTTGCTTCTATCACCAGTCACATCCACAGCTGTGTATTGTTTTTGCTTTGGCTCCATCCCTTCATTCTTTCTGGAGTTATTTCTCCTCTGACCTCCAGTAGCATATTGGGCACCTACTGACCTGGGGAGTTCCTCTTTCAGTATCCTATCATTTTGCCTTTTCATACTGTTCACGGGGTTCTCAAGGCAAGAATACTGAAGTGGTTTGCCATTCCCTTCTCCAGTGGACCACATTCTGTCAGACCTCTCCACCATGACCTGCCCATCTTGGGTTGCCCCACAGGCATGGCTTAGTTTCATTGAGTTAGACAAGGCTGTGGTCTAGTGTGATTAGACTGACTAGTTTTCTGTGAGTATGGTTTCAGTGTGTCTGCTCTCTGATGCCCTCTTGCATCACCTACCATCTTACTTGGGTTTCTCTTACCTTGGGCGTGGGGTATCTCTTCACGGCTGCTCCAGCAAAGCGCAGCCGCTGCGCCTTACCTTGGATGAGGGGTATCTCCTCATCACTGCCCCTCCTGACCTTGAAGGTGGGATAGCTCCTCTAAGCCCTCCTGTGCCTGCCCAGCCACCCGCTCCTTGGACATGGGGTAGCTCCTCCCAGCCGCTGCCAGTGGCCTCAGGCCGAGTAACTCCTCCCCGCTGCCGCCCCTGGCCTCGGGCGTGGTGTAGCTCCTCTCAGTTGCTCCAGCATGGCACTCTCATCCCCCGCCCCTGAATTTGGCCGTGGGGTTGCTCCTCCCGGCTGCCGACCCTGAATTTGGATGTGGGGTAGCTCCTCTCGGCCGTTGCTGCACCGTTGCAGCCTGGCACTCCGGGTTGTTGCCCCTGACCTCAGACATGGGGTGGCCTTTCTTGGCCCCCACCCCTCTTGCATGGGGTCCTCCTGGCTTCTGCCCCTGACCTCGGACGTGGGGTAGCTCCTCTCGGCCGCACTCTGTGCACCATCACAGCCGCCCGCACTCTGTGATTAGATAACTAATTTGATGATAAATATTAGATAATGTCCATAGCTAATTTGCTTACTCTCTTAGGCCTAACATTTCATACCCAGTTTCACTTAAGCAGTGTCCATTGGGAACACCGAACCATAACACCAAAGGCCATGGGACTCAGATGTGTGTAGGTGTGTTTCTTGCCTGGTCTCTGACACTCACTTAGTAACAATCAATGAGGCACTGATTGCATTATTGATCATAACAATGGCATTGTTGATTTTAGGAGTCATTGTAAAGCCCACAGGCCTTTGAACAAGAGATCCTATTTCACAAAAGGTAATGATTTTTAAGATGTGTTGAATTTGACCCTTTACCCTCTTGTAAAGAAAAAACACGTGGTTGGGAATTAGAATTAGTCTGAGACTGAACCTTAGACTTAGTACTTTTTATATTTTTTTCATCGTTTACCAAAAACACAGGTCTGGTTGGCCTGACTCCCCACCACACCTACCCTCATGGGACTCCACAGGGAGCACAGGTTCTGCCCTATAAACTCCAGGAAATGCCATTCTCAGGAATTCTGCACTGTGACAGCCCTGCCTTTGAAGAGAGAGGGCATTACAGTGCAGGCATTATGTTGAACAAGCACAACTTGACTTATAATCAGAACTCAGCCATTCTATCACTGTCACTTTAGATTTATTGACATTTTATTGCCCCTGGCTGAAAACTCAAGCAGACCCATGACTCTTTTCCTGACTTTTAACTAAATCACAATCATACGGCCTCTTTAAATCATAAACGAGTTCTTAAATCAGAAATTAGCATCTTGACCAATATATTCATCAATGGCCAGAAATTGATTCAACATGAGATCTTGTGCCCATTTCCAGCTCAGGGAAGTCTGAGATGAGGAAAACAAACAAGCTGACTTCTCTCTCCCTTCATCTCCTTCTCACTTTATTCCATTGTAGGACAATGTCTGACTCCTCCACGAGAAAGAGGAGTAGCACAGGGATGAAAAAATTCTTATTTTATCTGGTGACTTTGCAAGCTGGCTTCACCTTCTCTGGGATGCCATGTGCTTAGAATCTGCTAAGCACTTATGTGGGTTCTTTGGCTTCCTGGATGTCCCAGTACCTCTCACCTAGGCTAAGCCATGAATGTGAGAAAAGTCCCTTCAGTGGTATTCAACTCTGTGTGACTGCTTGGACTGTAGACCACCAGGCTCCTCTGTCCATGGGATTCTCCAGGCAAGAATACTGGAGTGGGCTGCCATGCCCTTCTCCAGGGAATCTTCCTGACCCAGGGATCAAACCTGCATCTCTTATGTCTCCTCTGTTGGCAAGTGGATTCCTTACCACTAGTGCTACCTGGGAAGCCCCAAGCCATGAACAGTACCTCCTGGAATTCTGTCCTGCAGCAGCCTGAATTTTGAAGACAGGTGCTATTATAGTGCAGTCAGTATAGTGAATAAGCAAACTCTGAGGAGGAATCAGAATCTAAGTCTTTCGTATTTGTCTTCCAATTTTCATGATAGGGAATGAGCATTTTTCTCAATTAGTTTCTCTCAAACCAGTCAATTCTAAAGGAAATCAGTCCCGAATATTCATTGGAAGGACTGATGCTGAAGCTGAAGCTCCAATTCTTTGATTACTGGATGCAAAGAGCTGATTCTTAGAAAAGACCCTGACGCTGAGAAAGATTGAAGGCAGGAGGAGAAGGGGATGACAGAGGATGAGATGATTGGATGGCGTTACCGACTCGACAGATATGAGTTTGAGCAAGCTTCGGGAGCTGGTGATGGACAGGGAAGCCTGGCGTGCTGCAGTCCATGGGGTTGCAAATAGTTGGACACAACTGAGCAATTGAACTGAACTGAGTTTCTCTCAACCTACCCTCAGCTCTTGCTTTGCTGAGGGTCCGCCTCACTTAGATTTGGCTTTGAGGGGTGCTCTTGCCAGATTCAAACTGGTTACTTTTTGAGTGTGAGCCACATCTGGGAGCCAGACAGACAAGGACATTTGTTGCCTCTGACAGGCTGGCTGATCCACATCAGTATATCTGTTCATCCTGGTGCTTTCCCTTGTGGCTCAGCTGGTAAAGAATTTGCCTGCAATGTGGAAGACCTGGGTTTGATCCCTGGGTTGGGAAGATCCCCTGCAGAAGGGAAAGTCTACTCACTACAGTATTCTGGCCTGGAGAATCCCATGGATGGTACTGTCCATGGGGTCGCAAAGAGTTGGACACGACTGAGCAACTTGCACTTGCTCAGGCCACTTTTCACCATCCCCTTGACTACTCTGAACACCTATCAACTATGTAAAGTTCCACTTGAAGAATCCCTCAGTAGGTTTGGTATCAGACTGCAGAAGACTCTTTTCCTTTCAGGGGACATGGGTATGGGGCCAAGAGTTCTCTCTACAGCAGCACTGTCAGTAGAAATGCAATGTGAACCATGCCCATCATTGTCATTTTCTAAAAAAGATGGTAATAGTATATTTTGTTTAACTCCATATATCCCAAACATTATCATTTTAACATGTAACCAATATATTAAAGTTACTAATGGGCCAATTTATAATCTTTTTTCCCTATACCTAGTCTTTGAAATCTAGTGTATATTTTGCAATTAAAGCTCATCTCAATTTGGATTAGCTATACGTGGCTAGTGGCTACCATTTTGGACAGTGAAGATCTACTGAAAATCTCTACTTTCTCCATTTCTTAAAGGCGTTTTATTAAAGTGCAATTTACATACCATCACATTCTCCCACTTCAAGTCTACAGTTCAGTGACTTTTAGTATATTTACAGAATTGAGCAACTATTGCCTCAGTCCAATTTTAGAACTCTTAGGACTTCTTGTTTCATTATATACAAAATAACCTGCCTTTCTACCTCCTTCACTAATTAATTGTTGGCAATAGCCATATATTAGAAATACTGTGCAAATACATCTTGTTTTCCAGTAGTTATTGTGTATATCTTCTTGCTCATTCTAAAGAATCACAGGAAATCATTTTTGAAGAGTGTGTAATTTTTCCCAAGAGGTATTTGTACTAAGAATCAATCTCTATATTATAATAAAATGTTAAAATGGGGTATTTTCATCACTCCAAAAATGAGCTTTTTCAATCAGTACCAGTTGCTCCACCTAGGTCCATCCATGCAATCCCTAAGCTACTTTTTATCTCTATAGATTTGCCTTTTCTGGATATTTCATATCAATATGCATGCATGTGTACTTAGTTGCTCAGTCATTTCTGACTCTTTAAAACCCCCTGAACTATTGCCTGCAGGGTTCCACTGTCCATGAAATTTTCCAGGCAAAAATAATGAAGTGGAGTGTCATTTCCTCCTCCAGGGGATCTTCCTGACCCAGGGATTGAACCTGAGTCTCTTGTGTCTCTTGCACTGGCAGGTGGATTCTTTAGCATTGTGCCATGTGGGAAGCCCATATTTCATATCAATGAAATCATACATTATGTGGTCTTTTATATCTTTCAGTTAGAATAATAATTTTGAGGTAAACCCATGTTGTAGTGTCTTTCACTATTTTGTTCTGTTGTTCCCAAATAGTATTTCATTATATGGGTATACTCAGTTCAGTTCAGTTCAGTAGCTCAGTCATGTCCAACTTTCTGCGACCCCATGGACTGCAGCACGCCAGGCTCCCCTGTCCTTCTGTCTATCACCAACTCCTGAGTTTACTCAAACTCACGTCCATTGAGTCTGTGATGCCATCCAACCATCTCACCCTCTGTCATCCCCTTCTCCTCTTGCCTTCAATCTTTCCTAGCATTAGGGTCTTCTCAAATGAGTCAGTTCTTCATATCAGGTGGCCAAAGTATTGGAGTTTCAGCTTCAAAATCAGTCCTTCCAATATATGTTAAGGACTCATTTCATTTAGGATGGACTGGTTAGATCTTGCACTCCAAGGGGCTCTCAAGAGTCTTCTCCAACACTACAGTTCAAAAACATCAATTCTTTAGTGCTCAGCTTTCTTTATAGTCCAACTCTCACATTCACACATGACTACTGGAAAAACCATAGCTTTGACTAGACAGAACTTTGTTGGCAAAGTAATGTCTCTGCTATTCAATATGCTGTCTAGGTTGGTCATAACTTTTCTTCCAAGGAGTAAGCGTCTTTTTATTTCATGGCTGCAGTCATCAACTGCAGTGATTATGGAGCCCCCCAAAATAAAGGCTCTCACTGTTTCCATCGTTTCCCCATCTATTTGCCATGAAGTGATGGGACTAGATGTCATAATCTTAGTTTTCTGAATGTTGAGTCTTAAGCAAAATTTTTTCACTCTGTTTTTCACTTTCATCAAGAGGCTCTTTAGTTCTTCTTCACTTTCTGCCATATGGGTGGTGTCATCTGCATATCTAAGGTTATTGATATTTCTCCTGGCAATCTCGGTTCCAGCTTGTGCTTCATCCAGCCCAGAGTTTCTCATGATGTAATCTGCATATAAGTTAAATAAACAGGGTGACAATATACAGCCTTGATGTATTCCTTTCCCAATTTGGAACAAGTCTGTTGTTCCATGTCCAGTTCTAACTGTTGCTTCTTGACCTGCATACACATTTCTCAAGAGGCAGTTTAGGTGGCCTGGTATTCCCATCTCTTTCAGAATTTTCCACAGTTTGTTGTGATCCACACATTCAAAGGCTTTGGCGTATTCGATAAAGCAGAAGTAGATGATTTTCTGGAACTCTCTTGCTTTTTCAGTGATCCAGTGGATGTTAGCCATTTGATCTCTGGTTCCTCTGCCTTTTCTAAAACCAGCTTGAACAACTGGAAGTTCATGGTTCATGTACTGTTGAAGACTGGCTTGGAGAATTTTGAGCATTACTTTACTAGTGTGTGAGATGAATGCAATTGAACAGTAGTTTGAGCATTCTTAGCATTGCCTTTCTTTGGGATTTCATGAAAACACCTTTTCCAGTCCTGTGGTCATTGCTGAGTTTTCCAAATTTGCTGGCATATTGAGTGCAGCACTTTCACAGCATCATCTTTCAGAATTTGAAATAGCTCAACTGTAATTCCATCACCTCCACTACCTTTGTTCATAGTGATGCTTCCTAAGGCCCACTTGACTTCACATTCCAGGATGTCTAGTTCTAAGTGAATGATTATACCATTGTGATTATCTTGGTAGTGAAGATCTTTTTTGTACAGTTCTGTGTATTCTTACCACCTTTGCTTAATATCTTCTGTTTCTGTTAGGTCCAGACCATTTCTGTCCTTTATCGAGCCCACCTTTGCATGAAATGTTCCCTTGGTACCTCTAATTTTCTTGATGAGATCTCTAGTCTTTCCCATTCTGTTGTTTTCCTCTATTTCTTTGCATTGATCACTGAGGAAGGCTTTCTTATCTCTCCTTGCTATTCTTTGGAACTCTGCATTCAGATGCTTATATCTTTCCTTTTCTCCTTTACTTTTTGCTTCTCTTCTTTTCACAGCTATTTGTAAGGCCTCCTCAGACAACCATTTTGCCTTTTTGCATTTCTTTTCCATGGGGATGGTCTTGATTCCTGCCTCCTATACAATGTCACGAACCTCCTTCCATAGTTCTTCAGGAACTCTATCAGATCTAATCCCTTGAATCTATTTCTCTTTTCCACTGTATAATCATAAGGGATTTGATGTAGATCAAACCTAAATGGTCCAGTGGTTTTCCCTATTTTCTTCAATTTAAGTCTGAATTTGGCAATAAGGAGTGCATAAACCACAGTCAGCTCTTGGTCTTATTTTTTCTTACTGTATAGAGCTTCTCCATTATTGGCTGCAAAGAGTATAATCAATCTGATTTTGGTGTTGACCATCTGGTGATGTCCATGCGTAAAGTCTACTCTTGTAGTGTTGGAACAGGGTGGTTTCTATGACCAGTGCGTTCTCTTGGCAAAATTCTATTAGCCTTTGTCCTGCTTTAGTCTGAACTCCAAGGCCAAATTTGCCTGTTGCTCCAGGTATTTCTTGACTTCCTACTTTTGCATTCCAGTCCCCTATAATGAAAAGGACATCGATTTTGAATGGGTATACTACTGTCTGTTTATTGGACAGTTTGGTTGTTCACAGTATTTGGCTATTATAAATAATATTGCTATCAGCATTTGTATACAAGTTTTTGTGTGGACATATACTTTAAGTTTTCTTGAAAGATTCTGAAGAGTGGAATTGTTGGAACATATGGTAGATTTATATTTAACTTATGAAGATACTGCCAAATTGCTTTCCAAAGTGGTTAAAACATTTCTCTCTACTCTCTGATTCTGTTTTGAAATATTCTTGATCTTGTAAGATTCTAAGAGCCATGGGACTGGTCCTCCACAATGGCCTTCAAAATTTCTGCATATACTATTCTGTTAATTTGGTATCTAACAGTTATCATGTGGTCATGTCTGTCGATATTAAGTCAGGAAGTTCCCTGTTTTAACATCTTATTATAATACAGACATTGATTCTCAACACAAGTATCTCTTAGGAAAAATTAAGCAGTCCTTAAAAATGTTTCCTCTGATGCTTTCGAATGAACAAGTAGGCATGCATATCCTTCACAACTATTGAAAAATGAGATGTGTTTGCACAGAGTTTCTAATACATGGCTATTACCAACAATTAATTAGTAAAAGATGTACCTAGGCAGGGAACTTTCAATTTGCATATAATAAACAAGAGATCCTAAAACTCTCTTGATATCCCGGGAGGGGCAGCTTTCCTGATTAAGTATTACTAATAGGCAGCCTGACTTGGAAAGACACTCATGAGTGCATCTATGATGGCTAAGTTTTAAATTAAAAACCCCTGGATAGAGGCAGAATGGAGAGAAATACTGGATACAATCTCCATGTGGATTAGAGGAAACTATTCTGTTGTTTCTTGTTTTTATCAGTTTAATAATCCTGCTGGGGATTACTGAAAAATGCTGAAGCCAATGTTTTATGAGTCCAGTGATTTTTCCTGGTGTTCACTGGTGGGCAATGGGAAAGACAATGTGTAGATTTTAATCAGCATTTGATTTTCCTCAATCCCTTTGCATGTAGAGAGGAGCAGCTGGCAGTAGGTAATCTTGCCCTTGGGAATTATCAAGTAAAAGAAAGAGACAAGCAGCAGCTTTTACAAAGGCAGCTTTTATGAGACTGAGCTAAAGAATCACCAGGGAAGCAGCTGGGTTCACCATTTTCATCCAAGTAATTACTGGAAGAGATAGATAGCTTTCAAGGTCAGTGGTCGAAAGAGGAACTAATGACCAGCCCTTCCTCTGGGAGAACAGTCACAGGAGAGAGGATGGATGAAGATGTCAGTTTTCCTGCTTGCTTGAATGCAGCCAGGGTGATGTTCAGAACTGGGTAAGAAGGACCAGAGTTCAAATCCTGCTTCTATCAATTCTTAGTTGTATAACTTTGGGCACAAGTCCTAACTTCTCTAAGCCTTAGTGTCTTCATTTCCAACATGGAGACAATAATCCCTATCTTACAGTTGAGCATTAAATGAGATAATTGGGTAGGACTTATTTTCATCCATTCTGTAGAAACTATTTCAGCTCTTTTTTTCATCTGCTAATACCAAACTCCCAATCCATCCCCCCCCCCCTCCTCCTCCTTGGCGATGAGTATTCTCTGCATCAGTGAGTTTGTTGCTGTTTTGTAAATAAGTTTAATTTGTCGTATTTTTGATTCCATATATAAATGATATTATATGGCATTATCTTTTTCTGACTTACTTCACTTAATATGATAATCTCTAAGTCCATCTAATTCAGCTAACTTATCTAGAAGTCTCCATCAGAGATAATCAACATCTGGCTGTCTTTCTCTTTTGAGATTCTTCCCCGTTAAAGACATTTATCATAGCCACTGTAACAAATCAGACCCTTTAAAGCACATCACCTTCAAAAAATGAATCAAGGAATTCCCCGGAAGTCCCGTGAATAGGGCTCCATGCTGTCACCACTGGGGACCTTGGGTTTGATCCCTGGTTGAAGAACTAAAACCCCACAAGCATTGTGGTAAAAAAAAAAAAAAAGAAAAGAAAAGAAAAGAAAAAAGAATCAAAATAAATCACTCTCTTCTTGGAAATAAAATTCACCGAAGAAATTTATTTATTTGTTGCATAACTATTACTATAATCAAAACCAACTAGTAATACTATTCTCTCTGTATCAATTTCTTTCAACAACCTATCTTAAATAAATATTAAATCAAATATATTTAAATAAAAAGAAAAAAAGATAAAGAAAGGGTGATCTTAGGACAACCATTCCAATAAAAATTCAAGATCCTCCTGTAGCCTCAATAGCCTCCTGTAGCTCTAAATAAATAAATATTTTTAAAGCAAATTTTAAAATGTGTACAAATTATGTTCATCATAGGGTCATTTACATTTTAAGTGGAAACAATGTCTATGTTTAAAATTTAAAATAGGAGGTTATAAAATAAATTACAATACTTTCATAAGATGGGATATTATACAGACAAAACTACATCAAAAGGTTTTTTAATGACGTTGGAAATGCAAGTGAAAAATAGCAGGTAGTAGTGGCAGGATTGATACATATATGCTTGACTTGTTAGAAAAATTGTAAATAGAGAACCACTGGAAAAGATACATGAATATATTGACCAAACAGACGATAACAAATGATAAACCATCACAACCTAAAAATGTTTCTACTTAGCTTTCAGCCTGGCATTGTGAACTGGACTTGTTCCAGGGAGAGATGCGGCTGAACTAGGGCCTCTTGGTTCCCTGGACCTCTAAAAAAGGAGATGCATTTTGGGACAGTTTTGCATACCTATCCCTGAGTGCTATTAATAGCAATACTGGGTAAAATGGCTGCTGTTACAAAACACACTGAAAATCAACTGTGGCCATTTAAGTTTATTAACCAGCAGTCAAGGAACTGGATTTTTAGAATCAGGAAGAGCTTTCTGTTTGTTTGGGGTGAGAGTGGGGTGGGGGGTAGGGAGAGATGGAAGAGTGGGGGTAGGTGGGGGGTTGGTGGGAGTTGGGGAGTAAGAATACACACACACACATTAGTTTCCTGGAAAGTCATAGTAATCAGTGTTTCAGACTCACATATATCAGAATTCCCTTAAGTCTTGGATAAAATGCAGATTCTCAGGCCCAGTCTCACATTCACTGAATTAGTGATGGTCTAATAACCTGAATTTTAAACAACCTTTCAAATGAGACCAACTAAACCCAAAAAACTGTTTTCAGAGTGGCCAGAAGTTCCTATGTGTGAAAACCTATGTTCCTTCTGTTCTCTGCACACATGTTTATTTTCCCAACATTTTCCTGGGCATCTATGTTGACAGATAAAGGTCACTGAAGAAGCCCCAGATAGCTGAGTTGAACTTTGTGTGAACAGAAAGTAATCTCACCCATCAGGCCTTCAGGCAATTTTATTAGCAGAGGGAGAAAAAAGAGATCTTCATGAAGCCCTGCATTTATGTCACTTGCTCCATTTTCCATGAGTGATGGTTATTACTTCAATTTCAGCCTTGTGGCCTCCAGTTTTTTAAATTCTATCCTTTTAAATATCAACAGTAACAAATGTTATATTGACAGACAGTTTTGGGAGAAGGTTCAACTCTGTATTATTTTTCTTTCTTTCAATGCTCTTTATTCTGATTTTCTTCCTTTATTTTCCCTTTAAAATTTTTTATGTTTTCCACTTATTAGAGAATAATCAATATACTTTCTAACTTTTTCCTTTTTAGGCTTAAAATAGAATCAATTTCATTATACACACAATTAATGCTCAATATTAGGACCTCAAGCCCATTTGGTCTCCCACTCCCTCTTGGGACAAGGCTGATCCCCCCTGAAGGTTTATAAATGGGCCCGCTGCAGTTTGCAGGTGCAATCATTTTGTTGGAGCCCCAGTCAAGATTTACATATGCAAATACTGTGTGGCTGTGCCCAAACTGAGTAATTGTGCATGCAAATAGGTGATTAAATAGACAATTACCAAATCTGCATGAATGAAAGGAAGTTGTGCATATTCAAAAAGCAGGGGGGCACCTGAACATTATGCAAGCAGGCGGCTTTCCTCAAAGCCTGTGAAAACTTGGCCATTGGTGCTTCAGAGTTGCATAAATCCCAGAGCAAGCCAGGGTGTCAGATTGCACAAGTGGAATTTACTCTTTGACCTCAGCTGCCATGGTAATGATAGGAACGCTGACAAGGTCATCTTCAGGAAATACCATGGCAGGGGGTGATTTTTTTCATTTTCTTTCTGAATACTAGATTTAAAGCAGAAATTTAAACTCAGTATTCTTTTATGATTGGTGGTAAGAAATGAGTTTTAGATACTTTGATATGCTCACTCAAGCCAATCAAAGCATGTTTTTGTTCAGCAGGTACTGAGAATCAATCCAAGTTAAGGCTTCCCCAATGGCTCATCAGTCAAGAATCCACTTGCAATACAGGCATGGGAGCTACAGGTTCGATCCCTGGGTTGGGAAGTTCCCCTGGAGGAGGAAATGACAACCCAGTCCAGTATTCTTGCCTGGGAAATCCCATGGACAGAGGAGCTGGGGCAGACTATAGCCCATAGGGTTGGAAAGAGTCTGACACAACAGAGCACACACACACAACTACCACACCACAATGGATGCAACTTGGTGGTGCTCTTTCCCACGACTGCATTGCCAAAATTCAGAGAGGGGCTTATTTGATCTTAGGTAGCAGTTTTTCATTTGTCTTTGCAAGCTAAAGAAAAACACTTGGTTTTAATTGTTCGTCTCTTCACAGTTTAAGGTCTCATGGCTCTACCTCCCACATCACAGTGATGGATGGTGTTGTCAGCAGAGTAGATCAATGAGAAATGAGTTCACATAACTGGGGGGCTTTTCTGACAAAAGATTAGTGGTGATGCCTAGACTAGACCAGTAGGAGCCAGAGAATTTGAGGCAGCGACAGACTGCTGACTGCTGAAATTCTCATACTTTTTACCAAGATATTTCATCTCTAGGATATTCTACTAGGATTTTAACCACATTCAATTTTATATGAGTAGTTTAGAGTCTTTTACTTTACAAAGAAGGAGTGATGTAAGTAGAGATCATAAAATCAATTACTCAACTCAATCAATAAACCAGTTAAGTGAAATAATTTCTTTACTTAGCACCTGTCAGGAGGAGGTTTCAAAACAGTTTCACTGAGGGTTAGAAGTGAATGGAATTAACCCTGTTACACAGAAGAGGTAGTAAGTTCCCTGTGTAGACCATCAGTTCAGTTCAGTTCAGTCGCTCAGTCATGTACGGCTCTTTGTGACCCCATGGACTGCAGCACATCCCTATCTATCACCAAGTCCCGGAGCTTGCTCAAACTCATGTCCATCTAGTAGGTGATGCCATCCAACGGTCTCATCCTCTGTTGTCCCCTTCTCTTTCTGCCCTCAATCTTTCCCAGCATCAGGGTCTTTTCCAATGAGTTAGTTCCAATCATGTGGCCAGAGTATTGGAGTTTCAGCTTCATCATCTGTCCTTCTGGTGACTATTCAAGGTTGATCTCCTTTAGGATGGACTGGTTTGATCTCATTGCTGTCTGAGGGGCTCTCGAGAGTCTTCTCCAACACCACAGTTCAAAAGCATCAATTCTTCCATCAGGGAGCCCCATAAGGCACGCAGATGTGGAGGAGCTCCTGGCAGAGGAGATGCTCAGCCCTGAACTTCCATAAGGACTCCTGCAGTGTTCTCTGCCCTACGGGTGAGTTAGAAGCTAAACAAGGATGCCTCCAGACCTGCAGGTCACACACACGCAATCCATTTGTCCAGGAATGCATTCAGTGGAGAAACTTACTTCACCAGTTTAGTCTCAAGAGCCAAAGAAACCTGACCACTTTACCAAGAATAAATAGAATTGTCAGCTCTTCACTTTTCACAAGTATCTAAATAATTTTTTCACCTATTAATAAAAAACCTGTGACACAAATACTGCAAAGCAATATATATGTATATGTGTGTAAAATGTACATACATATTTATAGATATATGTGTCTATGTTTTCATAATAATATTAAAATGGTATTTATCTTTTCACCCTAGTGACATTTTTATTATCATTAAAAAAGCACATTCTCCTTCCTTTAACTCCTGATAGACCCCTCAATCAGCTTGAGCCTCCTCATTCCATTATGCACCCCTCAGTAAATCCTTGGTGATGATTTTGGCAAGTTCAGGCATAAATGGCATTCTCATGGGAAAAAATAAAATAAATTTAAAAATTAAAAACCCATGTGAGTAAAACTGCCGATGCCCCAGTAGGACTCAGGGCTTCCCTGGTAGCTCAGCTGGTAAAGAATCTACCAGCAAGGCAGCAGACTCCAGTTTGATTCCTGGGTTGGGAAGAGCCTCTGGGGAAGGGAAAAGCCAGCCACTCCAGTGTTCTAGACTAGAGAATTCCATGGACTATATGGTCCATGGGGTCACAAAGAGTTGGACATGACTGAGTGACTTTCACTTCACTAGTAGGAATCAAGGCAGTGCCACCAGTAGTTATTATATACTTCAATGTCAGGCACTCATTTAAAAACAAAACAAAACAAAAAAAACCTTGCTTGCCCAATTTCACTTAAGAATGTCCTTGAGGAAACATAAAATATGCGTTCATTTTATTAATCTCTACCTTTGACTACGTGTCTTCTTAATAGTCTGTGTGATGAAATGATAAGTCTACATAAGGCACTTCTAAGCTGCTTACAAAAGTATGTTGGTTGCCCTGAGGAAAAGCACTGGTGTGTTAGTTTCAGTTGCAAGCTGAACTAGATACTTTTTCCATGAAACATACTTTAACTTGAAAGAATGACTAACAGACAAACTGGTTATTCAGAAATAGATATTTTGCAGACATTTTTTGAAAGTAAAGTGAGCCTGTCACTTAAGGGAAAATAGCTGATGGTATTTGTTAATAAGAATAACATGAAGCTTTCAAGAAAAATTAGAATTTTGAAAACCTGTAATCCACCACTCTGAGTTTAACAGCTTCCAGTATTTAGAGATGTTTCTGATAGAATCTGTGGTTAATATAATTGGATAGAATTTTTGAGATTGTAAAATGAAGTGTATTAATCTCAAAAGCAACATAATTTCATAGTTAGCCAATATTTTCCAAATGACCAGTGCATGATGCTATCAAGTTATTCATGGATAAAAGATCCATACAAAGTGTCAGGTAGAAAAATATATTTTAATGTTATAGAGTTCAAAATGTTTATTGATATGGGTTTTGACTTCACATTACAATTAACTTTTAAGAAACTGTTAACTGTCAAATTTTGGTCTAGTGTCAAAGAAGAATAGTCACAATTATCTAGAAAATCTGTTAAAAGAATCCTCCTCCTTCCAATTATATATCTTTATGAGATCTGATTTTTTTTTTCATACACTTCTACCAAAACAACATATCATAACAGACTCCATCTGCCTTCTACTAACCCAGACAATAAAGAAACTTGCAAAAAGTAAAATATTCCTTTCTTCTCATTCATTGCTTCAGAAAAAATAGTTATTTTTAGACATCACTGGCTGTCCAGTGATTAAGACTCTGGGCTTCCAATGCAAGGGACACAGGTTCAA
>SJYQ01005790.1:95072-105855 GCA_006410935.1 Redunca redunca | reverse complement strand
AAATATTTTTAAATTTTTGCATTGATTTCAAATGTAGTGTATATATTTATAGATAAAATCCATATAAATAAATCCCCTTTGAGGTTTTCAATAATTGTTAAAAGTGTAAAAGTGTCCTGAAATCAAAAAGGTTTTAGAATTGCCAATTAAAAAGTGATGATTTGTAAACTTATTTTTAACATCAGAACTCTGTCCTTAAAGGAAATTTTATGTAAAAGTTATGCAGCCATGAAACTAAAAGACCTGTGCTCCTTGAAGGAAAAAGCTATGACAAACCTAGACAGCATATTAAAAAGCAGAGACATCACTTTGCCAGCAAAGGTGCATATAGTCAAAGCTATGTTTTTTCCAGCAATCAAGTACAGATATGAGAGCTGGACCATAAAGAATGCTGAGCGCTGAAGAATTGATGCTTTTGAACTGTGATGTTAGAGAAGATTTTTGAGAATCCCTTGGAGATCAAACCAGTCAATACAAAAGAAAATCAATCCTAAATATTCATTGGAGGGACTGAAGCTAAGGCTGAAGCTCCAATACTTTGGCCACCTGAAGCAAAGAGCTGACTCATTGGAAAAGACCCTGATGCTGGGAAAGGCTGAGGAGAAGGGGACCACAGAGGATGAGATGGTTGGATGGCATCGTCAATGGACATGAGTTTGAACAAACTCTAGGAGATAGTGAAGGTCAGGGTAGCCTGGTGTGTTGCAATACATGGGGTCGCAAAGAGTTGGACTTGGTGACTGAAAAACAATAACAATTTACAAAAAAAAAAAAAGATCAGAGTTTCTCTGGTTAAATGTGGAAAAAGGACCCAAAGGCACTCCTGTTTTGCCCCTTCTCTGTCCCCTCTTGCCCATCCTTGCATACTCACTCAGTCATGTCCGACTGTTTGTGACCCCATGGACCACAGCCCACCAGGCTCCTCTTTCTATGGGATTTTCCAGGTGAGAATTCTGGAATGGGGTGCCATTTCTTTCTCCAGGGGATCTTTCTGACCCAGGGATTAAACCTGAATCTCCCAAGTCTCCTGCATTGGCAGGTGGATTCTTTACTACTAAGCCACCCAGGGAGCCCACCGACCCTGTGTCTCTCTATAATCCCAGACTGAAATATCTGTGCAGAAGCATCAGTGGATGTATCGTGCTATGCGTGCTAAGCCCACTTGTGCACCTGAGAAGCCCTCACTCAGAGATGTATCAGGCAGCAGGAATGCGGCACCCCGGGGTTTAGAAGTGGAGAACGATGGGAGGGTGAACTGTTAAGATGAATGATGGGGGAGTTGCAAAGGAAACTGTAGATGTGAATACCTCTTCTCGCCTTTTCTGTTTCCTTTCAGTCCATCAGATGGCAAGCACTCAGGAGTTGGGAGATCTCTTACTTAAAAATACTTAGCTTCTGTCCACTGAGCACTTAACTATGTGTGGAATCACTGGTGAAGACACCCAAAAGTGATTGATTTACTATATGAAGAGACAGCGGTGTCTTGGTGTAAGATGTATACAGGAACATTCTTGACACATTCTTTCCTCTGAGTTATCGGTGTTGAGATTGGGCAAATAAAGATTAACTTCCTCCCAAACTGTGGGATAAAATACCATTTTGAAAGACCAGGGAATGGAACACAATACAGAAACACTCAGGAGCCTGAAATAATAGTAACTGCACTAGGGATGAGGATAATTCTTCCAGGTGGTTCTGTGTTCGGCAGATAGTAGTGGTCAGAGCATAGTATTGCCAGAAAAAGGAAGTCACGTTTTGATATTTAGCTCTGACCTCTGTCCTGTTATCTAGAAACCACAATCTCTTACTTTGGGCCTTTTACTTAGTCCTCTCAAATTTAATTTGCTCCTGACTCACTATAGCATTCCTTCTGGGCGTGTGTCCTGTGGTCGTGCCTGCTTTGGTGTCCGCCGCCAAGGACTTCGGGCCTTTGGATGCTTACCGGGCTCTGGGCCTTTAGACCGCCACCTGGAGCCCAAAGCAGCCTGTGTGCCAGCTCTTGTGTGCAGGTCTGGCTGACCTGAAGGGTGGTGTCACCTCTGATTTTATTGGCTTCTCCGATGGCTCAAGCTGTGAAGAATCTGCCTGCCAATGAAGAGATGCAGCTTCAATCCCTGGGTTGGGAAGATCCCATGGAGAAGGAAATGGCAACCCACTCCAGTCTTCTTGCCTGGAGAATCCCATGGACAAAGGAGCCTAGTGGGCTACAGTCCATGGGGTCGCACAGAGTCGGACACGACTGAGCACCAAGCACATCAGCACCATAGCATTCCTTCAGGATGTGTGTCCTATGTCATGACGTCATCATCGTTCACTCTCAACAAATTCAGATCCCCTGGAGTCTTGATGACAAAGGTTTAACACCCTTGGAGCCAACAGCTCTCATCAGGAGGCTATTCAATGTTCAAAGCTCCCTTTCCAGGTGGAAAGAATACACCAGAATTATTGCTATATATCCCCCTCCCATCTCCCTTGAGCCTCAGGCTTGGCACCCAGAATTCTGAGTCCAGACAGGTTTAACAGAGTCGGAACACAATACAGACCCAGGGTAGCAGCTTTAGAGGGAGTTGTGCCAAGTAGCAGCAGCAATGCCTTTGCATTTGGGACTCATCTTTACTCTAAGATAGTGGAAATCCCCCCTGCTCCTAACTGTCCATAGGGGCCTATGCTGCACATTTTCTAAATCCACTTTTCAAGCCTCACACTGATTCTCCAGACTTGTCAGATTAAATCCTTCTAATAAAATCCTTTCTTCATTCATAACCAGAGTCAGTTTTTCTTTCTTTCTTTTTTTTTTTGGTTTGTCTGATTTATTCTTAGATTTTATTTTTAACTTTTTATTTTGTGTTGGGGTAGTGATGGACATTTCCTTCTCCCCGAGAAGGAAATGGCAACCCACTCCAGTATTCTTGCCTGGAGAATCCCGTGGAGGGAGGAGCCTGGTAGGCTACAGTCCACAGGGTCGCAAAGAGTCGGACATGACTGAGCGACTGAACTGAACTGATAGCCAATTAACAATGTTGTGATAGTTTCAGGTAGACATGGAAGAAACTCAGTCATACATATACATGTATCCATTCTCCCCCAAACCCCACCCGCTCTCTCATCTAGGCTGCCACGTAACATTGAGCAGAGTGTTGTACAGTCCTTGTTGGTTATCCATTTTAAATATAGCAGAGAGAGTCAATTTTTCTTAATTGCAGTTAAAATTTCTTGAATTATGTATATCCTATGCCCTATTTCCTTTTTACTTTATCTTTTAAATTTCTTGCCTCCAGATCTAATTTATCTACCCCAGTTTGAGCCCTTATCTTCTGAACAAATGTCATTGCTTCTCTGACTCAACCTTTCCGCACTCCAACCCAACCACTCTCCAAAGATCTTATCAGAATATTTATTCTCCTGTTGAGGAACAAAAGTGACCAGATCTTCACGTCTCCTTTTGCCTACAGAAAAATATTTGAACATCTACATACCACTCAAGGTCTTTTAATCTATACTCTGATATCCAGGACACAGCTTCTTGGCAACGGGAGCCAATTTAAAATTATCTTGGTAGCCTGAGGACCTAGCACATTTCCGGCAAAGAGAAAGACCCAATGTTGTTGTTGTTCAGTTGCTCAATTGTGTCCAACTCTTTGTGACCCCATAATCTGCAGCACTCCAGGCTTCCCTGTCCTTCATTATGTTTGAAATGGATGAATGAATGAATGACTTATTTTTTCACTCAGAAACTGTGAACCAGAAACAATTAGTTGCCACTCTGTTGCTGTTGTTCAGCCGCTAAGTAGTCTCCGATTCTTGGCTACCCCATGGACTGCAAAACACCAGGCTCCTCTGTCTTCCACTGTCTCCCGGAGTTTGCTCAAACTCACGTCCATTGAGTCAGTGGTGCTATCTAATCATCTCACCTTCTGTTGTTCCCTTCTCCTCCCGCCTTCAATCTTTCCCAGCATCAGGGTCTTTTCCAGTGAGTCAGTTCTTCGCATCAGGTGGCCAAAGTATTAGAGTTTCAGCTTCAGCATCAGTCCTGCCAATGAATATTCAGGATTGATTTCAGGATTGCCACTAGACACAAATATTATTTCCCAAACTGTCTGTAGAAAAATTGCTATCTTTTTATACATATGACAAAGTCTGTACAATGTATATTATGAGGGGATTTTGCCTCACAGTACTTTGTTTGCGTTGCTAGTATCACTTATCCCAATGTGTTATAGTAGTTTGAATCTGCTTGACTTATCCAATAATACATCAGCTCTCCCAGGTCAAGAGACATATTTTATTCATCTTTGGACCCTTAATATTTAAACATGAAATAGATGTTTCATAGATCCTTGTTGAACTTGCCTCCCAGAGAGGAAGTGTGTGGTTAGAGGGGAATGAATGAGTTCTTCCTGACAAAAATATCACTTTTCAAACTGCTAGAAAGCTTTCAAAATTTCAACCTTAAATATGATCTTTGCTGTAGGATTTTTGGTGGACCCACATTTACCAGATGAAGGACTCTACTTTTTGTTCCTTGTTGCTTGAGATGATGACCTTGAGGGATTAATATCTGCATACATGTAAACTTGACCTCAACATTTCCTCCCACCCTAGACAACATAGCTGTTGGGCCGTGGTACTCATACTGTAAGTTGCACAAAGTTGAAATAAAATCTCCAAGCTATTTATCATAATAAAGAGGGTTCTAAAGTCTCTGTAGAAAATTCTGAAAGAGATGGGAATACCAGACCACCTGACCTGCCTCTTGAGAAACCTATATGCAGGTCAGGAAGCAACAGTTAGAACTGGACATGGAACAAGATTGGTTCCAAATAGGAAAAGGAGTACGTCAAGGCTGTATATTGTCACCCTGCTTATTTAACTTATATGCAGAGTACATCATGAGAAACGCTGGGCTGGAAGAAGCACAAGCTAGAATCAAGATTACCAGGAGAAATATCATAACCTCAGATATGTAGATGACACCACCCTTATGGCAGAAAGTGAAGAGCAACTAAAAAGCCTCTTGATGAAAGTGAAAGAGGAGAGTGAAAAAGTTAGCTTAAGACTCAACATTCAGAAAACGAAGATCATGGCATCTGGTCCCATCACTTCACGGAAAATAGATGGGGAAACAGTGGAAACAGTGTCAGACTTTATTTTGGGGGGCTCCAAAATCACTGAAGATAGTGATTGCAGCCATGGAATTAAAAGACGCTTAAAACCTGCTGCTACTGTGCTAAGTCATGTCAGTCGTGTCCGACTCTGTGTGATCCCATAGATGGCAGCCCACTAGGCTCCCATCTCTGGGATTCTCAAGGCAAGAATACTGGAGTTGGTTGCCATTTCCCTCTCCAATGCATGAAAGTGAAGAGTGAAAGTGAAGTTGCTCAGTCGTGTCTGACTCTTCGCGACTCCATGGACTGTAGCCCACCAGGCTCCTCCGTCCATGGGATTCTCCAGGCAAGAGTACTGGAGTGGGGTGCCATTACCTTCTCCAATGACCAACCTAGATAGCATATTGAAAAGCAGAGACATTACTTTGCCGACTAAGGTCCGTCTAGTCAAGGCTATGGTTTATCCTGTGGTCATGTATGGATGTGAGAGTTGGACTGTGAAGAAGGCTGAGCGCCAAAGAATTGATGCTTTTGAAGTGTGGTGTTGGAGAAGACTCTTGAGAGTCCCTTGGACTGCAAAGAGATCCAACCAGTCCGTTCTGAAGGAGATCAGCCCTGGGATTTCTTTGGAAGGAATGATGCTAAAGCTGAAGCTCCAGTACTTTGGCCACCTCATGCGAAGAGTTGACTCATTGGAAAAGACTCTGATGCTGGGAGGGATTAGGGACAGGAGGAGAAGGGGATGAGAGAGGATGAGATGGCTGGATGGCATCACCGACTTGATGGACATGAGTTTGAGTGAACTCCGGGAGTTGCTGATGGACAGGGAGACATGGCGTGCTGCAATTCATGGGGTTGCAAAGAGTCAGACACAACTTAACTACTGAACTGAACTGAAAGTCTCTGAATATCTCTATAATTATCTCCAGTGAAACCTCCTTATTAAATTTTAAACGCTTTTCATTTTGATTCCTGTCACATAAAACGAGTGGATAAGAATGAAGCCTGGGAAAATTACGAAGTTGTTAATCCTGTTTATGTTCATACAGCATGGAGTTTGGTGTGTGTAGAGGAGGTAATTGAAACATCTTTGTGAACGAAACCCAATAGTAATTAACAGATGCTGTGGCTTGTTTGCCTTTGGCTGGGAAAGGGAGAGGGGCCAACCACAGGCAATGCATATTTTATCTTATTTTTAAATGTGGCCAACTGTGAAAGGTTTAGTATGCTTATCAACTTTTTTGCATAAGCCAAGCAAGGACTTTTATTTAACTCTTTTGTTGTATAATGAGACTAAGATATACTGAGCAAGGTAAATATTTCCAGTTGTATGGATTGGTTTCCAGGGGTTATCAACCCATCTTGGAGATCTTCACTTGTGAGTCTTTCTCTCAGGTCCTGTAGCTCCCTTTTCTAGGGTGTCTCAATCAGAAGAGCTGTACCATGAAGGCACAAGAGGCATGGACGAATAGCCCCCTGGGCATTCCAAGCAGTGATATTACTCATCCATCTTTCCATTTAGACAAATGAAAGATTACAGTCCTATGAGAAAAGGCAGCCACAGCCACACAAAGCTTTGTGCACAAAGTAAATTGCTAGTTTCCTGTGATCTTTCTGACAAGTAAATTACAGCAGAAAATAGCAGAGAAGCGAACACAATGACAAAACAAAAAAAATGCAGAGACTTGGTCCTTCAAAGGAGTTATTAGACCTCTGATAAAACCATTTCTAAAGAACTCCAGAACCTCACCCCACCCCCATGAGAAGAGGATTTTGTTTTCTCCTTCAACTTCCCATAGCATATCTTAGAAAAAAAAAAAAATTATGTGAGTGGCAGAGTTGGAAGTGGATTTCTCAGTGATCAAATATCCTTTCTTTATGATCAAGAAGGTGTTTAAGAAGACAGGAGAGGAACTCTCAACAGGAACTACTGCGCCCACAATCAGATCATCCTAGCTTGGCACTGAGGACTACAGGGATGGAGTATGTTCTGTGTGAGGAAGGGAAGTCTCTGAGAAAAGTAAAGACTTTTCATATATACATACATCTTAACAGTTTTTGACTCTACCTATTATTTTTGTTCAATATGTGTGAATGCTCAGTACTGTCCAACTCTTTGTGACCCCACGGACTATAGCACACCGGGCCCCTTTATCCAAGGAATTTTCCAGGCAAGAATATTGGAGTGGGTTGCCATTTCCTCTATCTCCTGCATTTGCAGGTGGATTCTTTACCACTGTAAAGAAGCCCTTTTTGTTCAATAAAAAAAAAAAAACATAACTTTAATTTTGTTTTTTATATGAAATAAAGCAAAGCTATCTTATTTGAATTTGTTTCCCTTTACCTATTCAAAATCCAAACTCTAAAACACGCTTTAAAGTTTCTATGAACCCCCAGGCAGAACAATAAAAGGTTTCTTGCATGCTTGCTCAGCTGGGTCTGACTCTGCAACTTCCTGGACTGTAGCCTACCAGGCTCTCTGTCCATGGAATTTTCCAGGCAAGAATTCTAAAGTGGGTTGCCATTTTCCACTCCATTGGATCTACCCAAATCAGGGATCAAACCTGTGTCTCCTATATGTGTAGGAGGATTCTTTACCACTGAGCCACCTGGGAAACCTCTTAATAGTTATTAGCTAAGTCAAATAGAGCAGAGTAGGTGAAGAAATTGAAGATAATAGAGGCAATAAGCAAATCACAAATATCGTGAATTTTGAGCTTCAATTTCATCCAAGAAATAGCTTGAAGGTGACAGACTTCCTAAAATTTTAGAGTCAAATAAAGTTTTTAGCAAGACTTAGACATAAAATTATCTACCCAACACCTAAAATATTGCACGGTGGTGCTGACACTGGAATCCAACATTGCAGGCTATTGAATTTCCCCCTACTAAAGTAGGAATTTCTTCCAGAAAATCTTACAGCAGGGTGCTAGAGCCAATAAAGTACCTAACAGAAAGTCCTGCTCCTAATCCAGCTTAAAACAGATATTTTATTGTATGAACTTAGGCAAGGGTCATAGTAAACTCTTTCAAGACCAGTATCATAATTTTATATTAAAAAATATAAATCACTCTTGTTCATACAGTCAAAACCTCAGAAAGTAGAGCTCATCCAAACAGGCTAATAAAACATATATTAAATGAATTAAACACATGGACAGGGACTTCCCTGGTGGTCCAGTGGCTAAGACTCCCTGCTCCCAGTGAAGTGGGCCAGGGTTCAATCCCTGCTCAGGGAACTAGATCCCACAGGTTGCAACTAAAAGATTCTGAGTGCCACAAGGAAGAGCGAAGATCCCAAGCACTCCTATTAAGATCTGAACTAGTCAAATACATACATTATTACATATTTTTTAAAAAAAAAGAAACCCATGAACATAAAATGCTAAAGTCTTTTCTAAAGCTGGTGGCCTCTGAGGTCCTGAGTGATTGACAGCAATTCCTCTTTATTGTACTGCCTCAGTTTCCATTTTCTTATCACAGTTAGTTTGTTCTGGCATTGAGTTCCCTTTCAAGGTATTGGCAAAACTGACCTAAGGGCACAAAAATCTTTGATAGCTGTTAAGACATGAAACAGAATGTGGTCCATTGGAGAAGGGAATGGCAAACCACTTCAGTATTCTTGCCTTGAGAACCCCATGAACAGTATGAAAAGGCAAAATGATAGGATACTGAAAGAGGAACTCCCCAGGTCGGTAGGTGCCCAATATGCTACTGGAGGTCAGTGGAGAAATAACTCCAGAAAGAATGAAGGGATGGAGTCAATACAAAAACAATACCCAGTTGTGGATGTGACTGGTGATAGAAGCAAGGTCCGATGCTGTAAAGAGCAATATTGCATAGGAACCTGGAATGTCAGGTCCATGAATCAAGGCAAATTGGAAGTGGTCAAACAGGAGATGGCAAGAGTGAACCTTGACATTCTAGGAATCAGCAAACTAAAATGGACTGGAATGGGTGAATTTAACTCAGATGACCATTACGTCCAGTACTGTGGGCAGGAATCCCTCAGAAGAAATGGAGTAGCCATCATGGTCAACAAAAAAGTCCGAAATGCAGTACTTGGATGCAATCTCAAAAATGACAGAATGATCTCTGTTCGTCTCCAAGGCAAACCATTCAATATCACAGTAATCCAAGTCTATGCCCCAATCAGTAACGCTGAAGAAGCTGAAGTTGAACGGTTCTATGAAGACAGAAAAGACTCTTTTAGAACTAACACCCAAAAAAGATGTCCTTTTCATTATAGGGGACTGGAATGCAAATTTGGCCTTGGAATATGGAATATGGACAAAGACTAATAGAGTTTTGCCAAGAGAACAAACTGGTCATAGCAAACACCCTCTTCCAACAAGAGAAGACTCTACACATGGACGTCACCAGATGGTCAACACCGAAATCAGATTGATTATATTCTTTGCAGCCAAAGATGGAGAAGCTCTATACAGTCAGCAAAAACAAGACCAGGAGCTGACTGTGGCTCAGACCATGAACTTCTTATTGCCAAATTCAGAGTTAAATTGAAGAAAGTAGGGAAAACCACTAGACCATTCAGGTATGACCTAAATCAAATCCCTTATGATTATACAGTGGAAGTGAGAAATAGATTTAAGGGCCTAGATCTGATAGCTAGAGTGCCTGATGAACTATGGAATGAGGTTCATGACATTGTACAGGAGACAGGGATCAAGACCATCCCCATGGAAAAGAAATGCAAAAAAACAAATGGCTATCTGAGGAGGCCTTACAAATAGCTGTGAAAAGTAGAGAGGCAAAAAGAGAAGGAGAAAAGGAAAGGCAGAAGCATCTGAATGCAGAGTTCCAAAGAATAGCAAGAAGAGATAAGAAAGCCTTCTTCAGCAATCAATGCAAAGAAATAGAGGAAAACAACAGAATGGGAAAGACTAGAGATCAATTCACGAAAATTAGAGATACCAAGGGAACATTTCATGCAAAGATGGGCTCGATAAAGGACAGAAATGGTATGGACCTAACAGAAGCAGAAGATATTAAGAACAGGTGGCAAGAATACACAGAAGAACTGTACAAAAAACATCTTCACTACCAAGATAATCACGATGGTATGATCACTCACCTAGAGCCAGACATCCTGGAATGTGAAGTCACGTGGGCATTAGAGAGCATCATTATGAACAAAGCTAGTGGAGGTCAAATCCTGAAAAATGATGCTGTCAAAGTGTTGCACTCAATATGCCAGCAAATTTGGAAAACTCAGCAGTGGCCACAGGACCGGAAAAGTCAGTTTTCATTCCAATCCCAAAGAAAGGCAATGCCAAAGAATGCTCAAACTACCGCACAATTGCACTCTTCTTACACACTAGTAAATTAATGCTCAAAATTCTCCAAGCCAGGCTTCAGCAATACATGAACCGTGAACTTCCAGATGTTCAAGCTGGTTTTAGAAAAGGCAGAGGAACCAGAGATCAAATTGCCAACATCCACTGGATCATCAAAAAAGCAAGAGAGTTCCAGAAAAACTTCTATTTCTGCTTTATTGACAATGCCAAAGCCTTTGACTGTGTGGATCACAATAGACTGTGGAAAATTCTGAAAGAGATGGGAATACCAGACCACCTGACATGCCTCTTGAGAAACTTATACGCAGGTCAGGAAGCAACAGTTAGAATTGGACATGAAACAACAGACTGGTTCCAAAT
>SJYQ01005790.1:61465-87516 GCA_006410935.1 Redunca redunca | reverse complement strand
TATTGTTTCGTATTCATGGGTAAACACATAGACACACACACAACTGAATTCTTTTATTATTTGAAGTAAATCTGTGATAAAACACAACTTTTAAAAATTCTCCTGTATATATATTTTCCATTTCCAAACCTTTTTTTAACACGAAATGCACAGTTTTATAAAGATATCAATGTCATGATAAATAATACATAATTGTTGTTTCCTTCTATCATCCCTGTCTGATGTAAGACACATGTGTTTATAATCAGGCTTGTGTGTGGAACAGGGAGATGACACGCTGATCAGGAAAACTGTACAAGGAATGATTTGATATAGTTCTTTTCCTCAGAGGACTAAAATAATCTCAGTAAAAACAATTAACATGTATGATTATATACAATGCCTCTCCTTCCACCAGCTCAGCCTTTCCCACCCTCTTTTAATATTGTTTTCTTATGTATCATTTCAAATCACATAAAATCTGTGTCTTTGGGGTTTTGATTTTTCCCTAAGGGAGCTGGATTAGAAATTTTTGCCTCCGGGAAAGCCAGTTTGAATCAGCCATGAAGAAAATGAAGAAGGAAATACAGATAGAAAAGTAGAAGTGGTGGAAATAGTTCATTTCAAATCAAGTATTTCAGAGCCAAAAATTTCACTTTGTCCAGAAGGGAAGGGAGGGACCTGAGAAAAGGAAGAAATCAGTGATTGACAGCAGCAGTTGTGGAAGAAGATTTGATCAAAGAGGGCAATGATGTTCACCCATATCCTAAGGTCTTCTCCCAGCTCCCGAATGGCCAGTCCCAAGTCCCAATCTGGCCCTCTCAGATCAGTGGCAGTGGCTCTGAAACCGACAGACTAATTTCCCTAGGGAATAATTGGAGGTGTCTTGACAGATTTGAATTATATCACTGGTTAAGGTTTAGTGACCTTTACCATATACTGCATTTTATAAGTGATTTAATCAGAACATTCTGTAATTATAATTCCATATTCTCTGATTTATAGGGTTTTTTTCCTTACAAAGCAGTGCAACATTCTTTCTCTTCCTTTATGTTGATTTATGTTGGAGAAATTATGATAGTCCTGCATAAATGTTAAATCTCATATTTGTGTGGAGACCTCTCCCCTTCCCTCCCTTATGCCGGTGAAAAATTGCCTTAGAGCATTTTTCTTACAGACAGATTGTATCCTACATATTTGCTGGTGCTAAGCAATTTGCCACATTCTGTATTGTCAAGACTTAGCTGTGAATTTATAAGACTGGACACAAACAACCTCAAGTCTTTAGATCTTTGATTGTTTTGTTTGAGTTGTTTGAGCTCCTTCCTGCTATGGTCCCTCAGCTGCTCCTGTCACAGGATCCAGCTCTGATGTTGAAATTCCTGGCATTTCAACCGAGTTCAAGGTTTCAAGCTTTCAGACAGGTAATTATATCATGATTACACATCTCTACCATTTACTTTCACCTTCTAAAAACACCTAAGGACCCACAGCGTTTCCTGTCAAAAAAAAAAAGTATGTAAATACAAATTTCAGTTGTTTACATTTCAAAGCAATTCTGTAATAATAAATTCTAAGTGGCTTAGAAAATAATTGGATATACATTGTGGGGGTGGGGCATGCCACATGGTTTGCAGTTTCCAGACAGGGACTGAACCCTGCCCTCTGGTTACCCACTCCACCCACCCAGGAGTGAGAGCATTAAGATTTTCTGAAAAATCTTTTTTTTAAGTACTTATTATTAAACTTTGCACTTAGTGTCCAGCTCGATGCACAATCACATCTTGTGTTCAGGTGTATCACTGTGAAATTTAAAAATTTTCACTGTAAAAGATTTTACAGTGAAATTTCATGGTAAAAGTAAAGATCACACACATTTCCAGAGAGAAAAGAAATGTTTACATAGGAATTAGATCGAGTATTAGAATGCTTTGGACTTCTCAACAATAATTGTAGATGTTTGAAGAAATGGAACCAAATTCTGACTAAATATTCTTTACAACTAGAATTCTTTACAAAGCC
Organism: Redunca redunca; assembly: GCA_006410935.1. Taxonomy (NCBI): domain Eukaryota; kingdom Metazoa; phylum Chordata; class Mammalia; order Artiodactyla; family Bovidae; genus Redunca; species Redunca redunca. The sequence goes on along the minus strand of SJYQ01005790.1, from coordinate 85,515 downwards.
AAACTATTTGTCAAGCCTGAAGCTAGAAAAAAGATATTTTCAGAGCTTCCAGTTTTTGTGTTTTTTTGGCCATGATGCAAGGCTTATGGGATTCTAGTTCCCTGACCAGGGACTGAACCCATGCCCTTAGCAGTGAAAGTGTAGAGTCCTAGCCACTGGACCAGCAGGAAATTCCCAGAGCTTCCAGATCTTAAGAAATTTATTTTCTCTGCTTGTTTCCTAGGAAGCTTTCTGAGAGTTTATTCCCATTAAATCAAGGAAGATTAAAAAATGAGTTCCAATTCAAGCCAGGGGATTCCAGTGATGATGGTGCAGGGAATTCCCACAGGGCCACTGTGCAGTAGGAGACACCAGTCCAGGGATCATCCAGAGATATTTATTCAATAAGGGAAAATTGATTGGACATCTGATAATGTCAGAAAATACTGAGAGAGAATTTAAACATTTGAGTGAGACTTTGGGGTTTCATTACTCATGAGTTTACAGAAAACTAAGAAAGGGCAGGACAGTTATTAACTCCAGTGATTTTTTTTTTAAGAAAGTTAATCAGGGTACATTACACATATCATAATTGTGTCACCACTATTACTCTAACCAAATTAAGATTTAACTGTATTAGGGGCTGTTCTCAAGAAGTTGGCATGAGTGACACACTGGAATGATGCAAAGATAAATTCTTATCTTAAAGTAGGAAATCAATAGATATGGCCAAAGAGTAAAAATATCAGAGGAAGGATAATCATGCATTGAGAGATACAGAGGTAGTAGAAAAAGAGAGGGCAAACACAGTTGAAAGTGGTTGCCTCTGGATATTTGAGCAGGACAGCATCAGTTTGCAGCAAGCCCTCTATAAATAGTTAACTCTTTTCAATCTTGGGCCTCAACACTTTTTATAGAACTCTTCATAAATTTGAACAAAAGGTAGTGATGACCATTTTTAAAAAGCTGATACTTGGTTGTTTTTTCCTCTCATTACCAGTATATTAATTGCCTGAGCATCTTCTTTTTTAGGAAGCTTTTTATTTTATTATTTTTGAAACTTTTTATTTTATATCAGAGTATAGCCAGTTGGGCTTCCCCAGTGGCTCGGCAGTCAAGAATCCGCCTGCAATGCCGCAGACACTTGTTTCCCTGGTTCCGGAAGATCCCCTGGAGGAGGGCATGCCAACCCACTCCAGTGTTCCTGCCTGGAGAATCCCCTGTATAGCAGGCTACACTCCATAGGGTCGCAAAGAGTCAGACACGACTGAAGCGCCTGAGCAGAAGCACATAGCCAATTAACAATGTTGTAATAGTTTCAGGTGGACAACAAAGGGACTCAGCTGTACATACACACGTATCCATTCTCCCCCAAGCTCCCCTCCTATCCGGGCTGCGACATAACGTTGATCAGAGTTCCCTGTGCTATACAGTAGGTCCTTGGTTATCCATTTTAAATACAACAGTGTGTACCTGTAGAATTTTTTGTTGCTGTTATTGTTTACTTTTGGCTGCACTGGGTCTTTGCTGCTGTGTGAGGGTTTTCTACAGGCTTCTCAGCGCAGGGGCTGCTCTTGCTGCGGAGCAGGGTTTCTACAGTGAGGGCTCAGTAGTGGTGGCACAAGGGCTTAGTTGTTCCGCAGCATGTGGAATCTTCCCGGACCAGCGATGGAACCCATGTTCTCTGCACTGGCAAGGGTAGATTCTTAACCACTGGGCCACCAGGGAAGTCCCTGTCCCTTTGATACACAGAAATGATACTGGGTACAATCCTTGCCCTCAGGGGTTTGTAGTCTAGTATAAGTGATAGGGCCAGGGTCCTCGGCAGAACATCATCCTCTTGCTCCCCGTGGGGCGGCTCCCGCCCCACCCAGCGGAACCCGAGCCTCCAGGACATGCTCATGCCAAGTCATGCTCATGCCCCACCCCGAGGAGGAGCAGCGGTGGTCTGTGCAGTCTGACCAGGGCTACATCTCCAGGAGCTCCCCGCAGCCCCCGGACGACGACAACAACAGGGAGAGGATCGGGGACGAGGACGGGGGGCAGCCGCTGTCCCCCCAGGGCCAGGAGAGCCTGCGCAGCCTCCAGCTGCTGCTCTTTTTCCAGGAGCTTAGCAAGAACCCCGGCCTTGAGCTCTAGGCGCCGCCTTGCAGGGCCCTCCCCAAGCCGGGGCGGTGAGTGAGCACATGTGTGCATGTGTGCACGTGTGGGCCTGAGTACGTGAGGCTGCACCTTTAAAGGTAGCCAGCTTGACTGTGGGAGAAGGAAATAGCAACCCACTCCGGTATTCTTGCCTAGAGAATCCCAGGGACAGAGGAGCCTCGTGGGCTGCGGTCTATGGGGTCGCACAGAGTCGGACATGACTGAAGCCACTTAGCATGCATAAGTGATATGGTATATAATAATTATAAGAAGCAGAAACTTCTAAGCAACAAGGGAAATGGACAAAATGCCATGAAATTTAGGGGAAAGATGTCACTTGCAGCCAAAGGAGGCTCAGTGGAGGAGGAGGCATCTTGTGGTCTTCTGCGTGGAAGATGTATGGCAGGGGCAGCTGAGCTGGAGTGCAGGAGAGGGGGAAAGCCCAGGGCATTTGCAGGAGGCCTCCTGGGGTGGAGTTTGTTGTAGCCCAGAGAGTGTGTAAGAGGAATTAAGCTGGGAAGGCAGCTTGCAAATATATTGTGGAGGTTGGTTCCGCTGGCTTAGTGGTTTCTGGGGCTTCAGATGCTTTTCCCATGTACTTTGACCCTTTGTTTTCAGAAATGTAAATCTGCAGAAAGAGATGGTGAAGTCTAACTATTGCATTATTCATACAGCATGCTCTCTCTTAAAGTTCCTTCACCTACGGAAGCTTCCTACATCTCACAAGAGATTTTACCAGTCTCTCTCATTAAACTTTCATTTCCCTAAGGATTTTTTTTTTCCTGTAATGGACACCTTTATATAAAAAAAACTTAGGTGTATTTTTCCCTCAACTCAACCTAAGGGTTTTTTTTCCTCCCCCAAAGTTAGAGAATGGAATGAAAGTAAACACTATTAGCTTCCTGAATTCTTTCACATTTGAAGTGATTTTTGAAACAGCTTTGATTCTGTACCGGATAGACAGCATCAATTTATGAATACTGGATGTACCCCCAAAATTCTCACATAAGAGGGGGCAGGCCTGTGACGAGGCCCTTTTTGTCTTGCCTTTCTCACATACTACTCTTCTATTGAGTTCTGGAAAGATAAACTGACTCTACGGTCTTACGGGTTCACCACCCCACTCCTCCAACTATAGGAGTATGTCAGAAACTAAATGTTGCTTTTTGGGCATTTGGGTTAAAGTCCCCTACAGACAGGTAGCCTCTATAAAACCGTGAGAGCGGCTAAGAGGAGAGCCATCAGGGAAAATTTATCTGAGCTTCCCATGTCTGAGCCTTTGCTCTAATTTCCATCCAATTAGGTCTCTTTAGCTCCCAACCTGGCTTTCTTCCAACTCTGAGCTTTGGATTTTTAACCCTCTATAGACATGTCTAAGAATTGTATTGTATGTGGATCCCTTTCATTGACCCCTCTGGGGTCTGCTCACAAAGCTTACTTCCAGATTATGGATTTAATATGACCTCTCATATTGCAATCTATACAATGATACAGTATATCCCAGATTCTCTTTGTAGCCAACCGTGGGGCCTGATTGAGGTAAACATGACAAAGACTGGTTTAAGAATGAAGCCCGTTTAGGCAGTGTACTCACTGAACAATGCCCCTCCTTTGGGGATTGGTATTTTATTTCCATCTCCTTCTTGCTTGTTTCTATGGAGCACAGCTAAATATCTGGGGACTGGCAAGCCCAAGGCTTCTATCTGTTGCTTCTGGAACAGAGTTCAGGGCATTTAGCCACTAATCTAATGCTGAAACTTCTAAACTGGCACCAGGGCCTCAGTAGGATAAAGTCTAGGGAGTAAAACTGATCCAATTACTTGATCCTAAGATAGTTAGAGGAACCATGATGAAGGTTGAAAATCTAACTAACGGCTCCACCTATTTAATATCTAAATCCCAAAAAAGTACCAGAGAAATTATGAGATCAATTTTTAAAAAACTAAGCAGAGGATAAGGAGGAAGGAGAAGCAAACAGTGATGTCAGTTACTGGTTTCAGGATTTATCTACATTTTCACATTTAACCTGAACAAAAACTTTTTAAAGAGAAAGGTGGGAAGGAGGGATGGTGCGGTGCACAGACACTTTTTGAACACCATGTAAATGTGAAAGTGTTAGGCGCTCAGTCATGTCCGACTCTTGGGGACCCCATGGACTGTAGCCTGCCAGGCTTCTCTGTCTATGTAATTTTCCAGGCAAGAATACTGGAGTGGGTTGCCATTCCCTTCCCCAGGAGATGTTCCAGACCCAGGGATTGAACCCAGGTCTCCAGCATTGCAGGTAGATTCTTTACCATCTCAGCCACCAGGGGAGATGTCTTTGAACAAATCAGTCAGCTTTTGTTATAGCAATAAACAAGATTGAGACCTTAGTTGTTTTTAACAACAAACCATGTATTTCTTTCTTTTTAAAAAACATTTATTTATTTGTCTGTGTAGGATCTTTAGATGCAGCATGTGGGATCTAGTTCCCAGACCAGGGATCACACCTGGACCCCCTGTATTGAGAAGGTAAGTGTTAGCCTCTGGACCACCAGAGAAGTCCTGAAATATGTATTTCCTGCCCTTGAATCTGGAGATTGTTCCTGAATCTGTTGGCTCTGCTGGACTCAGCTAGGTTTGAATGGACTTCACATGCCTTCTTGTCTTGGGGGGGCTCTAACTGAGGTTTGCTTTTATTGATGGAAGAGAGACTCTCCAAGGGGTGAGCAGAATCACATGATGCTCTAAAAGTCCCTGCTAGACTATCACTTCAATAGCATTCTACTGTTTCAAGCAAGTCCACGGTCAAGCCAAGCCAAAAGTCAGTGGGTTGAGGATGCTGAAGTTGGTACAAGCAACCCCATAACAAGGGGCTGGTAGGTATTGTCTTTACTGAAAGTAGGAGATTGTCAACTTTTCCCCAAGCCCTCACCATGTGTCAACTACTTTTTTATTTTTCAATTCACTTTACTATAGTAGATTTAAGAGACAGAAGGTAGAGCTGACTTTGTAGGTAAGACATTTGAGACTTTCAGAGGTCAAGTAATTTGCCCCAGGACTGGCAAGTACTGGATCAGAAATTTAACTTTAATCTGTCTGATTCTCAAACACTTTCTTTTCTCACTATTTTTGTCTCAGTTCAGTTCAGTTCAGTTTAATCGCTCAGTCATGTCCAACTCTTTGCGACAACAGGACCCGCAGCACGCCAGGCCTCCCTATCCATCACCAACTCCCGGAGTTTACTCACACTCATGTCGATCGAGTCGGTGATGCCATCCAGCCATCTCATCCTGTCTTCCCCTTCTCCTCCTGCCCCCAATCCCTCCCAGCATCAGGGTCTTTTCCAGTGAGTCAACTCTTCACATGAGGTGGCCAAAGTATTGGAGTTTTAGCTTTCGTATCCTTCCAATGAACACCCAGGACTGATCTCCTTTAGGATGGACTGGTTGGATCTCCTTGCAGTCCCAGGGACTCTCAAGAGTCTTCTCCAACACCACAGTTCGAAAGCATCAATTCTGCACTCAGCTTTCTTTATAGTCCAACTCTCACATCCATACATGACCACTGGAAAAACCATAGCCTTGACTAGACGGACCTTTGTTGGCAAAGTAATGTCTCTGCTTTTGAATATGCTATCTAGGTTGGTCATAACTTTCCTTCCAAGGAGTAAGCATCTTTTAATTTCATGGCTGCAATCATCATTTGCAGTGATTTTGGAGCGCCCCAAAATAAAATCTGACCCTGTTTCCACTGTTTCCCCATCTATTTCCCATGAAGTGATGGGACCATGATCTTAGTTTTCTGAATGTTGAGCTTTAAGCCAACTTTTATACTCTCCTCTTTCACTTTCATCAAGAGGCTTTTTAGTTCCTCTTCACTTTCTGCCATAAGGATGGTGTCATCTGCATATCTGAGGTTTTTTATATTTCTCCTGGCAATCTTGATTCCAGCTTGTGCTTCTTCCAGCCCAGCGTTTCTCATGATGTACTCTGCATATAAGTTAAATAAGCAGGGTGACAATATACAGCCTTGACGTACTCCTTTTCCTATTTGGAACCAGTCTGTTGTTCCACGTCCAGTTCTAACTGTTGCTTCCTGACCTGCATATATTTTTGTCTAGAGAGACTATAAGTCTAAACTCTAAATGGATCTAAGACCACCAGAAAAAAGTTGTGCATGAAGCAGAAATTGTGGGAATCCTTTCTACACAGTTAAAATATAAATCTAATTAAGTGAAATGAGTGTAAATGTTAGAAATTTTTCTTTGAAATTCTCTTTTATAATGCCACCCTTTGGAAGGATGGGGTTGAGGGCAGTAATGATTAGAGTCTAGAGTCACTATACGAAATTGTAGAGAGGCTTTCTTTCTATGTCCTTCTGTCCCTCTCTGTTTTATGTCTTGCTTCATTAGCTTTTGCTGTCTGATCTAGAAGTTGGCTACCCAGGCCTTCTTATTACAGCCCTCTTTTGTGCCAACCCTCCCAGCAAATGTCCAAGTTGTAGAATGTTCCTCTCTCTTCCATACCAAATCTACAGACCACTGGCATTCCATTCAGAACATGTATTGAAATGGCTTATTTATTTATTGGCCAGACCACATGACATGCAGGATGTTAGTTCCCTGACCAGGGATTGAACCCCATTCCCTTCAGTGGAAGTGCAGACCCCCATCCACCGGACCACCAGGGAAATCCCAGAAGATACATATTTTGAAAGAGGATTCTTGAAAGAGCAATGTCTGACCCCTAAGTAACGTGTTTCTTTGAGCTTCTGACCTGTTGCTAAAGAAAATACCTTTAAATGGTGGAATTTTCTGATAACTCTACAACAGGGTATATACAGTTCAATTAATCTGAATGCATGGTAAAAGATTTTACTTTTATGAAGGGGGAAAAGCCGTCCTTCCTTCTTATACATAGTCTATTGTCAAGTGGATTGTATGCTTTGTTGAAAATAGATATGTGGTTGCCAGTTGGGATAGCTCTCTACCCTTTTTTCCATGAAATGCTTCTTAATTGGGGGGGGGGGAATGGTTTTGACTATCAACTCTGGGGAAAGCCACTCCACATGTGTTGATTGTGAGGAACAGAAACAGAATTAGTGTCTTATGAGCCCTTCCAAAATATCTTCTCTAGATTTCTACTTCATGGAAACAGGGTGTCTTCTCTCTAAGGGAAGAAGAAGAGAAAAGAAATGTGATGGTAATTTTCACCTCCATCTTTCCCTGGTTCATCCAAATATGGGTTTTCTAGTCAATAAATTACAGAATTAGGCTCATTGTAATTAAAAATAGAGAGAGGTTAATCCACAATATTCTTATTGTGTGCTTGGCACATCGTTGGTTTTCAACATCTGTTTGTTGAATGAATAAGTTGCTGAGTAGTAATCAGGCCTTAGAGTCCACTGAACATATTAAAGGACTTTTCATTTATGTTTATTCAATGTTTAAACACCATTGTCCCTCACATCTCAGGCGGTAAAGAATCTGGCTGCAATGTCGGAGACCAGGTTTGACTCCAGGGTGGGAAAGATCCCCTGGAGAAGGGAATGGCAACCCACTCCAGTATTCTTGCCTGGGAAATCCTATGGACAGAGGAGCCTGGTGGGCTACAGTTGATGGGGTCACAAGAGTTGGACATGACTGAACCATACTACCAATATTTGAACATTTAAAAATATCGAGTATATATAGATCTTATCTTCTGTGATTTATTTATTTATTTATTTTTAAATTTTTATTTTAACTTTAGTTTACTTTACAATACTGTATTGGTTTTGCCAAACATTGACATGAATTCACCACGAGTGTACATGCGTTCCCAAACATGAATCCCCTCCCACACCCCACCCCATAACATCTCTCTGAGTCCTCCCCATTCACCAGCCCCAAGCATCCTGCATCCTGCATGGGACATAGACTGGTGATTCGTTTCTTACATGATAGTATACATGTTTCAATGCCATTCTCCCATCCATCCCACCCTCTCCCTCTTTAAAATGGTATCTGAACCATCATATATGCTGTTGTCTGGATACATTTGTCACAATTTTCTTTAAAATTCACTAGCTATAGAAGCCACCATGCCTTTCTTTTATATACGTATATGCATTGCCAAAAATATTTTTTACAACATGGCAGAATTCTGAGTAAATTATCAAGAGAGGATCTACTACCTTTGTAAAATGTGGAATTGTATTTGTACATTTAAAAATAAACACTTACCACTTAAGAAACCTTTACCTTTGATTTATTAAGAATACCCTCTTGTATATACATACCACAGCATTCTGCAGTGCAGCGTTCTCTTAAGTTCTGCCTTTCAAGTCTTGGTTGACTGACGTTATGCTATGGCTTGGTGAGAAGGGAATAGAGGTCAATCAGAGGAGAGCGGAGTAGTCGAGACGGGACAAAGAGTAAGTTAGTGGATCATGGCTAATGTCAGAATTCCAGAAATGCCTGGGATGCCAGGAGCATTCCTGCTGGAGATTGAAATAACATAAGAGAGCAACCCCAGCTCTGGCGGTTCCTACCTCATCTATTCTGTACTGGAAACCACTGTAAAAATGGTCCATAACCTCACTTGAGCCCTGACCTACTCTTAAATCGAAAGAAACCAGTAACAGTTTTCCTTACAATCCCCAATGCCAATATGTCTGAAAAAATATGTTGTGGAGGGAAAAGGAGGAGGGGGAAAAAAAAAAAAAGCTTTCATGAGCATAACTTATCTTTGACTGTCACAAAATCAATAGGCTTTACAGAGCCAAGGAAATTCAATAGCTCGGCATTCATAATAAAGATTGGTTTGGGTGATTTGTCTCTCTCTAATAAGGCAGGCTTTGGACCCCAGCTCCCATTCCTTTAAAACTCAAAGGGGGTGGGGATTTTTCCATCACCGCCAAGTCCTCTTGCTTGTCTATTGTCAGGACTTTACAATGGTACTGCTTGTCTGGCCAAGCCTTGCTTCACCCAGGAGAACAGACCTCACATTGGGGCGTGGAGTAACAGACACCCAGCTTTATCCCAGCATTCAGCCTCCTTCAGCCAGCCTGACAGCCTTTTCATGCATCATGGATTCATCTGTTTCAATGAAAAACCCAGAGCAAAGCTGCAAGTATTTGTTTTGTTTTGTTTTGTTTTTTTTCCTGGAGACCACTTTATAGAACGTGTCCAGATTTTCACTTTGGAAACTAGGCCCATTGGAAAAACATGTGGAAAAAAAAAAATTGACTGCCCTGTCCTGACCCAGCTCTCATCAGAAGAAGCTTGTGGCCAGCACCCACCAACATGTTCAGTCAAGTGGAGAGGTGAGGACAAGAGAGAAGGAAGAGGCTGGCTGTACTCAGTAGAACATCTCACCTGAGGCTTGTCAACTCAATGGCTGACCAACACTCAACACAGGTCCTTGAACGTGGCAAGGAATCAATAGATGTCAACTGAATTGAGATACATGTCTAATGTATATTGAACTCCTAACATGTGCCAGTCCCTTCATCTCCTGTGCCTTAGTAATTTTCATAACATGCCTAAAAATAGATACATCGATATTCTTGTTTGACAAAGAAAGAACAATGAGATTAAAGAAGGTTAAAAAAAAAAACAAAAAAACATGCTCCAAATCACACAGATAGTCAGTGATACAAATAGGAACCTATCTGACTCAGAGGCTAGCTATGTTGCCATGCCAAGAAATGAGCAAGCAAAGCCCATTCATTGCTTGTGAGTTTTGAGCACCAGTGTTCTCCTTCTCAAATTTAAGCCTAGACAACTTTATTGGAGTTTAAAGACTGAGTTTTTGTCTTGCCACTGCAATTTACTCACTCCTTTTGTTGGATACACAAGAAGCATATACATCCACTTTCTATTAATAAGTCCTAGATAGATAGTCTAGAAATGTTAGGCTGGCAGCAGTAGTGGAGGCAAAGCCCTGTCTGGTGACAGAGAGAAGGGCTGATTGACAGAACAAAGGGTGGACTGACCAGGACCATTTGGGGGGCAGCTGTCTTTTCTTCCAAAGCTGCTATAATGGACCCTCTTGGAATAGCAGATGAACACCAATCAATCCACCAATAAGAACCTATAGTATGCTTATCCTCTGTTCACCCTTGATGAGTCTGTGAGCCATCTGCAGTGTGGACCAGAAAACTGGAGGCTGGGGCCCACAATTGGGAAATAAGGTGATGGAAGCCTGGCTAAGTGTGACTGCAGAGGGAACACTGAAGAGGTCAGCACTGTAGAGACACTGCTCTCCACTGCCCTTCCTGGGCAGGAGCCCCAGTCCTGACTTCTCCCAGCTGTGTTCAAAGAATGAGTCTGGCTCAGAACTGCTGAGCTGGAGGGAGACTGGTTATCTTTCCCAGGATGAGTAGCTGGCAGATAAGCCAAGGAGGGGTTTAAGGGAGAAGAGGAAACCAATGCACTGAATCCTGGAAACAACTATTAGTTACACAAATGTGTTGAATGAGAGAGCATGGAGCCATCAAATACCAGACAACCTGCTCCCGAACATGTTTCAAAGCGTTAGGGTTTCGATGCAGACATAAAGGAGCAAGAATGAAGGCTCATGTTTGTTAAGACCATCAATGCCTTTATTTGTTGAACGTGTTAGGTCTGAGTTTACCAGGAGCAACGAAAAAGTAATATTAAATTGGCTTGGGAATTCTCTGGCGGTCCAATGATTAGGACTCTACACTCTCACTGCCAAGGGCCAGGGTTCAATCCCTGGTTGGGGAACTAAGGTCCCACAAACCAAAAAGAAGATTTGGAAGGACTCTTCTGGTGGTGCAGTGGCTAAGACCCCATGCTCCCAATGCAGGAGGCCTGGATTTGATCCCTGGTCAGGAAACTAGACCCCAGCTGAAAGATCCCACGTGCCTCAGTGAAGATTAAAGATCCTATGTGTTACAATTAAGACCCAAAGCAGCCAAAATTAATTAATTAATTGTTTAAAATTGGTTTAAGTAAGGTAGAAATCAGAGAAGGCTATGGCAACCCACTCCAGTACTCTTGCCTGGGAATTCCCATGGATGGAGGAGCCTGGTAGGCTGCAGTCCATGGGGTTGCTAACAGTTGGACACAACTGAGCGACTTCACTTTCATTTTTCACTTTCATGCATTGGAGAAGGAAATGGCAACCCACTCCAGTGTTCTCGCCTGGATAATCCCAGGGACGGGGGAACCTGGTGGGCTGCAGTCTATGGGGTCACACAGAGTCGGACATGACTGATGTGACTTAGCAGCAGCAGGTAGAAATGTATTTCTGTGATACATGCATGCATGAACATGCACGCACACACACACACACATGCACACCTGAAGATGGTGGGCTGGGGTTGATAGGCTGCTGTCAGGAAGTCATAAAGAACCCAGACTCCTCCTTTCATGCTGTTTCCCACCTCATCTTTAGCTTGTGACATTTACCTAAAGGCCCAAGATAAAAACTCAGACTTGAAGCAGCATCTCTGAATTCCACCTGGCACTGTGGAGTAAGGAGCAAACATACTTAACCACTGTTTCTTTCAGTGAACTGCTCAAAAGTCTGAACATGCCATTTCTTATATTTCACTGGCCAAAATCTATGGCTTGATCTAGCTATGAAGGAGACAGTTGGCCAGGTTACCAGCTACAATGTGTCTGTTCTATGATTATGGGAGAAAGGGGAGATGGATATTAGGAGTCAATTTGCAGTATCTGTCATGGAGGCATAATTAAAAATGTCAAAACTTCTTCACCACAACCCCTAGAAGAGGCCAGCAGAGGCCAATGACTCCTTCCCATCCTATCTAGTTGTGTGATGTTCAAACTAGAGATAAGCATCATCAGATCAGATATAGATGCACTGCCATCCCACCAACTGAACTCACTTCGGAAGGCAATGGAACAAAACTTACAAGGAAAGTAGGAGGACTTCTCTGGTGGTACAGTGGAGAGGAATCCACTTACCAATGCAAGGGACATAGGTTCACTCCCTGGTCTGGGAAGATTTTACTTGCCTTGAAGCAACAAAGCCCATGTGCTACAACCACTGAGCCTGTGCTCTCCAGCCCGGGACCCGCAACTGCTGAGCCTTCAGTGCTGTGACGACTGAAGCCCACGTGCCTAGAACCTGTGCTCTGCAACAAGAAAAGCCACTAAAATGAGAAAGCCTGAGAGTAACTATGAAAGTTTAGTGCAGCACCCCCCAAAACTGATTTATTAATTAATAATTTTTTTAAAAAAAGTAGAAAGAGGAGGGGGGGAAAAGAAGAAAGCTCAGAAAGAATGAGTCCAAAGAGAGGAGAACTAATAAAACTTGGCAATAGATTGAATTTGGGAATTTCAGTACTACAAGTAATCTGACATGAATTCACAAAGTTCCCTGAATATCAACCAATCCTTGGTGTCTCTCTAAAATGCACGCGCACACACACACACACAACTAGTCACTCACATTCTTTCACGCCCACAGCTATAATNTTTTTCCTGTGGTCATGTATGGATGTGAGAGTTGGACTGTGAAGAAGGCTGAGCACCAAAGAATTGATGCTTTTGAACTGTGGTGTTGGAGAAGACTCTTGAGAGTCCCTTGGACTGCAAGGAGACCCAACCCATCCATTCTGAAGATCAGCCCTGGGATTTCTTTGGAAGGAATGATGCTAAAGCTGAAACTCCAGTACTTTGGCCACCTCATGCGAAGAGTTGACTCATTGGAGAAGACTTTGATGCTGGGAGGAATTGGGGTCAGGAGGAGAAGGGGACAACAGAGGATGAGATGGCTGGATGGCATCACTGACTCGATGAACGTGAATCTGAGTGAACTCTGGGAGTTGGTGATGAACAGGGAGGACTGGCGTGCTGTGATTCATGGGGTCGCAAAGAGTTGGACACAACTGAGTGACTGAACTGAACTGACTGAAAGGAATAATGTATTTTTTCTGATAAGCCAATGTATAAGTTAGTAATAGATAAATATGATTCAAAACATTAAATGGAGGGACTTCCTTGGTGGTCTAGTGGGTAAGGCTCAGATCTCCCAATGCAAGGGGCCTGGGTTTGATCCCTGGTTAGAGAACTAGATCCCACATGCACAGCAAAGACCCAGCACAGCTAAAATAAATACATAAATTAAAAAAAAAAACACTTTTATTAAATGGAAATTTCAGAAAACTGGATTGTGTTATAAAGCAGAGTTGATGAGAAAGCCCAGTATCTTTGAAAGTGAAAGTGAAAGAAGTCGCTCAGTCATGTCCGACTCTTTGTGACCTGTGGACTGTAGCCTACCAGGCTCCTCTGTCCATGGGATTCTCCAGGCAAGAATACTGGAGTGGGTTGCCATTTCCTTCTCCAGGGGATCTTCCCGTCCCAGGGATTGAACCCGGATCTCCTGCATTGTAGGCAGATTCTCTACTGTCTGAGCCACCAGGAAGTTTCCACTATCTTTGAGGAAAGAGTAAATTTAATTGTTTTAATTATAAGTGTTAATGAATTTAGGGTTCATGATGATGAATTATAGGTTCATTACCTATACTGGAAATAAATACTGAATCTTAGAGCAGTAATTTAAAAATTACCAAAGTGAGAGAAATAAGAGCTATAGTAATATTCACCAAGTATTCAATTTGAGTGAGTGAAGTCGCTCAAGTCATGTCTGACTCTTTGCGACCCCATAGACTGTAGCTCACCAGGCTCCTCTGTCCATGGGATTCTCCAGGCAAGAATGCTGGAGTGGGTTGCCATTTCCTTCTCCAGGGGCTTCCCAACCCAGAGATCAAACCTGGGTCTCCTGCATTGCAGGCAGACGCTTTAACCTCTGAGCCACCAGGGAAGCCATTCTCAATTTTACCTAATCAAATATGAACAGATGTGGTTCATTAATACTCAGTCTGAGGCATGGTCAATTTTCTAATTTTTCCCTCTTCCCCTATCAACAGGACTAAGGAGGTCCCATGTTTCAGATTCAAGAGCTACAAGGTGGTGCAGCCTCTATCTACCTGGTGTGCTTAGGAACGCCAACAGAGCTCTAACTGACCAATGTGAACCACATAGCATGAATGATAAATAAACTTCTATGTAAATAAACTTAATAAACTTAAATAAACTTAAGTGTCTACGATGGGATTACTTATTACCACAGCACAATTTAACTAATTCTGACTAAACCAAGGAGTAAGTGATTAAATATCTGGGAGAGGACCCAGCTCTGAAATTAAAAATGAAACAAAGGCAAAAACCTCAAAATCTCAGGCTCTCAACAGCTCTCTAAGCAGGAATTTTGCTCTAATTAGGGAAGATTGTTACTAAAATATTCCATGTAGCCCGAATACCACCTTTGTTTTATCTAAACTACCAAAAATGATTCTGAATTCAACAACTCTGTGTTATCTGTTGGTCAAACAAATCTAGAGAATGGTTTTTGTTTGTTTTCACTGAGCTATTTTACCACTGAGTTGAATACAATCTCCCCTTCCCTCTCTCTTTCCTCTCCTTAACCCTTCCTATCCTTCCCTGTTTTTCTAGTCCCCCGGTCCTGGATGCAGGAATCTGGTTGAAGGGCCCTCAGCCTGAGCTGAGGATTAGAGACTGATCACCTCCTCTTGGCAGAGAACTTGAATTCTGGTTCTGGTCTGGTCTGATTTTTGGTAGGGCCGAGTTGCAGTCCTTCCTTCTCTGGAGGCCCAGGGAAAAGTCCCATAATGCCTGGGTATCTGTAGGTGGAAGAAGTCTGTAAGGCCACCCTTTTCCGCCCCTCTCCTGCCTCCTCCCCCTTCTTCTTTCAACCTGGCTTCCTTTCCTCCCTTGAAATCTTTGATGTTAGTACTTGGATCTGAAGTTCTGTGTCTCTATAGGAGGTTTTCTGAGAGACTGTGTTCTTGTATTTAAGGGCTTCCCTGGTGGTGCAGAGGTTAAAGCATCTGCCTGCAATGTGGGAGACCTGGGTTCGATCCCTGGGTCAGGAAGATCCCCTGGAGAAGGAAATGGCAACCCACTCCAGTATTCTTGCCTGGAGAATCCCATGGACAGAGGAGCTTGGGCTACAGTCCACAGGCCGCAAAGAGTCGGACACGACTGAGCGACTTTACTTTCACTTTCAGTGTATAAGCTCCCCTCCCAGTATCTGACTTGTAAGTATCTGGTAGTCAGGAGAGTCAAACTCCTCAGGCCAAATCTTTGATAGAGGAAACTGTCATGGGTTGAGAAGAATATATTTCATAGATTTTGCCAAACTGCAAAATGCATGGTGAGCATGTGTTGGAAAACCCTCAGTTAGGCCCCAAACTACAAAATGTTAACGAGAACAAATTTGAGACTAAGAGTGATATAGAACCAGCTGCCTGAAATAATGAGCTGATGCGGGCTTGTGTCAAATTCCTGAGAGGAAAGCTTCTAGAGATTAGCCCCAGGCACCCAGGTGTCACCTTCAGCACCCGAGGGGGAGCTCTAATTTCCTCTGCTTCTCTGAGCCCAAGGACTTGAAACTACCAGTTGGTGAAAAGCAACATTTACTGAACAGCTATGGCATGCTAATTACTACACTGTATAATTTCTAAAGTAAATTTCCATTTTACAGATAAGGCAACTGAGGCTAAGGGTAGTTAAGTCACCAAGAGCCAGGGTCAGGATGCAACATAGATCCAGGTCTTTCCATTATCCCACATGATAACATTAATCAGCATATAAATGAGACCACATAGCTATATTTATCCTGGTGGAAATCATTTTAGTGAAGGGTTATAATAAAAACCGATGCTCATTTTTTAAACCAAGATATCTATCAGTGTCTATGAATGCATAATGTCACAGATTCAACATGCAAAATGTGCCAATTTTGGTGAAAATCTACTTATCTAAATATAATTATTTTTTTATTAAAATCATTAGAAAGTGTGATATTAATGTGATTAGTGTGATATTCCTCATATATAAATTTTCTTAATGTCGACAGCTTACTTTCAGGGTCACATGTTTAAATATGTTACCAATATTTTCAGAAAGTTTATTTCTGGCCTTTTTTTCCCTCCAAGTTTATTGATATATAAATGACATACAATGTTGTGTAAGTATATGAAATCCTACCTTGGAATGAAAAAAGCAGTAAGGCAGCTCCAGGAGACAAGATTTAGCATATTAGGGACTTCACTAGAGGTTCAGCAGGTAAGACTTTGCCCTCCAGTAGAGAGGGAGCTAAGATCCTACATACCTCATTACCTCATCACTGAAAACCAAAACATAAAACAAAAGCACATTCTAACCAGTTCAATAAAGACTTTATTTAAAAAATTGTCCACACCAAAAAAAAAACCTTAAAAAAATAAAAGATTTAGCATATTAAATCCACATTATGCAACCAATAAGATGGAGGATACAAGAGGAAGAATGTTGACAGTTATAATTAAAAATAACATTGATACCTTGCTGGTGAAGACTTTACACAGTTGAAAGCATTTCGTTTCTGCTCTCCATGCAGATTTCACTCCTGAAAAATACATATTAAAATTTGTTTAGATTTTTGCTTTTATTTTAATATGTGTAGGAAAAGAGCAGACAGGAAACCTAAGACACAGTACTTTCATTTCATTTTTTAAAATAAGGATTTGGAAACAAGTTTTGTTTTCCTATAAGCACATTCCTGATAAAGAATCTTTTTGGCCATTGCAAATTGTCTTTGGATTATTTTATTTATTTGGTGGGTAGATTTATTTCTATTGCATGTGAACAATATTTATCTCATCTTTACTTAAGACTCTCACATTATGCAAATAGGGAGAGACGTTAGCCTTTTAGTGAGGATATGGGGTAGGAGCAGGCTGAAGGAATTGAAGCAGGGAGGACCACAATCTTTCTCCTGGCTCTTTACCTCTGCTAACTGATTGACTGCTTTAGACAGAGCCAGCTAACAGATCATCTCCACATGAGATGCAGGCTTCTCAAGATTTTGATTCCATCAGCCTTGGCAGGCAGAGGAGAAGGATGGAGGAGATTTGTTCTTTCTGGCTGAGAGAAGCCTCCTCCATTCACTCCTGATGCAGCCCAAATACTATCATTTCCCATGTATGTTATATCAGAAAGAATTTGGAAAGCATTTCCCCAGAAGATAACAACCCTTTGTCTGTTTTTTTAAAAAATTAAACCACTAAAATAAATTTAACAGTCTAGATGCAAGTTGATGACATTTCTATGTGAGCAAGTCCTGTTTTACTTAATTTTTATTATTATTATTTTTTTACTTTTTGACCTCTTGACAAGGCTCTTAGTTCCCTGACCAGGAATCGAACTCAGGCCCCCTGCAGTGGAAGCATGGAGTCTTAACCGCTGGACTGTGGGGAGTCCCAGGCCCTGAGTTATTTTAATAATTTTGTTCATCTGTAAAAATACAGACCCTTCCACATTTACTCCATGGGGCAATTGTGAGACATGAAAAGGCAGAATAATTGAAAGAACGCAACCATTGCCTAAATAACTGTACAAACCAAGATATACTAGCTTGCTTTCTTCTTTCCCCCAAATCCTAATTTGCATCCATGCTAAAAGTTCACTAAAGTTTAAGCACTTTGGGGTCAGGCACCTTTTCAATTTATCCCAGTTCCTGCAGAGCCCAGAAAAGTATCTGACACATTGAATACTTCTTAAATAAATGACTCTTCATTTCCTTGTCTGAGGAGTTTTACATCCACTTTCAAAATTTCATTTCCTCTAAATTTTGAAATTTAGGCAACTGTAGATGATAATTTTAAGCTTCAACCTCACTGTGATCTTTTTTAACACATTGTTCAATATGATTTCCCATCTCACTGAAATAATTCTCCAGTTTCTCTTGAGGGAATTGCAAAAAATCGCATTCGTGCTCTGGCTCTAAATTCTTCTACAGAATGTGGTTTTGATAAGTAAACAAAGGCTTCAAATGTTTCCTTCTATAATGTGTGTCCTTAAAGTGTTCTGTCTCAAGTTACTTAAGACTGCTCTAAACCTAAAGTAAGAACTTGTTACTTACAAAAAAACACAGAAGTTATTCAAACAAAACTTAGAAGTAAAAATCTGCCAAGAAATTTTTGTTTTTGCTGTTTTGTTATCTTTTTGTTTTGTTTGTTTTATATCTTAAGGGAGCTAGAAAAGTCGTTTCCCACTTATCTAAGAAAGCAAAGATTAACAAGGGAAAGGTTATCCACTGCAATATTCTTGCTCAGAGAATTCCATGGACAGAGGCGTCTATGGGGCCTCAAAGACTGAGCGACTGAGCACAGAGCATTTTCCCTATTAACATCTGTAAATTATTTTCTAATCGTTTTGAGGGAACAGCATTTTCTTTGCAAAACTTTTGTTCAAAAGCAAAACAAAGTTGTGGTCTAACCTGCCTTTATTCGGGGAAGAGAAAAACCAAACCGAAAATTCTCTGGCTTCAGCCTTCAGTGTTGTCTTTGAAATGATTATACAGTAGCTGATTTCTGGTAAGATAGCTTTTGCCCTGAAGAAAACTTCTATTTTAATATTTATATGTAATCCCCAAAAAAGGAGGGAAATGGAAGAAAAAAATTATATGCAAAGAGCTTTATTTAGTCTCCAGAATCATAATCCAAAAGTGAGCTGTTCAATCAGAAGAATAAAGGAAGGTGGTGTGGGGAGTTTATGCTGTCAGTATAAAGATCCTCTCATTTCAGTTTATGCCAAGAGGTTGAAATCCACTCACAGCCCCTTCTCTTGGCAAGAAGAAGACTACCAACTATGGCTGCAGTGTAGCTCAGAAAGTGTTACCGTGTGGCCAACTCAATCCATCTTCCATCAGAGGAGAGAGTGCGTGAGGCTCAATGCAGACACTTTGAGAGGTTTTTTCAAAAGTTGAAGCATATCAGAAGAGAACAAACAGGAACTTCCCTGGTGGTCCACTGGCTAAGACTCCGTGGTCCCAATGCGGGGGTCCTGGGTTCAATCCCTGATCAGGGAACTAGTCCCACGGGCCTTAACTAAGACCTGATGCAGTCAAATAAACAAAAAGAAGAGAACAAACAGGTAGAATCAGGCAGTTCTCTACTCATGAAACCTGATCAGGCCCACCCTCAGTGTTTGTTCTAACAGCTTTCTAATAGCCTCCTAACCACCCATCTTCCTGCAGCAGCCTCTGCCTCTGTACATGCTCTTGCACATCCACCCTTGAAAACACAAGTCTGATGGTGTCTCTGTCACCAATGTTCCAACAATCAAGTCCCCAACTCTTCTACAACATAAGATATTCTTCTTAAGCCCCTCCCCACACAACTTAGATATTGACTGGTTTCTCCTCTGACTACCATCCACTATTATTCCAGCAATGTGAGACTCCCCATCAGTCTCTTGACTCTGATGTCCATGTGTTTCTACTTGAAAAACCATTTGTCCTTCTGTATTCCTAGGAGTCAATCACTTCCTTCTTTTTTCTTGTCTTCTCTTTTGTACATATTTTTATTATTGTATCTATCACAGTGTATCTTTGAGCACGTCTCTTCTCTGCCTCAGATTGCCGTACATGGCCAGGCAACGTTTTCCCCTCACAGCTCCACAAGCACGGCTCACACTGTAGAATATACGAGCGGCAGGTAGAACAGCTCTGCTTGTTCTAGTAGTGTTAGTAATAGTAACCACTGTTGATTGAATACAGGCCAAGCACAATCCTCTCTCATCTCACTTTATCTGCATAAAATAATCATAAAGTGAACACCTCCAGTTTATCCCATCTCCAGTTGATGGTTGAGGAAACAGAAGCCCACAGACCATAATGAATTTGCTCAAAGTCCCACTGTAAGTTGCGAATGCCTTAGGAGCAAGGTCTGGATCTAATGCTTCTGTTCACCTCCAGTGCCTGGCATGCCATTGAAAGCACAGGACCCCTTAACACATGTTTATTTGAATAAATAAATGAACAAATGAAGAGCCTGTGGGAGAAGGGGCTGACTCTCCTCAGTTACTGGAAGGTTTCATATAAGCCAGGACTCAGTTGCACAAAAATCTGGAATGTGAATGAATGGGGGCAAAATGGCAGTTATAAGAGGATCCCCTGGAGGAGGCCAAGGAAACCCACTCCAATATTTTTGCCTGGAGAAGCCCATGGACAGCAGAGCCTGGGGGAGCTACAGTCCATAGGGTCACACAGAGTTGGACACGATTGAAGCGACTTAGCATGCACGCATGGCAGTTATAAGCTGGAAGAGTTTAAATAATGTAAATCTGAAACAGAAATTCTCTGTCATTTGGTGAGCACCAACTCTGCATCAGGCACTCTGGTGTCTGGGGTGTGCCAGCTCTTTGCCATCATGAAGTTTACGTTTGAGCTGAGGGAGACAATAAATATAGCCATAATGGATAACTAGGGCATAGAATACGCTCAGGTGATAGGTGCTGTGGGAAAAGAAAATTAAGACCAGGGTAAGGATGGAGGTGGTTAGTGTGAATCTAGGTCAGTGTGCCCCTCACTGAGGAGAAAATGTTGAAAAGTGGAGTAAATACTTGAAGGGGATGAAGGAGTTAGCCAGGTGGGTATGTGCAGGAAGGACAGCCCAGGTGGACAGAACACGCCATGCCTAGTCCTAAAGCAAGAGAGTATCTAGAATACCGAGGAACAACAAGGGAGCAATATACCTGGAATGCTTGTGCTGACTTTTTGCAACTCCATGGACTATAGTCCACCAGGCTCCTTTTTCCATGGCATTCTCCAGGCAAGAATACTGGACTGGGTAGCCATTTCCTCCTACAGGGGATCTTCCTAAACCAGGGATTGAACCTGTGTCTCCTCCATTGCAGGCAGATTCTTTACCACATGAGTCACCTGGGAATTATATCTGGAACAAGTTTGTCAGGTCAAACACAGAATGCCAGGTAAGTCTGAATTTTAAGATCCAATGATGAAGTATCACCACTATAGCTGGCTGTCAGGGTACCGAGGTAGAGGAATATCTATAGTAAAAGAAAATGATAAATATTGCAATAGTTGTTTAACTGATATCAAATTTAAGTGAGCATCCTGCATTTTTATTTTTATATAGTAAAAAAAAATTATTGGAATTTCAAATAATAAATAAGTGTTTTTTCTTTTCTTGGTAATTAATTTATTCTCGATCCTTGTTGGTTATTTTAAATATAGCAATGTATACATGTCAACCCTGAACTCCCAATCTATCCCATCCCTACACCCCTCCCCACTAGTTTCCTTTAGCATTTGTGGCAAAGCTGGTGTGGTGGTGCTGAATTCTCTCAGCATTTGCTTGTCTGTAAGGATTTTGACTTCTCTATTGAATCTGAACAAGAGACTTGCTGGGTAATCTTGTCTGTGGGTTCTTCCTTTTCAACACTTCAAATATATCATGCCATTCCCTTCTGGCCTGCAGAATTTCTGCAGAGAAAGCAGCTGATAACCTCGTGGGAACTCCCTTGCATGTTATGTGTTGCTTTTGCCCATCCTGTACTTTTATTTGCTTGACGTGGCGCCTGTCATCTAGGGCAGGGGAGGAGGGGACAGTCTGTTTTGCATCTCTGCCTCTCTGTGCAGTGAGCTGCTCTTTTCCTCTCACAGCTGTCCACCTCCCCACCACCTGGCAAGGAACTTTAGAGCTTTAGAGCCTAATCCCACAAAGTTAGCAATCAGTGGAGTCTGACTCAAATGTATTGTGGCTCCAAGTTAAGAAGCCAGGCAAGACCTGGATGGTCAATAGGAGTAGGGGCCTTGTGGTCAGGTAGACTCGATGCTTGGGCCTTCCCTGGTGGTTTAGTGGTTGGCGATCTGCCGGATAATTCAGAGGACACAGTTTCAATTCCTGATCTGGGAAGATCCCACATGCCGTGGGACAGCTAAGCTCATGCACCACAGCTACTGAAACTGCTCTAGGGCCCATGTTCCACAACAAGAGGAGCTACTGAAAGGAAAAGCTCTCAGATCAAAACTAGAGAGTGGCCTCCATCTGACGCAACTAGACAAAGCTCACGTGTAGCAATAAAGACCCAGCACAGGCAAAAAAAATAAATAAATAGATAAACAAATTAAAAAAAAAAGGACTCGGTGTTCCAACAGGATCGGCTTGAGTCAACAAAATACCTTCAGTCATGTTAGATAGGATGGCTCTTAAAGGGACAAAGAATGGTGGCTGAGGCAGAAACCGTGCTGTGGTGGTGTCTTAGTCTAGCCAGGCTGCTATAATGAAAATACCATAAACCGAGTGGCTTATAAACAACACACATTTATTTCTCACAGTTCTGGAGGCTGGGAAATGTCTGGTGAGGGCCTATTTCCTTATAGACAGCTGTCTTTCCCCCTTGACCTCACAGAGCAGAAAGGGCAAGGGAGGTTCCTCTGCCTTCTTGTATAAGGACTTTAATTCCATTCGTTAGAGCCCCATCCTCATAACATATTCCCTTCCCCACCTCCCAGTTACAACACATTAAGCACTGGATTTCAACATACAAATTTTAGGGGGACACAAACATTCCGTCCACAGCAGAGAAGATACATGGCTTCCCCGTTGGCTCAGCAGGTAGAAAACCCACCTGCAATGCAGGAGACACAGGGGGCATGGGCTCAATCTCTGGTGAGGACTGTCTCCTAGAAGAGGAATTGGCGGCCCACTCCAGCACTCTTGCCTGAATGATGCTATGGACAGAGGAGCCTGGTGGGCTATAGTCCACGGGGTCGGAAAGAGTTGGACACGACTGACGGCTAAGAATACAGCACAGACAGGATAGGTGCAGACAAAGGTGTTCACATGTAGATATCCTGACAGATCCATAGCACTAAATGCTTAATTAGATTTACTGGCAGACAGAAGCAACAAATAATAAAAAATTTCCCAAAGTGTGTTCTTCCCAATGCAACTTGGATTTAAAATGTATTGCCCACAGATTTTTGTTTGTTTGTTTTGTTTTAAACTGTTACCTTTCGAATTATATCATTAACTAAACTAATACCATTCTTAATTGTCTTTACAGACATCAAGCATCTTTAAGGAGAAATGTTCTGTTGATAATGAATGGGTAGAGCTTCCTACAACTCATAATTTCTCGCAGTAATCCACCACTAAGATTGTCCACATTTAACTGATTACAGTGTTAACCCTCCTATCATGTCTTCAGTGCTGCTTGAGTGAATGTAAATTTCCTAGTATAGAATTGCAACCCAACTTGGATTACAGAAATTGCATTAAAAAAAAAAAAAAAAAACAAACAGAAAAAAATAGTCTTGAAGTGCCTGCACACCTGCAAGTTCTCTCTCGCAGACACTTTGGATATACTGGTGACAGTGGTTTCACAGAATTCAAGCAATTTATCACCAGATTTTCCAATACTTCTTGCTGGCTGACTGTAATTACGAGGTGTCACCACTATAGCCGGCTGTCGGGGTGCTGAGGTGGGGAAGTGCTCGTGATGAAAAGAAATTTACAAATAATCTTGGATGAGAGAATGTTTTTCTGGCAGGAGAAGAGGATGTGTGGGTTCTGGTGTTTCGGGCTGTGGGAGTCTGTTTCAGTTCAGTTCAGTCGCTCAGTTGTGTCCGACTCTTTGCGACCCCATGAATGGCAGCACACCAGGCCTCCCTGTCCATCACCAACTCCTGGAGTTCACTCAAACTCACGTCCATCGAGTCAGTGATACCATCCAGCCATCTCATCCTCTGTCGTCCCCTTCTCCTCCTGCCCCCAATCCTTCCCAGCACCAGAGTCTTTTCCAATGAGTCAACTCTTCGCATGAGGTGGCAAAAGTACTGGAGTTTCAGCTTTAGCATCATTCCCTCCAAAGAAATCCCAGGGCTGATCTCCTTCAGAATGGACTGGTTGGATCTCCTTGCAGTCCAAGGGACTCTCAAGAGTCTTCTCCAACACCACAGTTCAAACGCATCAATTCTTCGGTGCTCAGCCTTCTTCACAGTCCAACTCTCACATCCATACATGACCACAGGAAAAACCATAGCCTTGACTAGATGGACTTTAGTCGGCAAAGTAATGTCTCTGCTTTTGAATAT
>SJYQ01005790.1:42232-56121 GCA_006410935.1 Redunca redunca | reverse complement strand
CATTTAGTGCTATCAGTACAGTAGCTTCTGTGATGCAGCCTCTAATACAGGGACAGGGGATGGTGGCTGACTGTGTTATAGCCAGCCCACTGGTGGGATCAAGGCGCAAACTTCACCATTCACCTAACGCTTCACCAGTAGGAGAAAACTGACCTTGGTCTAATTACAAATTAACAGCATTTGTCTTTTTAAAGCAGCAAATACTTTTATCTGTGGGTGGGTGTGTGTGGGTGTGTGTGATTTTAAAGTGACTGTCGACTCAAAACTGTCAAAATGAATGCTTTGTTATGCAATTTTTTGCATAACAGTGCTAGGGCCTGCATTCAGTCTTTAGGATCCTGCTAATGACTTTCCCCCATATTTGGCTTGTCCCGAGAATGCTGGATAAGAAGACAAAGAAGCAGCACCAGGGATGTGAACCCCAGACCAACACAACTTAAGTGAAACTGTCAACCCCCCAAGGAGACATTAATAGTTTATTGGGTATGGAAGATGCATAGCAAAGTGAAAGAAGAAGGCTAATAACCTTTAACATTAAGAAAAGTAACTATTATTGTGACCAGTGTAGCATGAAGCACAAACAGAATACTCTCTGGGCAACAAAAAATAACGTGCAGTCCACTAGAGCAATTAATAAAATGAAAGCGCAGTTTCTTGCAGATGGGTATGTAAGGGAATAATGGTGCAGGGCTGCGCTGAGCTGTCATGCATCAGATACTACATCTGTTATGGAAATCAGGGGAAGTGGGGGCCTTTTGTTCATGTGTGAGCCCTCCCAACAGAGATTTGGCTGGAGTAGATTTTCTTGTTATTAAACATGATTTCTAGCTAGTCGAGAGCAGATGCTTCTGCAGCATTTGGAACTAATAACCAACCTTCAAGTGCATGCCACCCCTTCAAGAGGCTGGTACTGTTGGAGAGACCAATTTCAGCTCAGAGATAATGTGTTCAGTTCAGTTTCTACTTTGCACATGAATGACACTGAGACCAGATGAGCCTTCTGGCCCAGAGTTTGCTGGAGACAGTAAAACAATGACATTGCCCTAAAGAAGACCTGAGCTTTCCAGGTGTGCTTGTGAAGGATGACTCATCATCAAGACAGCAAGGTCGACTTTAGTTGCAAAGCAGAGAATGGGCACAAAGGGGAAAATGTGCAAACTTGTAAGGTATTTGGCAGGCTCAGCCCAGGCCTTTACCTGCCTCTCACATCTGGGCTGTGACTTTTGTTGAATGAAAATGACTCATGGGTGCTTCAGGTCACCATCTAATCAGTAAAGAAAAACACTTTTCTTGATAAACTATTTGAATTTAACTGTCCAACATGTTATTTCTGACTTTTTTCCCTTTATTTCTCTTTGAACACAACGTATGAATTTAACAACAGCAACAAATAAGTAGACCAAACATCCCTTCCATCCTAACTCTTGTGTAGATGACTTTTTCTAAATAACAAACAGGCATTTGGATCAAAATCTTTGCAACTGCCGAACAAATTTGAATGAAAGTGAAGAAGGTTCTTTTTTTTTTTGTCTAAAACTCAAAATCAATATCTGAAAAGTTCTAAAATGTAAAGATTAGGAACACAACTAAGTATATTTTTTACATTTGGTAGGTATTCTTATTAAAACAATAATATAGTCAGAAATAGGTATGAGTATAGTCAGTGCTTTTGCTATTCATCTCAGGATTTCTTTCTATTTTTTATTCCAAGAAGTTTCCTATAGCTAGAATTTGCCTCCTCAGAAACAAGACAGTAGTTCTGGGATGGAACCCATGCTAACCATGACAGCTTGAAATGGCAGCATGTTAGGCATTTCTAAACACGAAAATCCTAGTCCCTGTTTTGTTTTTATTATTTTGCCCAAATTTTAGAGGCTGCGTTTTGAACTTTCTTACTCAACCCTTAGTTACACTTAGAAACTCTATTCCTAAGTATATGAATTTTGAATCCTCTCCCCAAACGTCCCCCTGTGAGTCTATGTGGCTTGTCTGTTAACAGCTGCCTCAACCTGTTGAGTCCCCATCCACCTCATAGGGTCTCTTATTTGATTCAGACACAATTCAAAGTATAACTTAAAAAAAACACGTGGACATTGGGTCTGGGTCCAGGCACTGAATTAAACCGGAAGGTTTGGTTGATAGATTAAATCTACTCTTAAGAAACGTGCCTGCCAATTCAGAGATAAGCCTTCCAACTAAGGCTTTACGTGTTGCTCCATAGCTGGGACCTGCAGGCACTAATAACCATAACAACAGCAGCAAAGTTTGCAAGCTGCTCTAGTTTACAATGTGCTTTCACAGGGTTGATGGTATTTGATCCGATCCTCACTATGATTTGGAGAAGGAAGCCAGTGAATATTGTTACCCTCAGGTTCCAAAGAAAGAAACTGAGGGTGAGGTGAGCCAACTGTCTCACTGGGACATAGCTAGAAAGTGGTGCAGTTGGGGTTGATTCCTGGGACTCTGACCCAGAAAGGAAGGACCCATTTAAAAGAAACTTAGTTTTTTAACTGTTTTATGCCCTGTTCCTTTAAAAGCACAATTGATTTCCGCCTTCCCCCGACCCCGCCCAAGATTACAGTTAGAATGTTTGCTAAAATCCAGGACAAATAAGATCCAGTTTTTGAAGCTGATACCTTCTTTCCGTAGCTGCTAAATTTCTGTCACGTTGTTCAGCAGGTGTTAGGGATACTGACTATAAGAAGGCTTTTTAAATGAAGTGTCAACCTGGACATCCCAGACACTTGTGATCTATAAAACTGGGGTGGGTATATATTTTTTATGACTATTTTTCACAAGCAGGGTTGTTAACCCTAATGCCCTGGCCCGTTTCCAGATAAAGGATTACAATTTGCCTTGCTAAAAACGTTCCCCGCTGCTCTAATTAGATATGGTATTTTCCCCTCTCTCTTCGGCACAGTCTGTAGCACGCTCTGTCCTGTCAGCCAGCTGCTATCGGTAACTCTAGGAGGATGAAATGATTCTTCTAATATCAAGAGACAAAGCAATAGCCACAAAGCTGGATTTCAAAACAATATATGAACTAAAATGACTGATGGTTAATATTTTAAAATTAAACCATAGAATAAGAAAGAAGCTTTGAAGATTATCCCTTTAAGCTGGGTCAGAGAGAGGCCACCTTTCCAGGAAACCAGAGCACCAAATTAATTTAGCCAACTCTGCTTTTAAAAATCTATCCAATTCTGGCAAACAAAAAAAAAAAAAAGGAAAGAGAGAAAGAAAGTCAAACTAACTGCTTCTTGTAGAAGAGTCTACTCAGTTGTTCTGTGCATAGTAAGAAAGTTCAGCAGATTCCTATTAATTTCCATGACAGTAAATAATTTTCAACCCTCTACTAACATCCTAAATTGGATAAGGAAGCATTCAATTTAGCTAAGTGAAAATCATTTAAACCAAGGACCGGGAAAGCAAAGAAAAAAGAAAAGGAATATTCCACACCTTGGAAGTGGATTTGTGAAGAAAAATGAAATATTCATAATGTGTGACTGTAAGACAGTTTTTGTGGGATTATGTGGGGAAGGCTATATCCCATATGGTGTTTCCAGACTGCATCCCAGAGAGCTGCCATAAGGTGAGAGCTGGCTTGACAGAGGCAGCGTCCATCTGCATTTGGAGTGGCTGCCACCAGCCGAGCAGATCTCCATATCTGGACCTGGCTCCAAAGCCGGACAGTCCACTTGAAGCCCACACAACGACTGTCCTCTGCTTCACAAGTGAGATGGCTGTGTCTGACTCTGTTTCCCAGATAGTATGAATAACTGTCTCCCCACTACGAAAGTCATTCCCATTTTGGGTTGCTTCCTGCGTGCACACATTTCCATGGATCCCTTTCACTCATACTGCTGCCCTACCTCACCGGTCACACGCTTGTCTCTCCTTTTTTGTTTCACTGACCCATTTTTCTCCCTTTCGTTCCCAAGGAACCACAAAACTGGAATTTGAAAGAGGCAAGTACCATTCTTCAGGTCCTTAATACACTCATTTAGGAAAAGTCTGAACATTTGCATGATAAATCCACAGGGTCTCAGTGGCAAACATGGCAACATGGTATATTTAGAGCTTGGCAAATGGAGCCCATCTTGAATGCCTGTGCTCAGAGAGGTTATCAGGCCCAGTGATAGAGAGTGGTGGGGACTGGAAAACTAAAGGGTTCATTTCCTGTATAAAAGGGGAAGCTTCTACTTAGCATCACACTTGACTTGTGAAATACAGTAACTAATTAATTTTTTTTTAATTCCCTCAAAGTCAAGCTAAACACAAATATGTCCACTGGCATAATGCATTCTCAAGAGAATGGTTAGATTGTTTTACTGATATTAAG
The DNA here is from genome assembly GCA_006410935.1 of Redunca redunca. Lineage (NCBI taxonomy): Eukaryota > Metazoa > Chordata > Mammalia > Artiodactyla > Bovidae > Redunca > Redunca redunca. The sequence goes on along the minus strand of SJYQ01005790.1, from coordinate 51,779 downwards.
TTCAATGAAGAACCAAAGATTTACTGTAGAGCACAGGAAACAATATTTAATATCTTGTAATAACCTATAATGGAAAATAATCTGAAATAATATAACTGAATCACTTTGACGTATAACTGAAATTAACACAAACTTGTAAATCAACTATATTTCAATAAAAAAAAAACTCAAATTCAATGAAAGACGAAACTAGAGAACAGTCTCTGTTGTTCAAAGATGAGAGGTTGGTTTTCTCAGTCACCTCACTTATGCAGAGTTTCCCATCAGTAGTGGTCCTGTGAAGGGACAGACACAACACATTAAGAACAAATCAGATTACTGCCAAATCTAAGGTAGGATTTTAAGACTCGGACTTTTCCAACTATACCAAAATCCTTTTTTCCTCATTACTGTACTTCATTCATCTCTGAGGTTTTTTAAGTGTCTGGTTAAAGCAGAAGTATATAAAATGGTTCCACATATAAGTGATATCATATCATATGTGTCTTTCTCTGTCTGACTTACTTCACTCAGTGTGACAATCTCTAGGTCCATCCGTGTTGCTGGAAATGGCATTATTTCATTATTTTTTTATGACTGAGTAGTATTCCATTGTATATATGTACCATATCTTCTTTATCTATTCCTCTGTCAATGAACACTTGGAACTGTAAAATAATTAAGCAATGCATTTAAAAAATAAAGAATACAAATCAATAAGAATAACTGTGGTTGACTACACCAGGTTAGATACCAGGAGACCTGATTTCTTTGCTTTTCCAGATATATGTCTTTGGACAAATCATTTAACATGTATTGAACTTGTATAAAATAAGGTAGTTGAACTATATCAATCTAGTCAAAGGCCTAGGTCAGTCTTACATTAACAGCAGACTCATTTTCTCAAATGAATTTACCTATAGAAACCACTAACAGAAAAGATAAAATTAGAGTAGCTTGTATGAAAAAATTTAAGGCATCTGACGTCCTGTTGAAATTATAGGAAGGGCACCTCCAAGCCCATTTTGAAGACACTGGACAAAATTATCTTTAAGTTCCTCTCTGCTGTTGAAATTCAGATTCTCAGTTTGCTAGAGTACATGCAATTCTACCCACAGTGAAAGTAAAATGATTCTTTTTGCTCAAAATAAACTTCTTCCAATTATGTGCCCACGGAATTTAAAAATTGCCCTTGCCTTCAAGAAGCAATGCATTTGTGAAGATGAGATTTTAATATGAAATGAAAATCCATCGTTATAAACTAACTAATAATGATAGACAAACTTTTCACATAGTAATTGCATTAACATAATTTAACTCAGCTTATCCAGTAATAAATAAAGTGACTTTATTTTATGGTCCAAATGACATTGACTCAAACTCCTAGTTCCATAATACCCCCTAATTATTTTGGGGACTCCACAAGGGTTACTTCATTTGTGCTCACAAAAGTCTGTCTGCTGGAGCCATTCACCCTCAGTGAATAACTGCTATGATCTTTCTCTGCGACTCAGTTCCTTCTGCCAGTGTCAATGGTCTTCCAAAGAACTTGTTTGTTATCCTGTTGCTGATTCTCCTGAGGCAACAACCAGTCTTGTGGACGCTCCTAAAGTCCCCCCTCTGTGAGCTAAAGCAGGTCCAATTGCTGTGGAAATGAGAGATGCCCCACTCTTCCCAAGAATATGCATGCTCATCTGCCAAGTAGATCTTCCAAGCATCACCCTGCATTTCTGAAGTCCTGAAATGACTCTTAAGAGCTGGCACTAGGATTCTTCACTCTTGAAGGGCACCTAAACGGGAAGGGCACCTCCTTTATTTGCAAACTTAGAGGTGCTTTTTGAAGATTTTCTTAATGTGTTGTTCAGGATAGGCTAGAATATATGCAGCATATTCAGGATACACAGGAACAACCCCTAAGTCTTAATGATTTAAAATCAAGATTAATTTCTTATTCCTGCTATCTACAAATCATAGGTGAGCTCGAGGTCATCATGAGTCTTTGATGGACTCTGATTCACCCAGGAGAAGTGACTTGGTGATTTGCTGGGCTCTTCTCTATATCATCCTATAAGGCAGAGGGAAAAAATTCAGAAAATCACACATTGACTCAATGCGTCTCAACCAGAAGTATCACACATTACTTAAATTCTCTATTCATTGGCCAAAGTCAATCGTGTACCCACACCTAGCTTCAAAAGAACAAGATTCTATCCTACCATATGTCCAAATATTTGATTAAAATTAATGATTGCTATTCCCCAAAACAATCTTCCACAAAAGCTAATCAGAATCTCTACTTCTAGAGATAGAAAATCACTGCAATATTAAAGGCCATATTCTTTGCCCACCTTCTACTTCCCAATACTCCAAAAATCTCCAAAATTAGTATTACGCAGCAACTAGACTTAGGTTTGTTAAAACAGTTCAGAGGAAGGAGTAGCTGTTGACATGGAGAAGTTGAGGAAAGTCATGAAAAGAGAAAGACTGTAAATTGGACCTTGAGGGAAAGGATTTAGATTTTTTTTTAAGGAAATGAAAAAACCAGTGGAAACAAGAAGAGAAGAGTGGGCAGGGAGATTGTGGGGAGCCATGAATAGGGAGTTTGCTTCACTGTGTTGTACTTTATGTACAATAATGAGACTGGTAGTTTAGAAACAGGTTGTAAAAGGCTATGATAAAGAGTTCGGTCTTTGTTCTACAGAAAATAGGGGCTATTCAAGATTTTGAGATGGGGTGATGATCGCAATGCAAGAAGGAAAATATGTTCTTGGAGAAGCTGATGGATTGGTCGAAGGAAGGCTGATAGAAGAAGATAATTAGTCCACTCTTGCTATCATCAAGGCCTAGACAAGGATGGCAACAGCAGGAATGGTCAGAGAAAACAGCTAAGGAAAGCTCAGGAGAGGGAGATTTTAATAGGATTGGCTGTGTAACTAAAGGAAAGAAGGAAAAGGGAGTAATCAGGTCCATGCTTACTTATGCCTCTGGTTAACCCTGCCAAGACTGACAGCTCTCTCTCAGTAAACTGGGTGTGTGTGTCTGTTTGTGTGTGTGTTTGGGGGAGAGAGAGAGAGAGAGATGGGGAGAGAGCACGAGGGAGGGAGAGGGAGAGGGAACAGTGAGGGCGAACTGATGTCTGTGGATGCCTCAAAAAGACTTTTTTTTTTCCTAGCTGTGTGCATTAAGTTGGCCCTAGGTATTATTAAAAGAGATTCGGTGTCCGATAAATTGATAATGAGTGCCTACTATTTTTAGGATAAATGGCCATTTTGCTTATTGAATAGTATATGGCTGAACTAGTAGGAACATTTTGTGATTCCAGTGTTTCACTCTTAAAATCCTTCTCTTGGACTTCACAATTCAAATTGCCCTAAAACACAAACTAGATCTGGCTTTTCAGTTAATTGGTGCCAACTTCCTTATGAGTTCAAATCCAGCCTTCATATATTTTATCTCCTTACGTAGCCCATAGATCAGACTCCCCCTGCAGAATCAGAGTCTGTGACTTTAAGTTTTACCATATTTTGCCTGCAAGCATAATTTCAGCAACATAATATTAATATTTGTAAATATTTTCTTTTAGCTTATTCAAGAGGTTTTTCTCATGGCATTTTTCCAACTGACTGATTCAAAGGATCCACAGGGCCAGCTGCAATTTCTCCTAAGGACTCTACATTCTGGACTTCTGGACTTCATCCCCAGTTATTGTAGGTATTGCTGTTCATATAGGATTCAAAACTACACATTATATTCCCAGTCCTCTCCTCCTTTCTTCAAGAGCTGCCCACAGTCTAAGCTGCCAGGTATAAAACACACCTCAATATTTGCATTTTATACCCCAGGACTTGAGCTGGTTCACAGTGGAAGGAGATAGTTACCAAGTTCCCAAAGGTATTTGTATTCATAAATTTATTAAAGCCACCACTATGTCCAAGTTAATTATTTATAAGAAAGAAGATAATTTTAAAGTGGTGTTTTAAAGAACTCCATTTTTTTTAAACTAAATTGGTTAATACACATCTCTCACTGAAAGTCAACACCAAATCAATTTTTAATCATAATCTGGTATCCTACTGATGTCAGAATGCACTGATCATAAACAGAATTGAGAGTAAATAGATTATTATTCTCCAGAGTTTGGAGTCATATTTGGTCTGATTCTAGTGACTATAATCCTAACCACCACTCTTGGGCTCTTACTTATAAGATGTCAAAATACCATGCAACTTTAATAAAAAGTGTGGTGCAGCCATAAAAATAGAGAAATGCTGCTGTGCTCAGTTGTGTCTGACTCTTTGCGACCCCAAGGACTGTAGCCTCTCAGGCTCCTCTGCCCTTGGGATTCTCCAGGCAAGAATACTGGAGTGGGTTGCCATTTCCTCCTCCAAGGGATCTTCTAGACCCAGGGATCGAACCCACACTCTTGCATTTCCTATACTGGCAAGCAATTCGTAACCGCTGCACCACCTGGGAAACCCATAGATAAAGAAATCACTGGAATAGAAAATAGATTCCAAAAAGACATGTCTGTGAGAGAATTTGGTACATGATGATGGTAAGGAAAGGATGAAGTATTCAACAAACACTTTGGGGGAAAAAATAAATTGTGATCTCACTTCAAGCAATATACCAAGGTAATTTTTGAATGAATTAAAAAACTAAGTGTAAAAATCAAACCCCTTCACGGATCACAGCCTTGTCATGGCAAAGGGGTTTGTATGACTTAGTGAAGCTATGAGCCATGCCATGCAGGGCCACCTAAGACGGACAGGTCCTACTGAAGAGTTCTGACAGTGTGGTCCACTGGAAGAAGGAATGGCAACCCACTCCAATATTCTTGCCTAGAGAACCCCATGGACACTATGGAAAAGCAAAAATACGTGACATCTGAAGATGAGCTCCCCAGGTCATCTCTAGAGATCTTTTCAAGAAAATTGGAGGTATGAAGGAAATATTTCATGCCAGATGGGCACAATAAAGGACAAAAATGTTATGGACCTAACAGAAAAGATTAAGAAGAGTTGGCAAGAACACACAGAACTATACGCAGGAGGTCTTAAAGACCCAAATAATCACGCGCTCTGGTCACTCCCCTAGAGCCAGACATCCTGGAGTGTGGAGTCAAGTGGGTCTTAGGTAACATTAGTATCAACAAAGCTAGTGGAGGTGATAGAATTCCAGCTGAGCTATTTCAAACTGTAAAAGACGATGCTATTAAAGGGCTGCACTCAATATGTCAGCAGATTTGGAAAACTCAGCAGTGGCTGCAGGACTAGAAAAGTCCTTCAGTTTTCATTCTAATCCCAAAGAAGAGAAAAGCCAAAGAATGTTCAAATTACTGTACAATTGTGCTCATTTCATATGCAAGCAAGCTAATGCTCAAAATCCTTCAAGCTAGGCTTCAGGAGTATGTGAACTGAGAAATTCCAGATGTACAAACTAGATTTAGAACAGGCAGAAGACCTGGAGATCAAACTGTCAAAATTTGTTGGATCATAGAGAAAGCAAGGGAATTCCAGAAAAAAACATCTACTTCTGCTTCATCAGCTATGCTAAAGCCTTTGACTGTGTGGATCACAACAAACTTTGGAAAATTCTTAAAGAGATGGGAATAGCAGACCACCTTACATATTTCTTGAGAAACCTGTATGCAGGTCAAGAAGCAACAGTTCGAATCAGACATGAAACAATGGACTGGTTCAAAATTAGGAAAAGAGTATGTCAAGGCTGTATATTGTCACCCTGCTTATTTAACTTCTATGAAGAGTACATCATGCAAAATGCCAGGTTGAATGAATCACAAACCAAAATCAAGATTTCCAGGAGAAATACCAACAACCTCAGACATGCAGATGATGACACTCTAAAGGCAGAAAGCGAAGAGGAAGTAAAAAACTTCTTGATGAGGGTGAAAGAAGAGAGTGAAAAGGCTGGCTGAAAACTTAACATTCAAAAAACTAAGATCATGACATCTAGTCCTATCACTTCATAACAAATAGAAGGAGGAAAAGTGTTAATAATGACAGATTTTTTTCTTAGGCTCCAAAATCACTGCAGATGGTGACTTCAGCAATGAAATTAAAAGATGCTTTCTCCCTGGGAAAAAAGCTATGACAAATCTAGACAGTGTATTAAAAAGCAGAGACATCAATTTTGCCAACAAAGATCTGTACAGTAAAAGCCATGGTTTTTCCAATAGTTATGTACAGATGGGAAAGTTGGACCATAAAGAAGGCTGAGGACTGAAGAACGCTGGAGGAGACTGTTGAGAGTCCCTCAGATAGTAAGAAGATCAAACCAGTGAATCCTAAAGGAAATCAGCCCTGAATATTCATTGGAAGGACTGATGCTGAAACTCCAAAACTTTGGCCACCTGATGCTGGGAGGGATTGGGGGCAGGAGGAGAAGGGGACGACCGAGGATGAGATGGCTGGATGGCATCACTGACTTGATGGACGTGAGTCTGAGTGAACTCCGGGAGTTGGTGATGGACAGGGAGGCCTGGCGTGCTGCGGTTCATGGGGTCGCAAAGAGTCAGACACGACTGAGCAACTGAACTGAACTGACTGATCCACACATACATGCACGCAAGGGAGGAAGTGGGGCAGGGCAACTCACTGCTAACAGGGGCCTGGCAAGAGAAGAGCTGGTGGGTGATTAGAATATTATCTCTTTTTCATCTATAGTACATTTTACTCTATTGCCTACTCTTATTTTAAAAATTATCAGAAATTTCGACTACTTTGAAATAAAATAATTCTTCCAAATAAAAATGTATTGGCTATTTCTCTTTGTTGATGAAATGAGACAAGAATATCATAAGTTCCTTCCAACGTCCTAGCTGTATCATTAGGCAAGCTATCTTTTCTCTTTGGATTTGAGCATCAGCTTCCTAACTCGTCTCTTTCCTGTAGTCCATTTCCCATTATTCCCTCCTATGAGTCTTCACAGACATGACATGTGGAGAGCCATGTCCCAGCCCCCAGCTGTGTCACCGTGGAGGTCACTTCTGCAGATTCCCCTGTCTAAATGGCTGTACTGTTTTAAAACATTTTGTGCTTTTCCCCTAATACCACACAGCACATTTCTTCATTTACTATCTGCTTTATTACTCTGTCCATAAGAAAAGGGACCATCTCTGTGTGGTTCCATATAGAAACTTTATCATCTGGCACACGAAGCATGAAGTAGATAAGTAAATAATAAGGTAAGTATTGAATGAATGAATGAATTGCTTGAATAGACAAGTACAGATTAAACAAAGGAATGAGTAACTTATTCAAGACAGGAACCACCAGTTACAAAGTATATCCACCACAGGAAAAATAGAAACCATAAATATCAGTTAGACATAGCCAGAAGGGATTTAAATACAGGTACCCAGAGAAGAAGTGGGCAGGAAGTGAACACTTTCTCTTGATTTTCTTAGTGTCATTTTGAAAAAGAAGCATTCCAGGAAGCGCTAAGTGATGAAGGTCAGGTTTGTTATTTACAGAGCTCCCTGCATTTTCCAGCTGTATTTCAGGTCAGAACTGGCAAGATAACAGGAAACCCAGGGGAGCTCTTCTTTGATTCTGTAAATGAATGTTCTAAAAGAAACATTGGTCAAAGACACAGCTCTCAGACCCTGGAAGGAGCATAATGTAGGACTGGCCTGAGGGAGGGGAAAAAAAAATCAATAGCTTTAACAGAGAATGAGACCAGTTTCTTTACAGCTAAGGTTGGCAAAGGGGGAAAGCCTCAGGAGCACTGATATTGGCACTGTCTCCATCAATTTCCTCTGGCTCTGCTTGATAACAGATAACCAGCAGGGCTTAGGGATGCAGTGGAGTTGGCTGAGCCAGGCAGGGGTAACTGGGGAAGCCCAGCTGGGCTTGCAAAGATGACTTCCCCCTGCTCAGTTCCCTCGATTCAGCCATTGGAAGCCCAGGGGGCATCCACTAGGCGAGAGCTTGACCCCAGGAACATTAATTATATGGCTGAATCGGAATTAGGCCCCCAATCAAGAGCTTTTCCTTCATTAGCCATTGTATTCTAGCCACATATTGAAAAGAAATTAAAAGACTTTAACCATGAAAATCCTACTACTGAGGCTTGATCCTCTCAAATCATGCAAAGAACTAGGCGTAGTCCTCCTCAGTCTAATCGGTTAATGATGGACAAACCTTTTAAAACCTGAACTTTCTCCTTATCATAGGGGTCTGTGTTCTTTAAGGGAGAGAAAATGGTTTCCCATAACAGTATCCATTAATCAAAATCAATAACCATAAAAGCAATTTTTTTCTGAGTTGAGGGAGGAGAAACCATCCGGAAAGAGAAACTTGACTCCTCAGCAAAGAAACATCCTTAGCCTAGTATCCAAACTAAATAATCCCTTTACCAGAAAAGCAAAGTCCTTTGTTAAAAAACAAAGCAAACAAACGATGATATCATCTAACTTTAGCCTCTGGTATAGTCTTTCTGTTTGGGTTTCTTTTGGTTTGCTTCAGTTCAGTTCAGTTCAGTCGCTCAGTTGTGTTAGACTCTTTGCGACCCCATGAATAAGCAGCACACCAGGCCTTCCTGTCCATCACCAACTCCAGGGGTTCACTCTGACTTGTGTCCATTGAGTCAGTGATGCCATCCAGCCATATTATCCTCTGTCATCCCCTTCTTCTCCTGCCCTCAATTCCTCCCAGCATCAAAGTCTTTTCCAATGAGTCAACTCTTCGCATCAGGTGGCCAGAGTACTGGAGTTTCAGCTTTAGCATCATTCCTTCCAAAGAAATCCCAGGATTATCTCCTTCAGAATGGACTGGTTGGATCTCCTTGCAGTCCAAGGGACTCTCAATAGTCTTCTCCAACACCACAGTTCAAAAGCATCAATTCTTCAGCGCTCAGCCTTCTTCACAGTCCAACTCTCACATCCATACATGACTACTGGAAAAACCATAGCCTTGACTAGACGGACATTAGTCAGCAAAGTAATGTCTGCGCTTTTGAATATGCTATCTAGGTTTGTCATAACTTTTCTTCCAAGCAGTAAGCATCTTTTAATTTCATGGCTGCAGTGATTTTGGAGCCCCCCAGAAATAAAGTCAGCCACTGTTTCCCCATCTATTTGCCATGAAGTGATAGGACCAGATGCCATGATCTTCATTTTCTGAATGTTGAGTTTTAAGCCAACTTTTTCACTCTCCTCTTTTACTTTCATCAAGAGGCTTTTTAGTTCCTCTTCACTTTCTGCCATAAGGGTGGTGTCATCTGCATATCTGAGGTTATTGATATTTCTCCCAGCAATCTTGATTCCAGCTTGTGCTTCTTCCAGTCCAGTGTTTCTCATGATGTACTCTGCATATAAGTTAAATAAGCAGTGTGACAATATACAGCTTTGACATATTCCTTTTCCTATTTGGAACCAGTCTGTTGTTCCATGTCCAGTTCTAACTGTTGCTTCCTGACCTGCACACAGATTTCTCAAGAGGCAGGTCAGGTGGTCTGGTATTCCCATCTCTCAGAATTTTCCACAGTTTATTGTGATCCACACAGTCAAAGGCTTTGGCATAGTCAATAAAGCAGAAATAGATGT
>SJYQ01005790.1:0-36968 GCA_006410935.1 Redunca redunca | reverse complement strand
TTTTTTTTTTTTTAAACACACAATTTCACATATGCCTGGCTTCCCTAGTGGCTCAGATGGTAAAGAATTTGCAATGCCAGATACACAGGTTTGATCCCTGGGTCAGAAAGATCCCCTGGAGAAGGGAATGGCTACCCATTCCAGTATTCTTGCCTGGAAAATCCCGTGAACAGAGGAGCCTGGTGGGCTAGAGCTGGACACGACTGAGTACTAAGCACAGCACACATATGCTAGCTTTCTGCCCTTCCCCTTCTACATAGTTCACTGGGTTGGATATTTTCCATTTGTCCCACAGATTGTCTCCATCTTTTCCACTATGTTCTATGCTCTGGGAACCTGATCTTTATATTGTATAATTGATTTTCCTGGCCCTCTACCTTCCAGTTGTCTCTGGCCAGTGGGAGATATCTTCAGAAGATCAAGGGGCAGGAAAAGTTGGATGTTTATTTCCTTAGCTTGCTCCCCGCTGGGTCAAGGATGAATCTAGCTCTGATCCGACACGACCGAGTGGCTTTCACTTTCACTTTCAACCCTACCCAAACCATTGCTCACAGTTCCTTCTTTAACCCTCAGTCTACTTGATTTTGTACTTAATCATTCCCCACAGGAATGTTTTCTCCTTAGAAAATTTTCTCTAACTTTCCTAATTTTTTTGTCCTCCTCTTCATCTATACAGATTTCTTAGTTTTGTCTATGGATAGCGGCTCTTTAATGCTTTCCCTGATGTGGAGGTATTAGGGATAATGAGCTATTACTCTACCATGTTTATATTTAGTACACTTGCATTGATTACTTATTCAATTTTTTTTTATAAAGGAGACAGTTTATTTTATTTATATTTTAAATTAATTAGTTAGTTTGGTTTTGGCTGTGCTGGGTCTTTGTCGCTGCATGGTAGGCTTTCTCTGGCTACGATGAGCTTCTGTTTTTGAGCACAGGCTCTAGAGTGTGGACTCAGCAGTTACTGCATATCGGCTCAATTGTCCTGCAGCATGAGTGGTCTTCCTGGACCAGGAATCCAACCCATGTCCCCTGCATTGGCAGGTGGATTTTCAACTACTGGACCACCAGCGAAGTCCCTCCCCTTCAGTTTCTTTTATACTTTACTTAGATTTTATTTTTTTTAAATCTCAACCTGTTTTCTTTTTAATAATTGTCAGTCCTTGCTTAGTAAAATACATATTTTCCCTTGCTATTTTGTTAGGTTGCAGATGTTTACAGACATTTTCCCCTTAGGGCTACAGACAATCATTTTCAAAGATAAGATCTTATTCTGAATCTTCTTGTTACTATTCTCTTCTCTTTTTAGCAGTCTCCCCTTCCACCCCCACCCCCCAACATGCCTCACAGGCTCCAGTTTTCTTTCTCTACTTCTCCTGGACTGAAGTGCCGCAGTGTAACGAGCCTATACCTCCCCGCTCTTCCTTCTCAGCTATTCCTGGGTTGTCCGTAATTTGTATACACATAGAAAGATGCTGACAGGATGATCTGCCATGGAGATGCACCCAGGGATAGATACTGATGGTTGCCCAGTCCTTCACTATTACCTGTTCTAAGTCTTAAAGTAATGGATATGTATATTAGGAGAATTGTGAAGTATTTATGTACTTTTATTAGTTGACCACTTTTGTGTAAAACAAAACTGTGATATACCAAGAAGTAGCATGTTATCTTAATTAAGAGTATAGATGTTCTTGGTTTAGCTCTCAGCTCCACCATGTACTAACCTTATGTGAGTCACTTAACTTCTCTGTGTTTCTGTTTCCTTCAACTGAAAAACAGGAAAAATAGTAGTAACCAAACATACAGGATTGTTTTGAAGATTAAGTGATTAGGAAAAGGGAAGTCTGAGAACCATAGCAGGCATACAGTAAATACACTGTTGCTGTGACTTGCCCCCTGAGGAGGTTTTCCCTCGGTCTGATTCCTTTATCATTAATGCCAGTTATCTAAGATCTTAGCAGTGAGTCATTTGTCGGTTATGGTTTTTGATGTTTTAGGTTTTCAGTTTCTTCTTTGTCTTCTACATACTCTATGAAACATGTATTGAGCCATTTGAAAGTAAACTTTAGATTTTCTTGGAATAAGCTGGACCGCCAATATGTTGTGTATCCACCCAATAATTTCTGAACACTGTAGCACTGCTTGTACTTAAATGGGTTTCAGAGTAATTTCTAGACTTTTTAGATAGGAGCTGAAAAACCAAGTTTATAAAAGTCAACATTGCAATCTGGGACTTTGGAAATGTTTTATCCTAAAAAAGAGAAGTACTGGGTAGGATGTGTGTACCGTATTGACAGAAGAAGGAACATGCGTGGCCCACGTGCAATGTGGTGAACCGTATCTCCAGACAATCTGCAACCAAGCTTCAAATCCTACCCGGATGCTTTCAGTCTAACACTGCTTAAGGGAACCCCAGACTTTTCAGAGGAAATTACAAAGGCAAAGATTATAGTGGCCTGTAAACACTTGAACAAGTAAGAATTCTTTTCTGCTTTTATCCCCTTCAGTTTGCAGAAGCTTATGTAGAATGATTATTAGGAAAGAAAAACAGATGAAAAATGGTTTCCAACTTCTACTATTGGTATTATCTATATATTTTTAATTCATATTTTTATTTAGCAGTTTCTAACATTATTTTTGGGCTTTCCTGGTGGCTCAAATGGTAAAGAATCTGCCCGCAATGCTGGAGACCTGGATTCTGTCCCTGGGTCCAGAAGATCTCCTGGAGAAGGGAATGGCTCCCCACTGCAGTATTCTTACCTGGAGAATTCCATGGGATTGAAATTAGTCAGACACGACTGAGTGACTAACACAATGTTGTTTTTGTGATTAACACAACATACACAATGTTGTTTTTGCTTATAAGAAATTCCAACAAAAACTATTAATTACATAGTTAAAAAAAAAATCCCAGAAGCAATTAGGAGCAATATTAAAATAGGACAGCTCCATAAATAATAGTTTGTTCACCAAGGTATTCACATCAGTTCATGTCTGATTTTTTTTAATCCAACTTTTAAATGTCATGTCCCTTCTATATGTACACATTTGCAATATGAATTGTGATTTAAGTTACTGGGAGTTAATAAAAATTGCTGTCAGAAAAACTGTTCAGCTATTCAGTTACCCTTTACTGCACCAAACTACCATCTTGCACTATCAGCACAGTCATATTTTAAACAGAGTCAGCAATTTAATGAGTCAGAGAATTGATTGACTGTGAATTACATGGGTCCAAAACAACAGGGATGTAAATTATTTCTATGCTGGCATTTTATTTAAGTTATGTGACAATTATCTCAACTCTAAACAGGCATACTTAGTGTTCTACCAAAACAAATTGGTGATAGAAGACGTTTAGGAAGGACCAGTATGTTTGTCTTAAATCTGGCAGGTCTATCTAACATGTAGTGAAGCAAAGATGTTGCCATTGTCTAATTATTGTAGTCTAATATGGAGAACCAAACTGAGGAATGTTTTAATTAAGCAGAAAATGAACAAATCTCCACTTGGTTATACTTGTGCTGATGAAAGCTCAGGGACATCTCTGAGCAGTGTTTTGTTTTTAATGGTATGCTTCTTGTGTCTTTGCAAAGAATCAATCTCAGTAGTATACCTCAAATGTGGGTATATATGTATATGTTTTCCCTCAAGTAAAAAAGATAAATACTGTGCTAAAGTTGTGCAAAGGAGAGGACCACACATGTAAATGAAAGGAACTTCAGAGACTAAAATAAACCTAATGGTGTACTTAGAGCTCTTTACATGGCAATATGCCCTTTGATGAAGATGATGGGGGAGTCGGGAACTTTTATGTATGAGAAGCTAGAAGGATAATCATGTCTTCAGCAAAAAGGCATGCATAAGCTCTGACATAAGTTTCACCTCCAAATGAGTGGAAGGGCAGGTTTTATGTTCCGGAGTTTACCCATACAGGAAGTAATTGAGTTTCTAAAGATGAAAGCCTGTAAAAGTTCTTGGGAACCAGCCAAAAACAGCTAACATCACTGACAGGATATGATGGATGATTAAAAAAAAAAAAAAAACTATGTAAAGAATAGAGATATAATCTTTCAGTTGCTTGATTGATCTTCTACAAAGAAAGATTTTAAATATGCTTAAATACATAAATTCTTGAGCATTGTAATATCTAAGAATAAAGATCTGTTTTTAGTGGTACTTAGTATTTACCTATCAGAGAGCAATAAGAATGACAGAAATGTAAGCACTCTTAAAGAAAGGGAAAGTGTTAGTCGTTCAGGAATATCTGACTCTTTGTGACCCCATGGACTGTAGCCTACCAGGCTCTTCTGTCCATGGAATTCTCCAGGCAAGAATACTACAGTGGGTTGCTGTGCCCTTCTCCAAGGTTGGGGTCTTCCCAACCCAGGGATCAAACCCAGATCTTCTGCATTGTAGGCAGATTCTTTACTGTCTGAGCTACCAGTGAAGCCCAAGTATTTTTAAAGTGATGTTTTAAAATAAAAGTGAAATTTTACCTATGAACTAGGACTGACTGCAGCGTTCTGTGTAGGAAATGCAGCCCAATGTTGCCATTTACACTACTTTCTTGTGTATTTCAGTAACCGTGTTGCATAACTTTGTGAAAAACTTAAATTTCAGCTTTTTATTTGTTATCGTTTTACAAAATCCTGTTTCTAAAATTCAATCTCAAGAATTCAAAACACAGAATAAAGGTTCTGATTTATTTTTCTTCTTCTTATGTTTTCTGTGTCCTTGAATCTCCCACCCCCAAAGTCTGCTCTAATGAGACATTCCCTTCTGCCTTCTTCCTGTTTCAAAACTCACCCCTTATCCTATCCTGTGAAAGCAACCCATTTCTGACTAATTTTTAATTACTAGATTCTGCTAAGGAAACTAAGAAATCAATTCAACCTAAATCAAATATATGGTAATAGTTATTTATGTCACTTTTCCAGAGAGAAAGTTTAGAAAGTTTAGTCGCTCAGTCGTGTCCAACTCTTTGCAACCACATGGACTGTAGTCTACCAGGCTCCTCAGCCCATGGGATTTTCCAGGCAAGAATACTGGAGTGGGTCACCAAAGTCCCTAATACCTGGCAGCTGGCCCAGCATTCACAGTGAGGTCTTGGTGTTCGCTGAATAAACACCAATAATTTCATAGAACATCAGCATCAGACCAGGGTATTCTGGGACCATGATAGATCTAGGCAAAAATAAAACTACTCTGTAATAATGTCTGAACATGACAAAATATGAGCATGATCAATGTCACAAAATATCAACTATCTTCTTGCCCAGACAACATGAATGATTATTGCTTATTTACCAATGACAGATTTAGTATCCCTCTCTTCTTTTTTTTTCTACTTAAAATTCATTAAGATATCCAACCATAGAATTAATCCCATATTCTGACAGCACTCAATCCAGAGTGAACTCTGTCCTCCTTGCATCCTTCTTCAAGTCACCAGGTGTAAGCTCAGATCTTCCAAGTCACTCCTAAAACTTTCTTGTGGAGAAGCCCTATACTCTCTCATTGTAATGAGAAGTATTCCCAATAGTGTTTTCTATAAGTGTATTCTTGGTCTTTTGTGTGGTGAACACTGACACCAGGTAACAACCAAGTTTAATAGCTTACAAAATTCAAACTAGTGATTGAAGGTGAGGTTTTTCCAAAAATGAATGGGTAACACTGAGATCCTGTTGGTCAGATAAGCTTCCTCCCCTAAATGTAAGGGAGCATTGCTTGAGGTTGTACATCCATTTTCATTTGTTTAATCATTCATTCATACATTCTTTTGTTAAATATTTGCTGAGGACCTATACTATATTATATATACATGTATATAGTATATATACTCTACTATATACTATATATGCCAGCAAATTTGGAAAACTCATCAGTGGCCACAGGACAGGAAAAGGTAAGTTTTCATTCCAATCCCAAAGAAAGGCAATTCCAAAGAATGCTCAAACTACCACACAATTGCACTCATCTTACATGCTAGTAAAGTAATGCTCAAAATGCTCCAAGCCAGGCTTCAGCAACACGTGAACCGTGAACTTCCTGATGTTCAAGCTGGTTTTAGAAAAGGCAGAGGAACCAGAGATCAAATTGCCAACATCCGCTGGATCATGGAAAAAGCAAGAGAGTTCCTAAAAAACATCTATTTCTGATTTATTGACTATGCCAAAGCCTTTGACTGTGTGGATCACAATAGACTGTGGAAAATTCTGAAAGAGATGGGAATACCAGACCACCTGACATGCCTCTTGAGAAACTTATACGCAGGTCAGGAAGCAACAGTTAGAATTGGACATGGAACAACAGACTGGTTCCAAATAGGAAAAGGAGTACATCAAGGCTGTATATTGTCACCCTGCTTATTTAACTTATATGCAGAGTAAATCATGAGAAACGCCGGGCTGGAAGAAGCACAAGCTGGAATCAAGATTGCCGGGAGAAATAGCAATAACCTCAGATATGCAGATGACACCACCCTTATGGCAGAAAGTGAAGAGGAACTAAAAAGCCTCTTGATGAAAGTGAAAGAGGAGAGTGAAAAAGTTGGCTTAATGCTCAAGATTCAGAAAACGAAGATCATGGCATCTGGTCCCATCACTTCATGGCAAATAGATGGGGAAACAGTGGAAACAGTGGCTGACTTTAGTTTTGGGGGCTCCAAAATCACTGCAGATGGTGATTGCAGCCATGAAATTAAAAGACACTTACTCCTTGGAAGAAAATTTATGACCAACCTAGATAGCATATTCAAAACCAGAGACATTACTTTGCCGACTAAAGGTCCGTCTAGTCAAGGCTATGGTTTTCCCGGTAGTCATGTATGGATGTGAGAGTTGGACTGTGAAGAAAGCTGAGCACCGAAAAATTGATGCTTTTGAACTGTGGTGTTGGAGAAGACTCTTGAGAGTCCCTTGGACTGCAAGGAGACCCAACCAGTCCATTCTGAAGGAGATCAGCCCTGGGATTTCTTTGGAAGGAATGATGCTACAGCTGAAACTCCAGTACTCTGGCTACCTCATGCAAAGAGTTGACTCACTGGAAAAGACCCTGATGCTGGGAGGGCTGGGAGCAGGAGGAGAAGGGGAAGACAGAGGATGAGATGGCTGGATGGCATCACCGACTCGATGGACATGAGTTTGAGTGAACTCCGGGAGTTGGTGATGGACAGGGAGGCCTGGCGTGCTGCAATTCATGGGGTCACAAAGAGTCAGACACGACTGAGCGACGGAACTGAACTGAACATATACTATGCCAGGAAAGAAAAATCAGTGACCACCCATCAAACTTACAGGTTAGGTCAGACATTAATTAGATAATTATTTATGAGGGCAAAGAATGAAGAAAATTTTTGTATTATATGCCTGGATGTTTCCTCTGTCATCCTGAAATTAAAACTGCTCTCATCAGACACATATTCCTATTTGGGGCCATTTATTCAACATATGGGGAATAAGGGGGTTTCCCAGGTGGCTCAATGGTAAAGATTCCACCTGCCAATGCAAGAGACAGAGAGATACAGGTTCAATCCCCGGGTGGGGAAGATCCCTTGGAGCAGGAAATGGCAACCCACTCCAGTATTCTTGCTGGGATAATCCCATGTACACAAGACCTGGTGGGCTACAATGCATGGTGTTGCAAAGAGCTGGACATGTCTGGGCAACTGAGCACACACACCTGAGAAACTGAGCACATATTCATATGTGGAATATACAGATTAGTTCATTCATTACTGTGTTAGAAGACCTAAAAGAAAAAGGCTCTTTTTGCTATTGTAACTTAGATCTTGGAAGTAAATATTAAACATTAACTATGATTCAAGGTACAATGTTTGAAAGTTTTTTCTGATTTGATTGACTAACCCTAATACCAAGAGTTAAATTCATTTCCCTAAAATAGATAACTACTTTCCACTATGCCAGGTAGCACAAGTGGTAAAGAATCCGCTTGCCCATGCAGGAAACTCAAGGGAATCCCTCAGTTGGGAAGATTCCCTGGAGAAGGAAACAGCAACTTACTCCAGTATTTCTTGTCTGGAAAATTCTATGGACAGAGGAGCCTGGCAGGCTACAGTGCATGGGATCACAAAGAGTTGGTCATGACTGAGCACAGATGCTTACACAAAATAGGTAACTAATGAGAACTGATTGTGTAGCAAAAGGAACTCTACTCAATGCTCTCTGGTGACCTAAACAGGAAAGAAATCCAAGGAAAAGGAGATAAATGTATATGTGTGGCTGACTGACTTTGCAGTACAGCAGAAACGAGCACAACATTGTAAAACAACTATAATCCAATAAAAATAAATAAACTCATTTATCCACCAGTGGAAAGCAATGGAACTCCTAACTTTATCAACATAACAAGATATAAAGTGGAATGAAAATTAGTCTAGGTTACAGTCATAACCCTGTCTAGTGAATTTCTAGACACACAGCTAAAGAACTATTGATAGCGATATATTCTTCTGGGAACAGTGGGAGAAGTTTCCTAGCCAAGAATATGGCACCACCCAACAGGTCGGACACTGAGCTAAGTATCTGCTAGGTTACATCTCTTAATCTCTATTCATGGATATATTCATTCATTTATTCAAGTGTTCATTCATCAAGCATCTACTAGTTCCTGAAACTGGGCTAGGTACCTGGGACATGCATTATATAAAGGATCACAGATATAAACATAAGGTTACAGTGTGATTGTGCTAAAAAGGAGGGAATACATAGTACCACGAAAGTGTCTGATGGGGAAAGTAAAAGTGACAGGTTGGAAGGATTAAGAAGAGCTTTCCTGGGATGGGACTAATTATGCTAAGAGCTAAAACAAGTGAAGATGTTCAACACAAACCTGTGTTATAGGTATTATAATGACCATGTCTTAGGAAAGAGAATGGAGTCTCAGCTATACCTAGCCACGGAGAAGTGGGTGAGTCAGGACTGGAACCCCCGTCTCTGAGATTTTTACAGTCCAGCATGTATCTGCCACATTGAGCAACTCTGTATATCTTTCCATTAGGATGCTCTTGCTCTGCTAGAAATAGCTGTACACACCCGCCTTCCCAATTGGACTGTGACATCCTTGAGGGCAGAAACTGTAGCTTACACGACACACAGTTCCAGCTACGTGTTACTCTTAAAAGGTTGCTTAGATGATAATCAACATGTTCAGTGTAAATTTGTTCATTGAAAAAGACCTTTTTGGCAGAGAAGAAATTTTGGAAAATTTTCGTACGTGCACGCTCAGTTGCTTTTTGTCTGCAGCCCACCAGGCTCCTCTATCTACAAGATTCTCCTAGCAAGGATATTAGAGTGGGTTGCCGTGCCCTCCAGGGCATCTTCTTGACCCAGAGAGCAAACCCACTTCTCTGGTGTGGCCTGCACTTGCAGGTGGATTCTTTACCACTGAGCCACCAATCAGTAAAGCCCCTTGGAAATTTAATGAAATTTTAAACAAATATCCAAGGATTTTTGAATTTCTTTCCTCTCAGTTCAGTTCAGTCGCTCAGTCGTGTCTGACTCTTTGCGATCCCGTGAATCGCAGCACGCCAGGCCTCCCTGTCCATCACCAACTCCCAGAGTTCACTCAGACTCATGTCCATCGAGTCAGTGATGCCATCCAGCCATCTCATCCTCTGTTGTCGCCTTCTCCTCCTGCCCCCAATCCCTCCCAGCATCAGAGTCTTTTCCAACGAGTCAGCTCTTCACATGAGGTGGCCAAAGTACTGAAGTGAGTTTCAGCTTTAGCATCATTCCTTCCAAAGAAATCCCAGGGTTGATCTCCTTCAGAATGGACTGGTTGGATCTTCTTGCAGTCCAAGGGACTCTCAAGAGTCTTCTCCAACACCACAGTTCAAAAGCATCAATTCTTTGGCGCTCAGCCTTCTTCACAGTCCAACTCTCACATCCATACATGACCACTGGAAAAACCATAGCCTTGACCAGATGGACCTTAGTCGGCAAAGCAATGTCTCTGCTTTTGAATATGCTGTCTAGGTTGCCCATAACTTTTCTTCCAAGGAGTAAGCGTCTTTTAATTTCATGGCTGCAATCACCATCTGCAGTGATTTTGGAGTCCCCAAAAAGAAAGTCTGACACTGTTTCCCCATCTATTTCCCGTGAAATGATGGGACCGGATGCCATGATCTTTGTTTTCTGAATGTTGAGATTTAAGCCAACTTTTTCCCTTCTCTTTCACTTTCATCAAGAGGCTTTTTAGTTCCTCTTCACTTTCTGATATTTACTAAATGTCATTTTATTTGAAATTAGGGCTGCCCTTAAAGCTGTATCACTTTATTCAAATAACCTTTGCAGCCTAAACTATTTAAAGGAAAGCTTCCCTCTTTTTTTGATTTACTAGGAAAATCAAGGCCAAAACTAAGGTTTATTCTAAAACAGTTTCAGATCTGTGTGATATAGGTCTTGATCCAATTTATTTTCCTTTCTTCATGTTTTTTCAGTGTATTTATTTGTTATCATGTTTTAAATGCATCTCCTGAGTCACCCCTAATCCTTCTTGGAATATGGCAAGATATTCATGAATAAACAAATATCATTTTTAAAGGCCTCACAAAGGAAATTAGATTTGGAGAATGAGCTTCCATGAAACTAGTTCCATTTTTCTTCTTCTATGTTTTAATTTTAATCTTTGCATCTGGGAAAAATTAAGAAAATTTCTTTTTCTAGGAAAAAGAAAACAGAAAAGGGAATCTGGGGGGGTGGGGGCATGAAGGTGGAGCCATGAGGGGAGTTAAGTGGTGTCTTGATGATGTTAATGGTGATGGTGATGAGGAGACTTAGGGGATAATTGTGTGGGTATTTTCTACAGGACCTTTGTACCAACAGTAAATAGTTCTGTCATCTGGCTCCTGATTCACTGCCAAGTGCCAAGATTGAATGTGTAAATAAAGGTAATAAAATGTGAAGGATATGGGTATTAAGACTGGTAAATGAGCAAAGATGGGAAAACAGGCAAAGCTACAGTCCTGGGTGAGTGTGGGTGGAAGAGAAGATGGGCATTTCATGTAGCTGGTGTTCTAGAGGACCTGATTTCCTATGTCTTATTTTAGAAAACTAAGAATACATGTATAGATTCCTTATGGAATTAATTTATTTCAAGAGCAGATATATCTACAGAACAAACTTTGTGGCTAGGATTTCTACATCTTAAAAGTTCACGACACTACAATCATCACAGAAGCAGCAATCAAATAAGAGTTCAATCTTATTTTCTCCAAGTGTCCTCAGGCACTTTAAATCTTAAACTGATTACCATCAATTTTCAAAATTATCTCTTAGGATAGCTGTCTAACTAGGTCTTCTAAAACTGAATGACATCTAGTGGGGGAAAAAAAAAGCAAACTCTGATCTAAGGTTAGTTTTTAAGGCAGATGCTAGGTTTGGTCAAACTCCTCTACAACAGGGAGATTTTAAAAGACAATCTGTTGTTAACACGAAGGAATTCTCTCAGAATCACTGAACACAGAGACACTCCTACCAGTTTACAGAGAAGAGAACCTGAGTTTCGTGGGCATGTTACACCTGGGTTAATTTCACTGTTTAGTTTTATACAGAGATCTACACATCTGAAAAGAAGAAAAGTCAGGACTGTCTTCAGTGTATTTTATATTGACGTGTGAGCAAATATTGATGCTCCCGGAAGATTCAGTTTGACTCTAACCAGCTCTAGTGGGACCACTCCTTTAGCGGGGACACGCCAGCTAATGATTTCCACCAAACCAGGTTGTTCCTTGGAAGGATCAAGGAGATAGGAGAGAAAACAGTGGGTGAATCAACCCAGGGAAATTCCTCTGTTATTATTTCAATCAACCATTAAATCAATACTTAGTGAATGTTTATCAACGATGCCAAGGAGAAATTCAGAGAATACTCACCGTCCTTATCCATCAGGCAATATCAGCCAGCACGCTAGTCTTTTAGTAACGGCTTGAATAATTTTAATAACAATTTAAACCCCATGCCAAGTGCAACATGAATAGCTTATATTTTTGGAAGCAATGTGTTACTCTTTACTCTGGTCATGATGAAGAGATTCAGAATTCTCTTCCATCTTAATATACTGTCTTATCCTATGTTACAATATAATTCAATTATTCTAATTCTTATAGAGCATTAAGTGTGTCCACTTTTAAATCCATCCAAGTGTATTTATACTGCTAAAATATATTTCTTGATAAAGAAATCCCATGTTTCTAGTGTATAATAATTTTTTTCATTGTTTGTTGAACAAACACAGTTCAGATGTCAAAGAATCCACCTGTAATGTGGGAGACCTGGGTTCCATCCCTGGGTTGGGAGGATCTCCTGGAGGAGGGCATGGCAACCCACTCCAGTATTCTTGCCTGGAGAATTCAATATCTCTTCCCTGGAGCCTGGTGGGCTATCATCCATGGGGTCGCAAAGAGTCGAACACGACTGAGTGACTAAGCGCAGCACAGCACATTCATTTTACACTGGATACTATGTTAGGCACTGGGATATGGCACCCGGGCTCAGGGATCTTACAGTTGAGTGATCTTTATTACAGGCAGTCACACGACAAAATGAAGTCCTGATGGCTCAGCAGATAAGAATCTGCCTGCAATGCAGGAGACACAGGAGATGAGGGTTCAATCCCTGGGTTCGGAAGATCCCATTGAGCAGGAAATGGCAACCCACTCCAATATTTTTGCCTGGAAAATTACATGGGCAGAGGAGCCTGACAGGCTTCAGTCCATGGGGTCACAAAAAGATAGGACTGAGTGCACACATACACACAGAAAGGAACTCAGATTTAGAGAACTATGTTCTCAAGAAACTGGTTCCACTTTTCTTTTTAAAAACTTTTAATGTCTTTAAGCATAAAAATAATTTTAAAAAAAGAGCGTATAATCCTCACTCAGTTTCAGGAGTACACTGGGGCACTGTGAGAATGGCACCAGGATGGTAAGCAATACACAGAAACACAAGCAGCTACATGAGGTTAAAAGAACAAGAACTATGAGACAGTGAGAAAAAAACAGGGAGGATGAAAAAATTATAGATAAGTGAGCCAGAAAAAAAGTCACTACTGTGTAATTATCTGTTACTCAAGGATGTGGTCCCTGTGGTTTCGGATAGACTTGTTTGAGGCATGTTCATCTGCAGGGCTGGCGGGGTTATGGGCAGAGATTGGAGGATGAAGAAAGATAAATCTTTTGGAGGAGCAAACACAGAAGAAACTGTATTAAGAAGTCTCCTAGCTCCTAAACATTCCAAAATGTCTTCTGGACTAGGTTGTTAGCAGCTGTAGAAGAAACCAAAAAAAAAAAAAAAAAAATTCTGATAATATTTCCTATGAGGACAATGCAATAATTTTACTAGCAAAGGATATGGCACCACCCCAAAGGCCAGGCACTGAGCTAAACATGTGCCATTACTTGTCTCTTAATCTTTATTCTTGCACTGATTCTTCAATATCT
This sequence comes from Redunca redunca, assembly GCA_006410935.1. Taxonomy (NCBI): domain Eukaryota; kingdom Metazoa; phylum Chordata; class Mammalia; order Artiodactyla; family Bovidae; genus Redunca; species Redunca redunca. The sequence continues at coordinate 23,503 of SJYQ01005790.1, read as the reverse complement.
CAGGGATTTGGGGTCATGTTAGGGGTGCCCACAAGCTCAGTCAAAAGTCCTGAACAACTTGATAGTTGACCCTCCCATTCTTGCTTCTGGATCTATAGATTCAATCAACTGCAGACCTTTTAGTAATAGCACAAATTTATTGAAAAACAAAACTGCATATAAGTGGATCTACATAGATAAAATCCATGTTGTTCAAGAGTCAACTATTCATTCTTTTAATTATTAATTCAGCAACCTAACTTTATGGAGCATCCATTAGGTTCCAGGTACTGGACTAGGTAAGAACACAAGATAATCAAAAAATTATATATAAAAAGAATTATAGACAAAAATGTAAGTTTATAGCTGTGATGAGTGATAAGAAGGAGGGGCCCATGGTGCCATGAGAGTGTTTCATTAGGGAAGTGACATTGTTGATGGGGTTAAGAAGAGCTTTCCTGAAACAGTGCTAATCATGCAAAGACCTAAGCGAAGTAGGTGAATAAGATCTAGAGACCTGTTGTGCAACATTGTATCTCTAGTCAACAATACTACATCATAGACTTTAAAATATGCTAAGAAGTAGATCTCATCATAAGTGTTCTTTTCACAATAAAAGAAAAAGAAGAGAGAAAGAAAGGAGGACGGATGGAAGGAAAGAAGGAATAAAATTAAAATGTTCTTGGCAAACCTATGTTTAGGTATTATTATATCTATCTCTTAGGAGAGAGAATTGAGCTTCGTCCGGGATTTGAACCTGATCCTCTGTGAGTATCTATGACACTGAGGTGCATACTCTGAGCTCATGATGCCCTGTATTATAATGTCGAGGGCTAGAAGGGATCTTGCTATGGGAAGTCTTCATCAAACTCCCCTTCACAAAAGTAGAAGAAGCTTGTTCCAAGAATCCAGTACTTCCCTCAACATCCTTCCTGATACTGTTTCCCATTAGCAAATTCTTCTTTGAAGCAAAGTGTATTCTGATTATATTTTCTATTAGCTTCTATTATTTGTTTCATAAACAAAAATGAGAAATGTTGACTACATGTTGTCACAGTTGATTAATGATAGCAGAACAACAAAGCTGAATTTCATGAACCATCTTTGGAAAGCAAGCCTTATTGCTTTATTTTCTTATCCTGAAATGACATAGATTCCTTGAAAGCAGTAATGGAGTTCCTTTTTGCATTTAGAATATTCTTATTTTTCTTAAGTTTATTTTATAACAGTTCTACTCTGGGCCCTTCAACTCCCTCTTCTGTTTGAGAGACCTGATTCCAGCATCACACTTTGCATTAAGTCCCTCTGGAAATGCCATGCCAGGTGAGATCCAGGTTTCCTGAAGACTTTCTTACTTGTTGTTACCTTCCACTCCAAAACTGAATATATTTTCTAAAACATGATTGCTTACTTTTTTCATGTATTCACTTGGGGTCATATTAAAAATGTCCTAGATTCTTTTATTTTATCAAATACAGTTAATTATGTTCCATATTCTATTTTTATCATTTTCCATCTTTCCCTCCCCAGCTCTATGTTTAACTCAGCACATGTTCTTGCTGAGTTTTAATCTCTTAGCTTCAGACTAGCATAGCCCATGTTTTCTTTCTTCCTTTCTCCTCAGGTGGGTTAAAAATTGACAGGGAAAATATGGAATTAGTAACTTTGTGGTCCATTCAATAAACACATGCTTATTAAAAGCCTACCATGTGTCGTAAATCAGCCCAAATGTTTGGTTATAATGATGAATAAGACAGATATGGCCTCCTTAGACTGTGATATATTCTATGATGTAGGAAGTATCATAAATCCAGATAATAAGAACATCTAACCCAACTTGTGATGCCGGTGGGAATACATCTCTATCAGCATTATCAGAGTTGAGGTTTGAAAGGTGAGAATGTGTTTGTCAGACAACAGTTGCCAGTCATGGAAAGAGAGAAGAGTCTTCTGGCAGAAGGCTTGAGAGTGTAACAGTGGCCCGCTTTTCTCTTTTTTCCTAATTTTCATGCAAACTAAAAAATGCAAAAGATTATACATTAAAAATGTACCATTTTATTTGAGAGGAAAAAAGTTTATATTTTATATTGTGTGTGTGTGCTAAGTCGCTTCAGTCATGTCCGATTCTTTGCAACCCTATCGACTATAGCCCGTCCGGCTCCTCTGTCCATGGGGATTCTCCAGGCAAGTGTACGGGAGTGTGTTGCTGTGCCTTCCTCCAGGAGATCTTCCCAATCCAGGGATCAAACCCATGTCTTTTACATCTCCTGCACTGGCAGATGTGTTTTTTACCCCTAGCGCCACCTGGGAAGCCCTGTCTTACTTATGTATAAATTAATTTCCTTGTAGAATGATTGCCTATATGCTTTGGGATGAGATTAAAAGATACTTGAAGGGTCCATTTGGAGGGTCAGCTGGTCCATGGACTGTGAGAGTCTTTGATTTAGCCACAATTTCAGGCTTATTTCTGTTGTCTCACCAGGGAGGGTAGCGGTCATTGAATTCTATTCAGCCATTCTTATCACTTCCTTTGATCTCCATTTACCTAGGTATAATGTAAATAAAAATGAATTAAAATGATACTTTCTCCTATCCAGCCTTATGAGAAACAACATCATTGATAATTTTTTGATTAGAATAGACCCATATTTAAATTATCATCTAAAAGATTTTATCACCATCTAATTGTAACCCTTAAAGGGGGTAACACAGACAAAAAAAGCAGAGATCTGGGGTCTGCTCTCTAGAAACTTACTATTTACTACTCTTTCTGTGGTCTCTCACAAACTATTATTTCTCTACCTTCCCTCAACCTGTTTTGTGTCATTAGGGAATTGGAAATCCAACCCAACTTTTCTCTTGCATAATATCAAGAGATGCCAAGGAAATTGGCAACATTCTATCCAGAAACTATTTTCTTCCCACCTTGGCAGGACATCAGAATATGAGAAAAGCAACCATGATAGGAAAGGGCCACCTGACAAGTTTTGGTCCTTTTGGTTGACAGTTTCATTTTTGGATGTTTTATTTTTGGATCTTGCTTTGCTAACCACATTCTGAACCATACAGCTGGCAAATTTACTTCAATAAATTTAGATAATTCTTGATGCATTGTTATTGTTGTTGTTTAGCTGTTAAGTTGTGTCTGACTCTTTTGTGACCCCCATGGGACTGTGGCCCACCAGGGTGCTCTGACCATGGGATTTCCTAGGCTAGAATACTGGAGTGTGGATCTTTAAGCATAGAGGTAACCTATTTCTTTTCCTCCAGTCACCTATTTCCAAGTTAAGTCAACATTGTAGGGGAATTCTCTGGTGTCCAGTGGTTGGGACTGCACTTTCACTGCAGAGGGCATGGGTTCAGTCTTTGGTGGAGGAGCTAAGATTCTGCAAGCTGTGTGGCAAGGCCAAAAAAAAGGTCAACGTTACAGGTATTTTCCATCATCTTCCATTTAAAGCTGTGGAGAGAATGAGTAACTCCTGCCTAAGGTGGGTTTAACAGACCCTGGGGTGAGCATTTGGGGAGTTTCACACAGAAAAATAGCTTTGTATGAGAAGGAAAGATGGCACTTTAATTATCCCTTATTATGGACTTAAAGACTGGATTTGAATTGCTGAATTCTGTGCTTTAGGACAGCTCAGCTGTTACTGCTCTTTTGCTCCTGAAGTTAATTGGTCCTGCTATATGTATCAGTATCCCTTCTTATCTAGAGACACACACACTGTAGAACTTATGTCTTTGTTAAGAAAACGTGTGACTCCTACAAGATAATCTTTTATCTAGTTTGTTTCACTTTTTCTGTTTCATATTCAATGTTCTCATTTCATTTAGCTTATGTTTTTCAATTTCTCCATTTCTTCTTTTTTAAAATGTTCTTTCTCAAGCCTTTATCAAGCATAGTAGAAAGCTTTTGTATACATACATATATATAAATATATATGTATAATATACATTATAAAATTTGTGAATTTTTGCCTAACTAAAAAATTTATGAGATCAAATTGCCAACATCCATTGGATCATTGAAAAAGCAAGAGAATTCCAGAAAAATATCTACTTCTGCTTTATTTACTATGCCAAGGCCTTTGACTGTGTGGATCACAATAAACTGTGGAAGATTCTTCAACAGATTGGAATACCAGACCACCTGACCTGCTTTCTGAGAAATCTGTATGCAGGTCAAGAAGCAACAGTCAGAACTGAACATGGAAAAACAGACAGGTTCCACGTTGGAAAAGGAGTACTTCAAGGCTGTATATTGTCACCCTGCTTATTTAACTTATATGCAGAGTACATCATGAGAAAAGTTGGATGGGATGAAGCACAAGCTGGAACCAAGACTGCCAGGAGAAATATTAATAACCTCAGCTTTGCAGATGACACCATCATTATGGCAGAAAGTGAAGAAGAACTAAAGAGTCTCTTGATGAAAGTGAAAGTGGAAAGTGAAAAAGTTGGCTTAAAACTAAACATTCAGAAAACAAAGATCATGGCATCTGGTCCCATCACTTCATGGCAAATAGATGGGGAAACAGTGGAAACAGTGGCAGATTTTATTTGGGGGGGCTCCATAATCACTGCAGATGGTAACTGCAGCCATGAAATTAAAAGACGCTTGCTCCTTGGAAGAATAGTTATGGCCAACCTAGACAGCTTATTAAAAAGCAGAGACATTACTTTGCCAACAAAGGTCCATCTAGTCAAAGCTATGGTTTTTTCAGTAGTCATGTATGGATGTGAGAACTGGACTATAAAGAAAGCTGAATGCCAAAGAATTGATGCTTTTGAACTGTGGTGTTGGAGAAGACTCTTGAGAGTCCCTTGGACAGCAAGATATCAAGCCAGTCCATCCTAAAGGAAATCAGTACTGAGTATTCATTGGAAGGACTGATGCTGAAGCTGAAACTCCAATACTTTGGCCACCTGATATGAAGAACTGACTCATTGGAAAAGACCCTGATGCTGGGAAAGATTGAAGGCAGGAGGAGAAGGGGACGACAGAAGATGAGGTGGTTGGATGGCATCACCAACTCAATGGACAGGAGTTTGAGTAAACTCCAGGAGTTGGTGATGGACAGGGAGGCCTGGCATGCTGCAGTCCATGGGGTTGCAAAGAGTATGACACGACTGAGAGACTGAACTGAACTGAAAAATTTTATGACATTTTGATTCTACTTGTTTGACTTAGTATGAATAGAATGCTAGATTTCTAACTAAAAAAAAAATAGATGTGCAACAAGTAACAAATGTTTACTGTACAGCACAGCGAACCATAGCCAACATCTTGTAATAACCTCTAATTGAGAATAATTTCAAAAATAACATATGTGTATTATCCAGTCACCTTACTGTGGACCTGAAACATTGTAAGCCAGTGACAGTTCAATAAAATACATACATTAAGAAAAAAAGAAAATGTGTCACTCCTTTTAATATTGATATTAAGAAAGTCATACCCTCCAGCTTCTGCACATGAGATCAGGAGAACATTTGAGACTTCTCCCTTTTAATCTTGGGGGAAAAGAGAGTTTGCATTTGGAGGAGAATGAGGTACACGGCTTTTCCCGACAGAATTGGACTTGTCATTGTTCTCCATCCAGTTACAGAGGGAAAAAATAGTAACCGTTTGCAATGTGATCTTCTTTCTTGTCCTCCAATGCTTCTCAGAATCTGTCTTTGCAATTTAGGATGTTATTACTCAATAAGAGTAATAACAACAGAGAGAGAAGACTGTTTATACGTCCCCAGTGTTACTTATCACTCTGAATTGTAGTTGTATTTATCTTTGTCTTTCTCACCCATTGCACTGGCATTCACAAGGACAAGGTCTAATTCATCCTTCTCTATGCCCAGTACAGAGCTCAGTTTCTGACTCATGGAGAATACTGAAAAAGTATTTGCTGACTACATCAGTGACTGGCTCCACAAAAGCAAAGGGCGTCCCTTACACAATGATCTCCATTGTATAATGTTTCACCTTGGCAAAAGTTCTGTTGCCTTGGCCAGTGGTGCCACATCAGGATTTGTAAGAAGTCAAGTTCTCCAGTTCCAATGAGAGATTCACAGTAACTGGTCCTCCTCATGCAATAGTCTGCTTACCCATGAAGGTCTGGGAGAACAGCACTCAGGAGGCCCACTCGTCTCTGCCATCAGCCTCCTTCTAGAGACCTCAAGCAAGTCCCTGATTGCAGCTGGGCTTCCAGTCTCTGGTTTGTAGTCCACAGGAGCTGGCCACAGGAAATGCTAAGCTGGAGCGCACAGATTCATGGATGACTACCGCAGCAAGCCTGTAAACTTCCTGAGATTTGTGTGTGATGTGTTATGGTTGTATGGATGTGTATGCTAAGTCACTTCAGCCGTGTCCGACTCTGCGTGGCCCTATGGGCTATAGTCTTCCAGGCTCCTCTGTCCACAGGATTTCCCAGGCAAGAATACTGAAGTGCAATGTCTTGCCTTCCTTATATGGATGTGTACACCTGTGCATTTTTTTGAGCAAAAGTGTTGATAGCTTTCATCAAGTTTTTTCAAGAAAAATAGCTTCTAAAAAAACGTTAAAATAAAATAAATTTTTAAAAAAGTAAGAGGTATTTGCCAGGCAGTCCAGAGGTTAAGACTTTGCCTTCCAATGCAGAAGGCATAGGTTCAATTCCTGGTTGGGAAACTAGGATCTTACATGCTATGCAATGTGACCAAAAATCTTTTTTTTTTTTTTTAAAGTGTTAAAATAGACTCTTGGAGGGGTGGGGGAGGGGAACAAATACCAAAATAAATAAATTAATTAATTAAGAAACATTTGAATAGCTAACTTTTGATATCCCTTTTCTCTATAAAATCTCTATACTTCTAAGAAAACTTCTAAAACTCCTTGAGCCACAGTGCTTCCCAACTAGCCCCAATTGCTCCTCTGCCCCTCATCATTCACTGCCTCATGACATTTTAGCTATCTACACGTGTTCAGGTTAAACTTCATCTTCATTGTTTGAATCTGGAGCTTGGCCTTTGACTTCTCCAATTTCCCACAAAAAAATTTTGTGGGAAAATTGTGATTGAAAATTTTGTAGGTTTACTTTATCCCAGACATTGACTATTTCATCTCATAAGACCCCTCCATGTCTTCCAGGATCAGGCTATAAATATCATCTACCCAAAAGGAGCTCCACGGACAGTAGAGGTACCACTTGCTAAGACTGTGCATGTAAGAAGTCAGTGGGGTGAGACATTGGTCTAGGGACATTGGGAGATACCAAGTGAAGAGAGAGGGGGGATTTTTAACACTCATTAGGAATGGTGGGTAGGCAATTCCTAAAAGGAGTAACTTGGGTCTGTAGTAGCAACTCAATGAGCAAAGGCCATGGCCTCCTCATTTAAAGAAGTCAACTGTGGGACTTCCCGGGTGATCCATTGGCTAAGTATCCACCTTCCAATGCATGGGACTTGAGTTTGATCCCTGGGTGGGGAACTAAGCTTCCATATGCTGCAGAGCTACCAAGTTCATGTCACAACTATTAATAGAGAGCCAGAGTGCTACAACTACTGAGAAAAATAAATTTTAAAGTTAAGGAGGCAAATGTGAGGGGTGAAGGAAGAGGACGGTTTTAGTTAACATGCCTGTATCAGTTTCTGGTCACTTCTATAACAAATTACCACAGACTTAGTGGCTTAAAACGACATAGACTTATTTTCTTATAGTTCTTAAGGTGAGACATCTACAAGGTCCTCAGGGTGGCATTCCTTCTGGAGACTCCAGGGAAGAACCCCTTTCCTTGGTCTTTCCAGCTTCCAGAGGCCAACTGCACCCTTTGCCTAATGCCCCCTTTCTCTGTCTTTAAGGCTATCAGCTCAGAATCTTCAGATCTCTCTGTCCCTCTGCTGAGTGTCTTGCCATGTTGCTGCTGTCTGACTCTGATTCCTCCTGTGTCCTTCTTACAAGTTATGATTACATGGGGGCACAACTGGATAATCTAGAATAATCTCCCAACCTCGAGATCTTTAACTGATCACAAATGCAAAGTCCCTTTGTGTGCACAAGTGTATGCTTGCTGTATGCTCTGTTGTGTATGACTCCCTGACACTCTGGACTGTAGCCCACCAGGCTTCTCTGTTCATGGGATTTTCCAGGCAAGATTATTGAAGTGGGTTGCCATTTCCTGGTCCAGGGGATCTTCTCGACCCAGAGATCTAAACCCATCTCTCCTGTGCCTCCTGCAGGTGGGTTCTTTACTCCTGAGCCACCTGGGAAGCCCAAAGTCCTTCTGGTAAGTAAGCACCCGAAGTACCAAATAAGGTAATATTCACAGTTACTGGAGCTTAGGAGGGAGACTTGGTTGGGGAGCCATTATTCAGTCCACCACTTTACCTTACATTTGCTTACATCTACTTATTTTTTATTATGCTATGGTTCTGTAGGAAGTCATATTCATGGATATTATGTGCAGCAAAAGCAGAAAGGGAAATTACATAGCTAAGAACAAGAAGAAGGCAATGGCAACCCACTCCAGTACTCTTGCCTGGAAAATCCCATGGACAGAGGAGCCTGATAGGCTGCAGTCCATGGGGTCACTAGGAGTCGGACACAACTGAGCAACTTCACTTTCACTTCTCACTTTCATGCACTGGAGAAGGAAATGGCAACCCACTCCAGTGTTCTTGCCTGGAGAATCCCAAGGATGAGGGAGCCTGGTGGGCTGCCATCCATGGGCAGAGTCAGACACGACTGAGGTGACCTAGCAGCAGCAAGAACAAGAACAAGCAGTAATGAAAGAGGGAATAACTTTGTGCCCAGAGCTGAAGGGAACCTAAAGTTTTTAATAAGCTGCCCCTCTGGGGAACCTAAGGAATGAAGAAGCCTCCTCTCACCAGCAATTTGCCACATATTCTACATCTACGAATGTCATGTGGAAGACTGGAAAACTGGAGGATTTTAAAATAATAATTATAGTATTATATATTGTATTAATATTATAATACAGTTGACCTTTGAACAATGTGGAGGTTGGAACTCCCATCCTTATTACAGTTGAAAATTCAAATGCAACTCAGAGCCAACATAGCTCTGTACATCCACGTTTCCTCCGTATCCATGGTTCCATATCCTTGGATTCAACTAACCATGGATTATGTAGTAATGTAGTCCCATAGTGGACTTATAACCCAGCACAAAAGTCTAAAGTCCATATACAAATAGGATGGTGATGACGGGCAACCATCATTTACACTCACACTGTTCTTCCGTAGTCACCATTTATGGATATCAGCCATTAGGATGCACTTGCAAACTTCTTTTGCACCATCATACCATAGCATTCTGAGTATGGTGTAACATGTCACTATTGCATTGGTGGTGGTTTTTGTTCAGTCACTAAGTTGTGTCTGACTCTGCAACCCCGCAGACTGAAGCACACCAGGCTTCCCTCTCCCTCACTATCTCCCAGAGTTTGCTTAACCTCATGTCCGTTGAGTTGGTGATGCTATCTAATCGTCTCACCCTCCACTGCCCCTTCTCCTTTTGCCTTCTGTCTTTTCCAGCATCTGGGTCTTTTCCAAAGAGTTGGTTCTTCGCATCAGGTGGCCAAAGTATTGGAGCTTCAGCTTCAGCATCAGTCCCTCCAAAGAATATTCAGGGTTGACTTCCTTTAGGATTGACTGGTTTGATCCCCTTGGGAGTCTCCAAGGGACTCTCAAGAGTCTTCTGCAGCACTGCAATTCGAAGGCAACAGTTCTTCAGCATATTGCATTAGTACCTGGCTACATATAGGAATGGTTTCATCAGCCAGTATCTATGACTCAGTTAATGTCCATGGAGGTCACACCTGGACATGGTGCATTGTGGTTTGTTCATGACTGTCTCTCTCAAGTCAATTATAAATTCCCTGGGACAGAGATTTTGTTTTGGGAATAATTATGTGTCAAGCCTAGTAAAGTGGCAGGCACATAGTAAGTGAAGTGAGCTCGCTCAGTCATGTCTGACTCTTTGCGACCCCATGGACTGTAGCCCACCAGGTTCTTCCATCCATGGGATTCTCCAGGCAAGAATACTGGAGTGGGTTGCCATTTCCTTCTCCAGGGGAACTTCCCAACCCAGGGATTGAACCCAGGTCTCCCACATTGTGGGCAGGCGCTTGTAGGCAGTCAGTAAATATGTGCTTGATGGAAGGACAAAAATAAAAGCTAGATTTAGAACAGAATGCTAATGTCAAAATAGCCCATCAAAAAGTACATTAAACGTTAAGAGTTTCAGGAGCCTTAAGGATGAGTTGATTCTTTTTTTATTCCAATAAAAAATAATTCCCTGGGTTATTTCCAAATTTGCATTTAAGGCACATTCCCTACAAGGTGAGAATCTTCTAAGCAACTATTCCTATTGCTGGGAAAGATTAATAGAAGTGAGACACAAAGTCTTACTCAGAGTTTGAAAATCACCTTTTAGCATTTAAAGAGGCATTAATCATGATCATTAATCAATAGAAAGGAATGTTCACAGAATGCTTAGAATAAATGTTTGCTGAAGCAAAAATTCAGAGGAGAAAAGGAAAGCATACATGCCTAGGGCTGAAGACCAACTTTTTTCTTTTCTGTTGAACAAATTAAAACCACTGGAAAAGAACAATTCAACAGAGGGAAACATTACTGTATAGCCCATAAAATACTGCCAAGGTCAGCAGAAACTCAACTGTTGGTTTTCTTTCTCCTGTGTCAGTCATTGTTGAGAAACGAGTTTCTTGCAAGCCCAATTTAGATGTTATGCCTAAGAAGTTACTCAACACCAAGGATTAGGAAAGTCTTTTTATTCCCTTTACTACATGCCGACAAGAATGAGTTACAGATATTTTTGGTAATTCTGGGCTTTTTAAAAATTTTTATGAGACTATCCCATAATGTCAATGCTCTTTCATTTGTTCGGTTGTGCTTGTTAGATCCTTGGTTTCTGAGGATTATTCTCAAGCAAGTCACTACATCTCAGATTTCTAAAGCCTTTCATAGAGATGTGGATGGACCTAGAGTCTGTCATACAGAGTGAAGTCAGGAAGAGAAAAACAAATATTTTAATACTAATGCATATATGTGGAATCTAGAAAAAATGGTACAGATGAACCTATTTGCAGGGCAGGAATGGAGACTGATGTAGAGAAGGGACATGTGGACACAGAGGAGGAAGGGGAGAGTGGCACAAACTGGGAGGCTAGGATCGACATATATGCACTATCATGTGTGAAATAGCTAGCTAGTGGGAAATGCTGTAAAACACAGGGAGCTCAGCTTGGTGCTGTACGTTGACCTGGCAGGGGTTGGGGAGGGATGGGGGGAGGGAGGCCCAAGAGACAGGGAGCATATGTATACACACAGCTGATTCACTGTATAGCAGAAACTTAATACATTATAAATTATATTCCAATTTTTTAAAAAGCCACAAGAATATAGTTTTTATATGAAGTGGCTTAACTGTGTAGCAATAGCTGAATTTTCCTAAATAGCTGTGAGGTACCCACATGGAGTATCTCTGGACATTTTTGTAAAACTTGCATGTAAGAGTCTCAGCTAAAAGACTGGGTTCATGGGCCACCATGGTTCTCTTGATCCTAAGCTTTTTCATGCTGACGTTACAACTTTCAGGTCACTGAGGAAGCCTGAATTCTGCTGTTCTGTGTTATTTAGAAATGCTGCTACCATAAATAAGGCCTTTTTTTTTTTTTTTTTTTGCTGTTTTAATTGTTGCCATAGCTGAGTCTGGGGTCATCTGCACAACAGGCCTCTGTGAACAAGAGCACACCTTGCAAGGTGGATGCTGGATTAGGAATTGAGGCTTGGGGCTAGAGAGGCCACAGAAGCAAAGGAGCCCTATTATCAGAATTAACCTGGGACCTGAGACTGTATCATACTGTTATTACTGAAGGGTTGAAGGAAATCCCCACATTTTCTGTGAATTAATCCTAGGCAGAGACTCTTTCTGTTTATGATCAAATTACTCATTCTAATTACACTCCACTTCCTTCTTGAGACTTGAAATCATCATGAAAAACTTTTATATACACAGATGTATCTTCCCCCAAGAAATTCCAACTTCTGCCAAGAAGCAAATAATTCCAAGGCCTACCCATCCAGGAAATGTGAGGCCAGATTCTGTAATCAACTCTATCAAAGAAAAATAAACAGCTAAATCAGGAAGTAGGTAATGAAAGGCAGCTCACATTTTGACAAAGACATGGTTACTTTTTTATTTGAAGAAACAAAAAAAGTATGTTTTAATAAATACTGCAGAAACATTGACCAAACATACAAAGTGACTTCAACATTTAAAAAACTGCAACGAAAGTTCTGCTTTATAACAGTTATAACTTATTTTCTTTTTACAATATTTAAATACAGAAAGCACTTGCCAGCTATTTCGTAATACTGCCCAAAGCATAATGCTGCATTAATCAGAGCATATCATGTTGGTAAAACGTCTGTATTTCTTGGGGAAAATGACTGGAATGGTATTTTCTTGCAGAGACAAAACAAAGTGCTTGTAAGACATAGACTGAGTGTTGTAATTACCTTAATCTCCTCTCCTGCCACAATTGAATGGGAGCACAGCTTCAACACTTCAAAAATGAAGCTTTATCATTGGAAAGAAAGCTCGTTTTCAACAAGCGCCAACAATAAAAAGGTCGGATCTGGTTTCTTCTCTGAAAGAAGCTCTAAAAGCAACTGGTCAAAAAATATCTGTAAACTATTTTAAAGGCTGATTATTTTATGTAACAATAGTGATCAAGTATGGAACATGGCCTTGGCAGAATCTGATTGAGGTTTAGCAATCACTCTCTAGAAATGCCATAGGATAGTGTAGGACTGACGTTATATAATTTTCCTATAAGGATTCTCAAAAGCATGGAACAGAGGGCCATTCTTATCATGTTCATTGAAAGATATTGAAATAAGCCAACTGATTATCAAATGTTGCCAACTTTGGAGCTTCATCCCAAAATAGGCCTTTTGCTTTGTACTTTTGGTCTCTTACATCCAGACAACTTAACTCACAAACTGTGCTTTCTGCTACTATCCTTCATTCGTTATCTCGTCAGGTGAAAATATCAATAGTACCTACATTTTTTCCCCCTTGGATCATTCTATGACGTCATACCAGGACACCTTTTATTTGACTTTGCATTTTTATCAACGATGGCAAAAAAAAAAAAAAAAAGAAATCACANCAAAAAAAAAAAAAAAAGAAATCACACACCCTCTTTTCTAAACAGCACACAAAAATATCACATTGAGCAATTTACCACTTTTTAATGACAATCACAAGGATGAACAGAACCATCAGACTGAATAAAAATGGACACTTTTCTTCTAGTTGACCTATTCAATCTTTGTAGTGCTGGTCTTCGCACCCCACAACACTGCAAAAGCCTTCCTTGAGAACCATCTCGCTCAACTATCTTCAGGACAGCAAGATTTCAAGGCCTCACCAACTTTTCCTCTGGATATCCCATGGGTCCTGATACAATTTCCATTTTAATGATGAGCTAGGAGAAAATTAGATCACATCCTCTAGAAAACTAAACGCTACGGTCACAGTGCCAGTTCCCCAATGAGGATGGTATATTAATATATACTTTTTTGTAAAGGAGATTAAAACACTTAAAAATTAACTCAAAGTAGAGATCCGTGAATAGATTGTAACAAAGAAAACAAAAACGCAAGCACCATTCAGTGTGATTTTTCTTCTTGGAGGTACTCGCATTCCTCTTCTTCAACCTCTAGCCCATCTGAATCTCTCTTTTTTGGCATATTTTTCAAGTCACATTTCAAAACTCTTCAATGAACTCACTTCCCACCACTTGTTCTACATGCCAAATCTAAGGACAGGATTCCAAAAAGATGAACAATCCTTCCAAATGCCTCCTAAGCCTCCAGAACACGTGACTTTGGCTGTGCACTTTGTTCAGACTTCACCTTTCTGTTTTGTTGGTGGTGATTTTTACACTTAATTTCCTTGTCCTCATAAAAAATAACCGAAGATTCACATCACAGTACAACTCTTGGCTTTGTCCTTTCGTAAGTCCGTAGCCACTGCCGAGAGTTCTGGTCTGCTGGGCATATGTGAAATCCGCTTTGTCGCCCTCTGCGATTTGTTCCGCTTAACGTTTTTATTTGTCTTGTTTACACATGCCAAGGTGGCCACGTGAAAAATGTCTCTGACGCTATTTTCTGACTGTAAAGCTGAGCATTCAATGTAAGTCGCTGCTCCAATCTGTTTGGCCATATTTGCTCCCTGTGAAACAAAAGGAATTGTGATCAGCAATACGTCTCTGGGGAAAGTTAGAAAGTATATTCCAATACTTCAAAATTATAATGCATCACAAAATGTTTTTAATATGTAATTGAATTTTCTAAGTATTGATGAAAAAATCTTTTTTTAACATTTTAACTGCTTTCTTTATTATTGCATAAATATTTGCAGTCAAGGACCAGTCTAAGATGTTCAATTGTCCTCACTCAGTAGGCACTGCTTGACTTTCCAGAGGTGCTAAAGGTTGGTCTAATGACACTGGGTTATCAATAAACAGCCCAATCATCAGGTAGTTAATATGGGGTGTTGCCAGGAAGTAGAAGTCTTAGGAGGTGCTTTATCTTCACTACCAACTGTAACCTAGGGTAACTAGACACTTAGGTCTTCCAAGTTACAGCAGAGTATAGAATTACCCAGAGAATCTTACTGCTGGAAAAGAGTGAAAAAGCTAAAGATCACGGATGTAAATGCTGCATTTTTCACATAGCTCTGGTAGAGTCATCTGGCTCTTCCATCCTATTTCAGCACCTCATGGGGAACTCAGCTTTTCTTTTCTTGAGTGTAAATGGCACTCATGGAGTAGGAAACAGCAACCCACTCCAGTATTCTTGCCAGGAAAATTTCTGGCAAAATTTCTGAGCCTGGTATACAGTCCACAGGGTCACAAACAGTCAGACATGACTGACAAATGAGCAAATGGCACTCAAGGCTAATAGGCTGTACAAAAAGCAGCCATAAGAGAATTTAGAATCAGTTTTGAAACTTATATGATTAAGGGCCAAAACAAATTGAGGAAAGGAATAATACTGTTACACACCTATAATTTAGGAGACATAAAATATGTAATTTTTAAACGTGGACCAGACAACAAGGGGACCCAAGAAGAGCATGTCTACATCAAAATAACTTATTTAAATAGCCAGAGTTGTGTTAACTGGAATGAAGGACAAAGAATTTGATTGTAAGTTTTAAGAGAATGAACTTCTAAAACTAATCCTCCTCCTTCCTAAATACTTGGGAGAAATGCCTGCAGGAATGATGAAACTCTAAAAGACGTTTTTTTGGGTGTGCTCTATTTTACTGACAATGGCCTTTTGTAGTATTTTATTATATTGCTGAGTGTAAAATAAGATTAACTCTCTTTAAGAGTATTACCGATTTTGACCACATTCCCTCTTAAATCTATTTAACTTTAAACCCAGTGAGAGTTGCAGAGAAATACAACTTTGAATATGAGCCACTGTTTCTGCCCTCAAGTAATCAAGCATCACATGATTCTTCTGCTGAATGACAGAACATTTTAAAGGGTTTTCTCTCAAATTTGCCTTATGTATACATGTACACATATGAATCCTTACACAGTCAATTGCTCAATGTTGGAAAGCTTTTTGAGAAACTCGCAATCAAAATATCACCATAATTTTGGCCCAACCTTGTCCCAGATCACTTTGATGCTCACTGGGCAGTTTTTACATTAATCTGAGCAATGGACTGCCAGGAAGGGGCCTGGATGTTTTGCTGTGAAGCCAGAGGCACAGACACACCAGCCCCTTTCACCTCTGTTCACAGATGGGCACAGTCTGGACACAGAGAGCTCATTCTCCATCTCAGGAGAGGGACTTGCACTTGGTGGTGATCCTTGGTTGACCCTGTAGAAAAGTAGCTACTTTTTAGTTTATTTACTACAAGTGATGTTTCATTTCTGTCACTCTTTATAATCCACATGTGCACACTGACTATATACATACCTGGTCATAGGACACCGGGGTCTGCCTGTGATTCGAGAGCTCTACTAATGTACTGACATCGGTCCGAAGATCAGATTTGCAGCCAACCAAGAGCATTTTGGTGTTGGGACAGAACTCCTGGATTTCACCTTTCCACTATGGGGGGAAAAGACGATGAAGATTAACAGAGTGCTGGCATCCATACAATAGAAAACAATTTCTCTACTGGCAGGCACTGGAAATCGGACTCAGAAGGGACTTTTAAAACAGA
Source organism: Redunca redunca (assembly GCA_006410935.1). Taxonomy (NCBI): domain Eukaryota; kingdom Metazoa; phylum Chordata; class Mammalia; order Artiodactyla; family Bovidae; genus Redunca; species Redunca redunca. Next base: position 7,251 of record SJYQ01005790.1, on the reverse strand, counting down.
GTGTCACTTCAGATAAAGGAGCAAACTTGCATTTATCTGCCGAGTAGACATTAAATGTTACTGCTTTTAAGTATGGATCCACTGTATGTGTGCTAAGTCGCTTTAATCGTGTCCGACTCTTTGCGTCCCTTTGGACTATAGCCCACCAGGCTCCTCTGTCCTGGTGGCAGAGGAACCAGGAGATTCTCCAGGCAAGGATACTAGAGTGGGTTGCTATGATCTTTTCCAGGGGAATTTTTCCAACCCAGGGATGAACCCAAGTCTCTTAGGTCTCCTTTATTGGCAGGCGGGCTCTTCACCACTAGTGCTACCTGGGAAGCCCATGGATCCATTAGGGAACCATATTATTATCTATGGCGCTTTCCCAGTGGCTCGGCAGGTAAAGAATCTGCCTGAAATACAGGAGACACGGATTCAATCCTTGGGTCGGGAACATCCCCTGAAGGAGAGCATGGCTACTCACTCTAGTATTCTTGTTGGAAAATCTCATGGACTAAGTAATTAAGCATGTTATTATCTGTTCTCTTTCTCTGTGACTCATTACCACTGTAAGAGACGTGTTGGGTGTTATCAGAAAGTAGCTAAGGCAATTTCTTAATTACTGAGGCATCTCTGAAAGATAAACATGACTTAAGAAAAATTATATATTCTAACAAGTCACTGTGTCCTTGGATATGTTCAGCTGGTACTTCCCAGCATGGGAAGAGTCAACACAAGCAGAGATACACATTCACTGATCCCACCTAGAAAGACAGAGCAGTCACCCTGCATTGAAATCTCTACTGAGATTTCAGAGCCTGGAGATTAGAGTTAATACAGCAGAATCTCCTGCCTTTAAGGAGCTTCCATTGGAGTGGTTGAATCAACAAAGACCATGACATTTGTAAAGGCCCATCTCCTGGGTTATCAGAGAGGCCTCTGGTCCTATAACTCACATGCCCTTGAGTTAGTTTTATGCTACGTAAGTTATTAATGTAGTCTACCCCAGCCAGCTGTTTCATGGCCCAATAAGAACTCTTAGAACTTCCAGAAATGGCTGGCGGGGAATTCCAGTTGTCCTCTTAGAAGAACAAACGGATGACTTTTTGTGGTTTCATTTCCTCAAGCTGGAGATGACCATCAGGATGGGAGTCAGGAGTTCAGACAGTTCATAGGAGAGCTCTCACGTTGAAGAGGAGTGATCAGAGGTGCTGAGGTCAGGAATCTCTGCCTGACTCTCCCTGAACCACGTTCACAAACATGTGTTCAGTGCTCTAAATTCTGTGGTGGTTACAGAGATGATTACAATGTAGCTGTGTCTTCCAGAAAGGAATTCACAAGAGAGGAGGGTGATGAAGTCATGTCTATAATACTACATAAAAGAGAGATCTTGCATGAGTAATTTAAAAGATCTCTAGAGGGCACCTCTGGATCCAGAAAGATCTCTAGAGGGCACCTCTGGATCCAGAAGTGTGGGCAATAAATTCTAGTCCAAAGTACACCAGGGTACCGAAGGGAGTAATACCTACTTTGCACAAAAGTCCAGGGAATGGCAACTCACTCTATTCCTGCCTGGACAATCCCATGGATTGAGGAGGAACCTGGTGGGCTACCATCCATGGGGTCACAAAGAGTTGGTGACTCAGTTCACGACTGAGTGACTTTCATTTCACTTTACTTCCTCCCTCCTTTCTTCCTTTTCCCCCAGTAGTATTTGGAGGCATCTACCATGCATGTGTTAGACAGCCCTGGAGTAAGAACTAGAAGGTGAATCGGAAAAAAAAAAAAGAAAAGAATAAGATCTCTGTAGCTCTCAGTCACTCTAACCTCTTTGATATTCAAGGACTTAAAGGATTCAATTAATCTAGACAACCGATAGCAGGGGTTATCATGAGCCTTAAACCTCACACAAACGTAAAATACATTCATTAATATCTCTAAGGCCAAGTCACTCCTCATTTGGTCTTAGCAGACAAAAGGAAAATAAAACAGAAGCAGGGTTTTTCACCATAAATTATGCATAACTCGATACTACATCAAGTAAGAACTCCAGTAAATAAGCAGTCTCTTTGATCTACAGACAAGCACGAGGCAAGCTGCTCTGTCATCCTTCACTGTGTGATGACTCTGGCCTCACATCTAGCAATTGTTCACAAGCATCGAAGGTAGGAACAGTGTATTCCTGCTGGAATCTGACAGTCACATCCCTTGTGTTGAGATACAAACATTACTCAACACTGAAACGAGTTAAAAAGCTAAAAAGAGGCTTTCATCTTTTAAGAAATTAGTATTTCATTGAACTGTGTGTGTCACGTTTAGTAAAGAGATGGGGCTGGGGGGAGGGGTTGATTCACCTTAGATCCTAATTTCATCACGACACACAAGGCCAGTAGTCAAACATAATAGGGAAAAACAAACTAATAGAAACATACAAAATACAAGGACACTGCTGTGATCTCAAGCACATGCTCAGATGAAGCCCGAGTGCCTGGAGGAGAAGGGGGCTTTAGAAAGGTTTGATTCTGAAACGCCACGGCATTCAGGCCAGGACTGAAGCGTCAACTAGAGGCTGCCCCACGCTGGCCCTTGGATAGGCACGTGCCTTCTCTGGCTATCCTGGGGCTCAGTCCTAGCTTGTCTCCTCCCTCTCCTGGCCTCGCCGGGACCAGAGACCACCTGCAAGAGGGTCCCTTCTTCCTGACCTTCCCTGGGTTCCACACAGAACTTCCCAGGGTCCCCTCACTATGGATAAAACCTCCCTTACCTTTGTCTCTGGACACTCCATGTGATATCACTTACAACCTGTATAAAACCACTGTGTTTACTAGTGTAGGGAAGTCACCTGGTCTATTGCCTGGAAGCATAGCCCTATTTCTCCCCTATGCCTTATATTTCTATTTCTAATAAATAACATCATTACTGAAATATAGGTTTTGTTTTTTTTTAAACTAAACAGCTATGACTGCATTCATTTCAAGCCCTGAATCGAGATCAAATATAAACCTGAAAAGTAAGCACAGTCTACAGGTTAATGAAAGAAGGAAGAAAAGAAGGAAGACACACTGAACAGTAACAGAGTATCGTTATTGTTAGGTGCACCATTGCTACCCAAAGTATAACACAGAGGTTCTTAAAAAGGTATTTTGTTTCTTAAAGTGAGATCAAATGTTAAGCAGGTTCATCATCAAAACTTAGGCCACATATGAGTGGAAACCCTTTTATAATGTGAGAGTGTCCTTTTCAGTGTTTTAGTTACAGAACATACAGCAGGGTATTAACTGGAGTGTTTGAGCTCCCAGTCAACCAAATGTTTCTAATTTATATGCAGACAGTATTGATCTATGTCATCACTCCCTAGCACTTACCTTTTTTAGGACACTGTCCAGAGTCTCTGGTCTACTGATGTCAAAGCAAATCAGCACAGCGTCCGAGTCTGGGTAAGAGAGGGGCCGGACATTGTCATAGTAAGGAGAACCTGAGAAGAAACAAAGATACACAAGTTGTCAGATGAAAATCCCCTTTGCCACTCATGCATGAACTTTGCCCTTTGGAGCTAAATCTTTGGAGGGTCACAAGGCTCCCATCACCTCTAATTCTCGGAAAAAAAAGCAAACAAAAGTCCAATAGTGCTGGGCTGGCCAAAAACTTCATTTGCGTTTTTGTGTATCAGTCACGCATGTTCTGTCACTCATTCATGTCCGACTCCTTGCCACCCCATGGACTGTAGCCTGCCAGGATCCCCTGTCCACATGATTTCCCCAGGCAAGAATACTGGAGCGGGTTGCCATTTCCTCCTCCAGGAGATCTTCCTGACCCAGGGATTGAACCCAGGTCTCCTGCACTGCAGGTAGATTCTTTACCGTCTGTAACAGTACTATATTTCTTTCTAAAACAAGGCAAGGAAGCCTCACTGTTTGACTTAAATTCAAGGGAAGGAGCCAGGATCTTCAGTTCAAAGAGAAGAGCCGGAAAGGCAGAGCATCTGGAACCCAATGTCCTGAAGGGTAAATCCACCTCTACCCCTGCAGGGGAGGGGCAGGTAGCTTCAGGTCACTGCTCCTTCAGTTCTTCACTCATGAAATGAAGATGACGATAGTAGCTACCTTGGATTAAGTGAACCTGGGCAGTGCCTGCACTTAGTAAGAGATCAAAAAGTCTTAACTATGGTTATGGCTGGGCTAAGGGCTTCCCAGGTGGCTCAGTGGTAAAGAATCTGCCTGCCAGTGCAGGAGATTGGCAGATCCCCCAGAGTAGGAAAAGACAATCTACTCTTGTATTCTTGCCTGGAAAAACCCCATGGATAGAGGAGCTCGGTGGACTACGGTCCATGGGGTCACAATAAGCTGGACACGACTTAGGGACTCAGCACACACACACACACGGCGGGCTAGTGCAAGCTGAGTGCAAGCAGGAAGCACCATAGCTGGGGCTACTTCCTGGGGAGCAGCCCCAAATTCAAGATCGTTCTGTCAGTACCATGGAGGTGGGGGAGAGAAGAAAGGGTAGGTTCAGCTATGCACAGAGAGCCATCGTGAGCCTCATCTCGCACCACCCTGTCTCCCAGTTACAAGGAGCCATGACCTTTGAGCGTGCTTACTTAAAACTTATCACCAAACCCTGAACAGACTCTTCCTGTTACAGAGAAAGAATGTAATAAATGCCATACTGAATTCTGTCTCTATTTTACACAGTTCCATCTCTGGGAGTAACACCTAGGATATGAGACTGAGTTAAATCCAGCCTAATTTAAATCCTAAAGCTTCAAGTTACCAGCCAATTAATTTAACCACAGAACCCTCTTCTAATCATATAGGGCATTTCTTAAAGGATGCGCGATTGCATGAGGCCAATTATAAAGTTAAATAACAGTTTGTTATGCTATTTATTTTGTTTTGAAAAATCATTTTCGGTATACTGACACTACACAAGCACAACAGGAAAATCATTATATATATATATATATATAAATATATATATATATATATAATTGACTCCAAGATAGAGGAAAAACCTCTAAACTACCAGTCTTTTGGAAACCCAATTTCATTTTGACATCACCTTCCATTTCTAGCAGAAAAACATGACATGTTGTCCCCTGATAAATCAAAACTTCAAAAGTCAAAGACAGGGAAAGAGAAAGACTAAAGAGGCATTTCAAATAATCTTTTAAATTTCTATCAAAACAAAGATCTTCAGGAGGCTGCTGTTGAGATGTCGAAGTTACTATGTGTGGTTAGGGTGCACCATTCTCTTTTCACAGGATATGGTGGGTGCCCAGTACCCACTGGTTAACCCCAGGAATGCTGTGGCCTTTTCACCAGCAGTGACAATTTCAAGCCAGGTGTGTCTACCAAGCCAGGAAGAAGGGAAATGTTCTAGGCATAAGGAAGGAAAGTGTGAATGAATACAGACCAACTAAAGCCAGAATCAGTCCTGAGCTGCAGCAGTTCCTTGCCCACATCTGGAATCAGGACCCTGATGAAGCAGAGACTGACAAAAGAAAGGTATTTTGACGAAGTTTAAGGCTTTAGAGCTAAAAAAAAAAAAAAAAGGCAATCACGCCATTTTAAACAGTAAGACTTACTAAAATAAGGCTGTTTCTGAAAATGACACACTGCAGCTGCTGCCTTTTCAGTCACTCAAGGAAAAAGATTATCTGAGGTTAAGAGAAAAATTCACAAAGACTCCATCAACTTCGACATTTTTGAGAGGACTCAGAAACGAGATGGCTTATCACTCTACACAGACACACTGGGATTTCCATATTTGTTCTGTGAAGTTCAGACTTCCTCAATCGCAGCTTCTGTTTTCAAGTCCAAAGTCTAACCTGGGCACAGTTTCTGCCATAAACTTTGGGGGATCTCTTTTTCCATAGAATCAGAAAATTCCAGATCTTAGAGTGGGAATTCAAATACCAGACATATACACGAGGATTTCCTCTGCTCTGCCAAAGTTAGCAGGAGATGACTTGACCCCAAATCCAGAAAGTCCCAGCGTTGCAACAATTCAGACTGTCCGAAGCCTAATCAGGCTTCAGAAATCTCCTTTCTTGGAAATCAGTCCCACTGGGAAGAAAACTTTGTGGTTACTTTTCCGTCTCCAGCTCACCTGCGTCTCCAGTTCACCTGAACTCTGGAGGACAGAAACGTTGACTAAAATGAAAGCAAGTAAACACTCCTAATCTCTGATCTAAGACTGTTACAAAACAGTGAAAATCTTTTCCAAACACAAATTAAGGAAAGACAGTTGGAGAATTACAAAGGTACTAAAACAGAGTAATTAAAATTAAAACTACAGAGAAAATCCAGAGGAATGGTTTTAACTTCTAAGCCAGCACATGTCTGCAGAGACCACCCTGCCCTCCTTTTTGTGTACTGGGTTCCCCCCTCCTCCCATTTTAAGGCCACAAAGGGGATGCGGCTTTGTCTTCAGGCCTCACTGCTGGAGACACGGGCTTCTAGAATCAAGGAAGCAGCCTCCAGGGCTTAGTGTTGTTCAGTCACTCAGTTGTGTCCGACTCTTGGGACCCCATGAACTGTAGCCCGCCAGACTCCTCTGTCCATGGGATTTCCCAGGCAAGAATACCGGAGTGGGTTGCCATTTCCTCCTCCAGGGGATCTTCTCGACTTGGGGATCGAACCCATGTCTCCTGCTTTGGCAGGCGAATTCTTTACCACTGAGCCACCTGGGAAGAAGCCCCCCGTACTTAGTGGTTGTACCCAAATATCTAAAAAATGTAGACATTGGCCTGACTTTAAAATAAATGAAGTCTGCAACTTAAACCACATTCTTATGGAAGTTTGATTCTGCTTTTGTTTTTATTGGGTTTCATATTTTGAGTGAGAACACACATGTAAAAAATATATAGGTTAAGGTTCATGAGAAATAAACCACCTTGGTTGTTGAGGTTCTGAAGTCATTTTTAAGAGCTTTAACAAGATCTAATTAGGAATGACACTTTGATCTGTCCTATTACTTTTGCTAATGAACAGTGCTTTCAGATCAACCAAGAGTGTCCAAAGGTAGTAATAAAACTGATCTCCACATTTATTAGTTATAAGCATAATTTGCCTAACCACAAGAATAATTTGTCATTAAAAATAACAAGATCACTTATTTATTATAAGGCTTGATAAGGCAAGGTTAAAACTTTTTTTGAATGGAAAAATCCATGGTCTGCTTTTTTCAGAGTAAAAAGGAAAACTGATACAGATTAAAAAAAAAAAAAAAAAAAAAAACTGTCCTGCCAGGAAGAATCTAACAGTTCATCAG
>SJYQ01005788.1:275275-361297 GCA_006410935.1 Redunca redunca | reverse complement strand
AGTAAATTGTGACTCAAATTTAACACAGAACTCCCAGAAAGCAGGGCACAGGGATTTGGTGCCCTGGTTTAAACTGATGATATTGCGGGCTGCATCTGTCTATACCCTTTGAAAGATGAATCTGTTCATGGTCATGGGGAGAAAGTGTTGGAGTTTTTCCTTGGCCTGGAGCTAAAATGGACTGCCACTGTTTTCACTTTATAAACCGGGTCAGCTCCTCAGCTTACATAACACTATCTCCAGTTTGTCTGAACTCTTCCAAAGATGAAGAGCTCACTGTCTCTCATAGCCACCTAGGACAGTGTTTCTTCGTAGAGCATTCCACTTATATTAAAGTGAAATTTGCTTCCCTGCTTCTTTTTTTTGTAATTCATCAACAAAATAATACTTCAAAAAGTATTTTTGAGCACTCGCCACATGTCCGGCCCTGTTAGGCTTTAGGAATAAACAGATAAGGGGATTACATATAGTTCAACTGATTTGGTGGAATTTATAGGCCAATTTGATACACCTCAATTTTTTCCATCCTCATCGTCCTAAGAAATAGGTCAGACTCAGGATAACGATGGCATTCTGCTACAGTGACATTAGCATCTCAGCAGAGATGTAACCTAAAGAATTCTCTAAGTGTCTCTGCACACCACCACACCCCCACTGAAGAATCACTGCTGTGATGTTTCTGCATTCCCCCAGAAGTCTAGTCCTATGTCAACAGGGTGGCAGGTCAAATATCTGAAGACAGCTGTCACATAGCCTTCTCTCTGTCCCAGTCAGTTCTTTCAGCTAAACATGCTACTGTTTTCACAATATAATTATTATCTTTCTGCAGCAAAGATGGGGTTAAAAAAAAAAAAAGGCAGTTGATAGTAGCTGTAAATGCATCCATTCCTGTGGTACGTGAACTGAACCTGTCAGGCCAAACCAGTAGCTGAATGGGAGCAGAGATGATGAGCATGGAGAGCTGTGAGCTGCATGCAGTCGTGGCTTTTCTACTGGAACTGACTTAAATGTGTGAAGGATGTGGATTGGAAAACAGGGAGATGGAGGTACCTCCTGTCCCATCTTCTTGTCTTCCTTTGTTCTAAGGCACAACAGATTATTGCTGGATGGAGGTTAGCAAGGAGGTATAAGAAAGCCTATTCTGTACTGATTGGCAAAACCTAAAATTTAAAGAGAGAGGAAGAAGAAGAAAAGACAAGCTAAGATAAAAATCGTTCCAGCTCATACAGCTGGAATGTTTATAATGTAAAGAGACAGCGGCATTAAAGGATTAGGCCCCACTGCCTGATTAACATCATTTGATCTTTTGCTATTGAAAAGACCCTGTGTATTTTCAAAGGCAGTGGGCTTCTTAAATAAAACCAGGAGTCTGGGTTAGCAGAAAGCTGTTAGAAAACAACTCATTTTCTGTTTAGTAATCTTTTTTCTTGCCCTACCTGCTTCCTAGTCTTTAGTTTCTTTCTCTGTTATTGGGAGATACATCTAAATCTGAAAATTGGGGCGCAGGGACATGTGATTTGTCAAAAACAAACAAAAATCACTGTGACCTAAATTGGTCAGATCATATTTTTATCCATGAATATCATCAGAGGGGAACTTCTTTTTTTGTTTTGTTCTAAGTTTAGTGTTTCATCCTTTACTCTCAGTCTGCAAAATTCCCTGTACAGTTTCAGTGGGAAAAGATTAGCACATAATTACAAGATAGTGTTTTTGAGATACACTTTCTATCTCATTTTTCTGCTTGCTTTTTTTCTTTTTCTTTTTTGCAAGTTTCCAGTAAGCATGATGCCCCTACTGAATCAGATGGTTCATCAGGTAGTTGATGCTTTCTATCGGCCAACTTGGTAAAGAATATTTGTGGGGGGAATAGGAGTGTCTCCGTGTCCACACTGTCATTCCAGGGTGGCCGGGCGATGGGGTGGGGAGGGCCTCTGGTCATTCGGGGGGACCCAGCGGTCGTCATAACTAGTTCAGTCTCTGTGGCCCATTCAGCTCTTGGCATCGCTGCCAAGCCAGCCAACAAAGGAGCATTGTAATCCTGACAGTTTCCCAGCATTGACTGGACAGGCGCAGACCACCAACCAGCTCCTTTCGCTTCTACTGTTCACAAGTGAGACCATGAATAGAAAAAAGTCAGTGGCAAAAATCCCACATCCTGCTGAAGTTGGTGTGTGGATGCTTTTCTCCCAAGTGAGTCTCCCTCGGACTGGTAATCCTCATACCTGTTTCTTTGTGCTGTTTGGTCTGTTTTTAAATACAATTAGCTTGAATGGTAAGACATAATCCTCAGCGACCCTACCAAAAAATTAGGTTTGAGTTTTGAAAAATAAGCATTTGCATGCAAGACTTGAAGAAGGGGAAGTATAATAGAAATAAAAGTTCATGATAAGCTTGAGATAAGAAGCAACACTTCCAACTAATGCAAGGGGCCATGGTGAGTCTTCAGAAGTTGAATTTGGGGGAATAGACTAGGGTTTTCAGAAATAGAATGGAATCATTTGAACTCATTTGTGTTTTTAGATGTGCACCCAAAAGCCTGCCCTTTCATTAGACCAGGCCAAGGACTTCTACAACTCTTGATTTTAAGAATAGCAATAAATAAAGTGTTTAAGAACAAAGTAAATTCAGAGAGATTTATCATGACTTTACCATTAATTGAGGGCTTCTGTGGTGGCTCAGATGGTAAGGAATCCGCCTGCAATGCAGGAGACCCGGGTTCGATTGCTGGGTTGGGAAGATCCCCTAGAGAAGGGAATGGCTACCCACTCCAGTATTCTTGCCTGGGGAATTCCACAGATAGAGGAGCCTGGGGGTTACAGTCCATGGGGTCACAAAGAGTCGGACAAGATTGAGTGACTGACACACACACGCTAAGAGCCTAAGCTCTGAGTTAGACCCAGGTTGGTAACACCAGCCTCAGAGCAAGGCTGGAGGCAGGAGGTGGAGAGACACATGGGGATTTGCTCCAGGTTCCACATTTTGTTCATTTATTAAAATTATTTTTATATAGTGACCTAAAATCAGTGATCTTTAAAAAAAATTTTTAATTTGTTTTGGCCACACCACATGTGGGATCTTAGATCCCTGGCTGAGATCAAACCTGTACCCCCTGCATTGGAAACAGGGCGTCTTAATTGATGGACTGCCAGGGAAGTCCCTGGGTTCTGCATTTTAGAAATCTCTATTCTGGCCTCTGGGCATCACATCAAGGAGTGTTCAGGTCAAGGGGCAGACTCCCCTGGCACCCTTTAGGCCATCATCCAGGTACCAGGGACAATTTCTTGCTTTGCTGCCCAACCTGTTTCCAGTCTTCTCAGGCCTCTTTCTTTCCAGGTCTGTTTTCCGGAAAGTGCACTGCACCACTGGGGATCACTTGTAGGCTGAAGCGGGGGCCAAGACAGGCATTTGTGGGAGCATGAGGGGAGCTTGACTGTACAGATGGCGCAGAAGAATCGTGAAGACTGAGAATGTTTAGCACAGTGTTTTAGCATTCAGTGGACCCCCTGCAAACATTATTTCCGATACAGTCCTTGAGTACCTTATTACGTATTTTGTACTTTGAGAGAGAGAAAAAATAAGCATGAGAATACACGCTTCTACAGGGGCGGGGGTAGGGTGCCATTTTAATTTTTGGTGTCCAAAATGGAGTATTCTTTTCAGTAACTTGGCTGTTGTCCTGGCCCAATTCCAAGTGCTCTATATTCAAGCCAATTACATTCCTCCCCCACTGGATAAATTATTCTTCACCTCCCCCATAAAAATCATCATGTTATACTTGTGAAACAAAATAGCTTCTGTATTCTACCAAACATTCAAAAAAATGGTTATATCTCAGTACATACTGTATTTCTGTCTGTGACTGGTTTGGAGTTGCACTGGAATTTATTAGAGTGAGATGTGAGTCTTAGGTCCATGATACTTCTGAATAGTAATAGATTCCATATCAAATGGAGAAATATCACACGATAGTCTCTTGGTGACTTAAGATGAGACAAATTGTTGTTTTTTAATTTATTGATTATTTATTTTTGGCTTCAGCAGTTGCAGCACGTGGGCCCTAGAGTGTGCGAGCCGCAGTAGTTATGGTGTACAACCTTCGTTGCTCTGCAGCTTACGGGACCTTCCCCAATCAGGCATCGAACCCATGTCTCCTGCATTGGCAGCAGAATCTTAACCACTGGACTACCAGGGAGGTCCTTCTGATACAAATCTTTGGGTTGAGGCTCAGCAAATGTGAGCTGTTGAGCTTACCTCTAAACCATTGAGTTCCCAAGCAAGGTCTTTATTTATCTCATCACTTTGACCCTTTACAATGCCAGCAGCCTGAGCATTCATGAAACAGGTTCTCAGGTCTTGTTCCAGATTCACCTCCAATAACGAGGAACTGTGATTTTAAGATAAAACTGTTGAAACTGGAAAGAAAAACATTGACATTTGTTAAGAAGTCGCTATCTTTTTTTCTGTCCCTTTCTCTGAGTTTAGCATCACTGAGGTCTAAAATTCCTTTTGGTGATTGATTTAAGGAAGTGACTTTCATTTCTTGAGATCACAGAGCATGTGACCAGACAAAAGTGGCAAATTTCCATGAGGAAAGGACAGCTTTAGGGCCCAAGGCGTAGCTGGGAGCACAAGTAGCTCCCCTTTGAGGAATATTCCAAGAAATATCATCCCTAGATCTAAACTGTACTTGGTTTTTAATGATTTCAAGCAAGAGACAATTCTCACCAAGAGGGTTGCCTTTCCCTGCATTGTTCCTGTTTGGAACGGACCTTGTTATTGTAAATTGTTTGCCCGGCCGCTGTGTTCCTGGCTCAGCGCTCCTTGCTCCTCTGTACTCGCTTCAGTGGAGAAGGCGGTCAGCAAACTCTGCTGCCCTTATGGACTTATTGAATTATTGTTTCCGTGCTGGCTGAGGTCACCCAGGTCTGTGACTTTCCCCTTCTGACTTTGCTTTTTAAACTTTCATTCTGAAATAACTTTTCTCATTCCACATGTCCCTTGCTAAAGTCAAGGAGATAATAAAAGTAATTACATGGGTTGTTCAGGCCCAAATAACTGTTTGGGAAAGGAAGGACTTTAATGATTCTATGAAAAATAGTGATTTCATCTGATTGATTCTGAAAAATCATTGCAATTATTTGTCTTTGGTGTGTATCTACAAAAGTATAGTTTTCTTTTTTTTTTACATGTGTTCTTTTATTCATCCTTTCAGTTCAGTTCAGTTCAGTTCAGTTGCTCAGTCTTGTCCGACTCTTTGTGACCTCATGGACCACAGCAAGCCAGGCCTCCCCGTCCATCACCAACTCCTAGAGTTTACCCAAACTCATGCCCATTGAGTCAGTGATGCCCTCCAACCATCTCATCCTCTGTCGTCCCCTTCTCCTCCTGCCCTCAATCTTTCCTAGCATCAGGGTCTTTTCAGATGAGTCAGCTCTTTGCATCAGGTGGCCAAAGTATTGGAGTTTCAGCTTTAGCATTAGTCCTTCCAGTGAACACTCAGGACTGATTTCCTTTAGGATGGACTGGTTGGATCTGCTTGCAGTCCAAGGGACTCTCAAGAGTCTTCTCCAACACCACAGTTCAAAAGCATCAATTCTTTGGCACTCAGCTTTCTTTATAGTCCAACTCTCACATCCTTTACAATGTTTAATTTTTTTACATTTATGTGTTTGACTTACTGAACTTTTAATTTTTTAAAAAAGTTATTACTTACAGAGAATGGATCGACAGTTGCCAAAGGTAGAGGGTGGTGAGGGAGAGAAATGGAAGAAGGGGGTCAAAGGGTAAAAAGAAAAAAATTTACATATAGATGAGGAAGAAAGTTAGTGCCTTAATCTCTTTGCAAGAATTGTTGGTAAGGTTTACATCAGATTATCATCCCACTTATTGTCATTTTGCATACTAGGTAAGCCTTTCTCCAAACTGAACTCAAACTGTTGAATAGAATTTTTTACTATAATAAGAATCTAAATGGTATGCTGTGCAGTGGTGTTCAGCCTGATTTTGGCATTATACCTTATTTCTCAAAGTCTGTCTCTCTATGGGTGATAAACTATGGACATGGAAGGAAAGCCTCTGTTTCCAGTTTCTCTAGCAGATTGATGTTCTCTGCAAATGCTAGGCATCCAACCAGTTTCATGCTTTAATAAGTTAACAGGAATTAGGAGTGCTGACTAAACTGACTCATTAATAGTTCAGTTAAATAACCAGTGAGTTGCAATCTAAAAGAACGCTGATTAATTTTGTAGTAGCCACCTGAGAAAAACCTGCCAGTTTGATAGATATTAGAAAAGTGAAGTCAGAGGCAATATGAACATCATTGTAACCCTTGATAAGTGTGTTGAAGTCAGATCTAAGTTTGCAGCATGAAATGGCCATTTACTAGCTGTGTGCCTTGGGATGAATTTCTTAATATTTTTAGCTTCGTAGTGCCTAAATTTCCTCATCAGGAAAATGAAAACAATATTATTGCTGTAGTGTATATAAAGTGATTAGCATAATGCTTGGAATACAATCACTACTCGAGGAATAGAAACTCATGTTTTTATTAAGAAACCAGTATCATTTTCTGTCCAACCTCATAAGTAAGACTATCTTATATGTGCATACTGCATGCAAAGTCACTCAGTCATGTCCAGCTCTTTGTGACCCCATGGACCATAGCCCGCCAGGCTCCTCTGTCCATGGGATTCTCCAGGCAAGAATACTGGAGTGGGTTGCCCTGCCCTCCTCCAGGGGATCTTCCCAACACAGGGATTGAGCCCTCATCTCTTAAGTCCGCTACTTTGGCAGGCAGGTTCTTTACCACTAGTACCACCTGGGAAGTCCCATCTTATATGTACACTCCCTTTAAAAAAATCTCTCCAAATTAAAAAAAAAAACAAAAACAACAAAAAAATAAAACATGAACTTGTGGGGAAACTTTAATATTGAATTAATCGCCTTTGTTGAAGCCTCCAAGATGGTGCACCAGGAATTTGAAATTTCACTTAAGTTTTGTGAGCTTTGCTATACTGGGATGTGTAAAAAAGAGGGAGGAATAATTATCTACTCAGAGCAAGCATCTCTTTCTGGTCCCCATATATATAGTTCTCTCAGTACATTATTCCCATTATTTTGGCTCAAAACTGTGACTTTGGATGGTTCTACTCTTTCAGTCATTGTGATCTCTTATCAAGTCTTTTCCTTTCTGCTCCCATATCTGCCACCATAAGCAGCGTTTGGATCACATCATGATCAACTTTGACCATGGTGGGTGTGGCTGGAAGCCCCTCTCTCCCCAACTCCTGACCATCCCCCTGCCTGGATGGGATTACAGCAGGAGGGCATGCTTTAGGCCTGTTTCAAGTCTGAGCCCTCTCTCTCTTGCAGATGTTGCCCTCACGTCTCCGAGCTGCCCTTCTCAGTGTCTCCCAGCTGCACTCACCACGAGAATGGTAGGCGGAGGAGGTCTAAGAATCACAAGACTTCTTGTCATTCTTTGGTGTAGGTTCTAATCCTGCTTCCACTTACGCAGAATTCGCCACTCAATTTGTCCTTTTGGCCTCAAGCAAGAGATGTCAAGACTTAGACAAGCCTTAGAATCAAGACTCTGCAGTATTAAAGGACGTGATTTTGCTGGGCCTGGTCCTCTGTACAGTTTCTCTCGGGGACTTCTCATTGGTGGGCTCTACGGCATGCGGGCTTCCGTAGTTGTGGAATCTTCCCAGACCAGGAATCGAACCTGCGTCCCCTGGATTGGCAGGTGGCTTCCCATCCGCTGTACCAGCACAGAAGTCCCCTTCTCGCTGGTGAGGGTAGTTTGGGATAGCTTTCCTAGTGTGATGACTCTCTCACTTCTGTTGTTTGCTTCCCTTTTTGTTTTTTATTTTTCGTTGCCCTGGGTCTTCATTGCTGCGTGCGGGCTTTCTCTCGTCGCAGTAGGGGCTCCCCTTCGCGGCAGTGCACAGGCTTCTCCTTGCGGGGGCTTCTCTTGCTGCGGAGCGCAGGCGCTCGGCGCGGGGGCTTCCGCAGTCGCAGTGCGTGGGCTCAGTCATTAGCAGTGCGTGGGCTCTGGGGCATGCGGGCTTCCGTAGCTGTGGAGTCTCCTGTCCCCTGCATTGGCGGGCGGCTTCCCATCCGCTGTGCCACCACGGAAGTCCCCTTCTGCTATTTTCACAGCACTTATTGGGACCTTTTCTTTCTTCTGCTCCTGTTGCTCCTGCCCATGTTGAATTCTATCTCAGCACTAAGTCTTCCCATTGCAGGGCTTTGTCTTGGGAGGGAGCTTTGATGAGACCCTCCCGCCTAACCACTCTCCTATGGCTGCGGGCCCCTAGGGAGAGCTCAGGGGGCCTCTCCTCGTCTCAGGGCTGCCAGATGCCTGCCGGCTTCCCTCTGCGTCCTTCTGCGCTAAGGGTGACCACACGCAGATCTTGTAGCTGTGAGTGCTCATAGTCTGAGGTTTGTGGAGGATACTTTGTCACTTAGTTGCTGCACATGTTGCCTGTGGGTTGTTGGGTTCTGGTATCCTAGTTGCTCTGGCTGTTCTTTATGAGGGGAATGCAGGGATATTTAAATACCATGCCTTCACCACTGCCATCTTCCCGGAATCTTTGTAAGTCATTTACAATCCTTTCTGATGTGAAGTAGGCTATAAAACAAGTGAATAAATAAAGAGTTCTCCTTCCTGTTCCTTATAAGCCTCTGTGTTCCATGTGAATAATTCATATATACAGATATATTCCAGTCAAAAGAGAACTCTAGCTATGTTTTAGGTTGCTGGGACACTGCCAGCTTATTAATTAGCTCTCTGAAGTTGGTGTTTGGAGTTTTGCTCCCCGCCCCATTCCTAGGAAGGTCCACACTGTAGACATTTCAGAAAGCTGAGGCTCTAATCTGATCCCAAGGCGGAGAGGCAGCTTTCATTTCTTGTCTGTTTCCTTCACCCACGTGCTTTCCTCAATGGTGTGTCCCTTGTGTCATCCTCAGTGGAAGTGGGGACCCGAGGTTTGGGCTCATGCTGTGAATATCCTCAGGGGCCACTTGACAGACTTTAAGAGACCTGATAATATCATAAGTAAGGCTTCTCTGTGAATTTTCTCTTTTTCAGTAGATGTATCCCAACTGAGTCACATAGGTTGGTATGGGTCTTCCCTGGTGGCTCAGCAGTAAAGAACCCACTTGCCAGTGCCAGACATGCAGGAGACGAGGGTTCCATCCCTGGGTCCGGAAGATCGCCTGAGGGAGGAAATAGCACCCACTCCAGTACTCTTGCCTGGAGAATCCCATGGACAGAGGAGCCTTGTGGGCTACAGTCCACAGAGTCACAAACAGGACTTGTGCCCCAGCACAGCTCTACATGTGTGTGTTGGGCAAAGAATTAACCTCCAGCTCCTTCAGCCTGTTATGCTTGCTCTGAAAAAGTGATGATTCTGAAATGCTGCAGTAGTCATGTGGTATTCACTCTGAGTCCAGGATTGGAGAATACTTTTCTATTATTCTTTCACATAAAAAGTCATTCTCGATCATTTTCTGTGTGTATTTTCCTAGTTCTAACTTAGTCTGCAGTTTTTTTTTTCATTGATTTTAATTGGTTTCCAACTGACCACATTTCCAGTTGTACATGATCACTCAGAATTTTGAACTTTGTACCCCAAGGCAGAGGAGAAAAGTTTTGGCCTCAAGGTATTGATAACTAGGCTTGTACTCAGTCATTCACCCTACTAATAAATTATGAAGTGTTCAGTTTTCTAAGTGTAATCAGGTACATTTGCAATCTCCCCATTGCTCTGTGAAATCCTTTAATAGAACAGCTGTGATATAATTGTTAAGTCTGCTTTTGGAATCTGTATAGATAGCACTGTGATAAGCATATAATTGTTATTGCTCAATACTGTTGAAGGAAGGGGGAGAGGATGGAGGGTGAGAGGAAGGGAGGGAAGACGAAAGGAAAGGCAGGGGTAATGTGCTCATATATAGATGAGTGCTGGGTTATGGTATCCTGGAGTCCTTGCAAAATGGCTTTAACAAATAATTAAGACTTTAATTTTTTATTCCTTTCCAGGAAAACACAAAGTGAAGATATGCAATATTTCCCTTAAGCAAACTACTTAAGAACATTTTGTGTGATGCAAACAAATGAGAAATCAACAAATACCCCTCTGCTGTGGGGAGCTGAGGGGAACAGAGAAAACTGGATTTTTTTTTTCTCTCCAAAAGCAAAGCTCAGGGTTAAATTTGTGGTTTTAGGGGTTATTGTTTTTATTTTATTTTTTAATTTATATTTATTTATGGCTGCTCTGGGTCTTCGTTGCTGCCGGCTTTCTCTGGCCGTGGCAAGGACGGGCTGTTCTCTGCGGAGGTGCGTGGGCCTCTCACCACGGTGACTTCTCCTCTTGGGGAGCACAGGCCCCAGGTGTACAGGCTTTGGCTGCTCTGCAGTACGTGGGGTCTTCCCGGGCCAGGAATCGAACTCGTGTCCCTCGCGCTGGCAGGCGGATTCTTATCCACCGTACCACCAGGGAAGTCCTGGATCATTGGTTTTGGATTAAAAGTAAACACTGATGGAAATAGTTCATGAGTGCTTTGTTACACCCACATCATTTACTGTTTCCATTTAAAAGTGGATTATGCAGGTGTCCTTAAAGATTTATCAATGTTTAAAAATTTTCTTGGGATACTTTTATAGATTCTTTAGCGTTTTTAAAAAAAAAAATGTTTTGTAGCTCATCTATGAAGCCCAAGATTATACAGGTGTCCTTATTAAAGATTTATCAATTTTTAAAAATTTTCTTGGGATACTTTTATAGATTCTTTAGCGTTTTTTTAAAAAATGTTCTGTAGCTTGTCTATGAAGCCCAATTAAGCTGTAATTGCTGTGTCACACAGAAGTCTATCTCTGTCAGTAGAAACTAAATAAAAAGATTTTTGTTTTCAATGACTTTTGTTTATTAAGATTGTAGAAATACAGTCAAACCTCATGGTACAGTGGTTTATTATTATGTGGATGTGGCTAAAGAAGAATTTTATCTGATAATTTGATTTCGCAATTTAGAAAGTTTGTTTGTTCCTGTCCCCAGCATGGGTGTCCTGGTAGGGCTCCATCATAAATATATGTGAGTGTGTATTTAGGTTTTTCAAAATGAAGAGTTTAATTGTAACCTTGCAGATTTCCTTCTTACTACTATATCATTTTTTGGTTACTTGACTTAATCTTTGAGCTTTCTGTACTATTTAGCAAGCTAAATATTCAGCTCTGTGGACTTCTTTGCCAAAGGCAGTGAGTGTTTTAGACTATTTTCGGTTCTGTACGGGCCGGTCTCTGGGTTTCCAGTGCAAGTTGTACACATCTCCATCACCTCTCCTCCCAAACTATGCTGGAAATGTGGCTACTGGTTTGTCTCTTGCCTTTACTAGAGGCAGTAACTAGTTACTCCATTTCTATGTTCCTTATACCTTGGACTATTCCTGGCAGAGAGGAGGCACTCAATAAATATTTATCATATGAAATATAATTTATACTTTATGGACATACTGGAACTCTTCTCCAGTTCTCAATAGCCTTGCTTCTCATTATTTTACAGAGTATGAAAAGTATTCCCTCTTTCCTGAACCACTGAAAGTACTAAATTATAATTACAGATGGAAGACAAGATTTCATGGCTACTGGTGAACACATTATTTGATGGTCTTTGTACCAGTTACTCTTTGCAAACTGGCATGCAGTATTTTTCATCAGTATGCATCTTATGTACTGACAAGTCACTGTGATGACATTAGGGAGGTGATAGGGCTAGAAGAATGACTCAGCGCTGAAACAGACATGGCCATCATGGGTATTTATTGAGTAATTAGAGAAAGTCACAAACAGGTGAAATGCTAGCTTTTTTCAGACAGAGTTTACAATGATTTAATAATATGTTTAGACTTGGATTATTGTATACTTTGGGGCCATAAAACGGAATGATCAAATTGACATTTTCTGGGTACTTTTTGTTAGGTCTTATCTAATAGTGTAGTCGGATATATTTTTTCCTTTATGCTCATATCACTGTCATTTTCCTTTTGAAGCTTGGCTTTAGACACTCAAGAGTGAGAAATAAAGTAAGTGACTGCCTTAACAAGCACAGTTGCCCATCACTGCGATGGATTTGTTGTGTCATGTGAACATGTGCTCCCTGAATGTTGAACAATAATCTAGATAGTTTTTCCTTATCATGAGAATAGAGAAACACATTGGATTTTTAATATTTCTATTAATAAAATGTCAATTATGCTTTACCAGTTCTAAGAATTTTTTTCTTCTTAGGAGTAACAAAAATATGTAACATATGCACTTTGACCCCAAAATTCCAACTTTGGGGATCTCTTCTGAAGATATAAAGGTGTCTGTGATTAAGGAAGTCTCCTGGAACATTGCTTGTAGTGGAAACAAACTGCAAATATCCTGACCATCCACTTATAGGGCAATACTTGAATAAAATATGGTGCTTCCATGCTACAGATCCATTCATTTATAGACAGAATTTAAAATAAAAATAAAGTCATACTGTATACTCTATCCTTCATTCTTTTTTATTTAAGGTATGCCTTTGGAATCCCCTCAGGTTAATACATATAGCTGTTCATTTTCTTTAGTATAGATGTGCCATATTTTATTCATTCATGAGGGTGATATTTGTGAGAGAGAAGAGGATGGAGATTATTATTTTTTCCTTATACATATATTTGACTTATTATAATGAATGTATATTACCTTTACTGTTAAAATACCTAATAAATTAAAAACATAACAGCAAAGTTCATTCAAAGGGGCTGGCTTAAAGACAAGATGTTTAGGACTATCTCTTGAATATGATAAGTATTCCAGATAATTAAACAGTTTGAGGACGTATGTCAGATATGAACACAAAGTAATGAGTATGCTTTCTGTTTTTACTTTTCACCAACTAAATTCAAAAATGATTCTAAAAGAACAGTTTCACAGGCTTTTAGATAAACACAGTTGCACTGGAATGACCACATGTTTCCAGGATTAAGGAAAATAATAATTTGGATATTTAAGTTCTGACATTTTTCAAAAAGTCAGTCTCAAAACTTCATGGTCACATTGACCACGTATTTGTATATGAGGATGGATGTACAGTGTGGTCTTTGTCTATGAGGACTGAGTGTCAGAAAAGGAACAAACCCAAGCATGGAATATTGACCAATAACACCCGCCACTGAACAGCTAAAATTCATTCTAACTCATGTTATTCTCTTCCATTCTTTATTCTTTTTGTTAATACATCTTTTCACTGTCTTTGTTCTTAGTACTTTGGCTGGATAGTCTTGTGATTTTCCACTATTCAGACGTCATTTTGAAAATCATATTTACATATTTTCCCTTGTCAGGCTGCCCTGGCGAGACAAGCATGTTAAGTGTTACAAGGAGATGCTGTTACTAGTACAAAGGATAAAAGGACTTGGTTGGGAACAGTAGCCCCAGACATGAGAAAAAAATGTTACATGGTTCCAGAGGCGTTGTAACAAGAGTGGAGGGTACATAAATGATCCCAGGTCACCAGATTAGTGCAGATAAGAGAAGGAAGCACGTGGACCCGAGTTCCCTCTATGGATATTAACTGGAAAATACAGAGGCATCGGCAGCGTGGTGTGCTAGGAGTAGAACAGGGCGCGAACGTATCCTGTGACCTGCTTATCTACAGAACACTGGGACCGGGTCCAGCTACTTTGATCCTCTAGAGAAGCAAGACGGCTTCCTCGTGTAAAGCTAATTTGGTAGAGTTCACAGGGAGTCCAGAGCTGGGTCCTGAAGCCGGCTGCCCAAGTGACCTCACTGCAGGACTCACCAGGGCCCGAGTGCCTGCTGTTCTCCTAATCACACGTCCTTGATATGGCTTATAGGGAGCTGTTTCTTCCTGAGATGCAATTTTCTCACTCCCAGAATAATTCAAAGACTAATAATACAAATAACACTAATAATACGCCATGTCCTGATAACTGAGGGTGTTCTCCTGCTTTCTCTGGTTTCAGGATATAACCGGGAGTCCTGATTCAAAAAGTACTCATCTGTCCCTCCCAGCAGATGGTACTGTGGTTGGAAATCTTTACAGCATTCCAGCGGAACCATTGTGCCTTTGATGCATCATTATGCAAAGGCCCAGGAGCTATGGAACATATTACCTTAAAGGTCTGCCTAACACAGCCTTGGCACTTGCAGAAATGGTTTTCACACTGAGAGTCCCAGAATGTGCCTTGCAAAGTAATAAATTACATTTCCAACAGCCATTATGACCTCAGTGAGAGATTCATGCCGCCAGGAGCAACTCCGTGTTACTGTCAGTTAATTAGTGTTGGTATTCATTAAAAGTGGGAGTGAGAGCCCGGAAACGATCCATTACTCATTGTGAATGGAGTCATGGGACAGCACAAAAGCTCTCCAAGTAACCACTGAAAGCAAAAACCAGGGATCAGAATAGAGATCAAGGAACTGTTTACTTACTTGGTTGTAGTTCTTTACAACATGAATGCACACTCACACAAACACACTCACGCAAACACACACACAGTTTTACACTGAGCCCTCACTTGCACACACGCATGTGCATTTCCATTAGCTCCCATAGTTCAAGCTCTGGGTTGAATTGTGTTCCTTCCCCCTCTCCCTAAAAAAAGACGTGTTGAAGAGTTAACTCCCAATATGTGTGAATGGGAACTTCTTTGGAAATAGGGTCTTTGCAGATGTAATGAGTTAAGATGGGGTCATATTCAAGTTAGTGGGCTCCAATCCAATATGACTAGTGTCCTAATAAGAAGAGAAAACGGATCCAAGGAGGAAAATGTCATGAAGACACAGAGACACACAGACCCAGAGGCAGAGACTCAGGACTGCGCCAGCCAGGGACTGCCTGGGGCCACGAGGGGCGGGGAGGCTCCTGCCCCGGAAGAGCGGGAGGGATCACGGCCCTGCCAACGCCTCAGTTTCAGACTTCTAGCATCCAGTTTGTGGAGTTTTGTTATGGCAACCCTAGGAAACTTGTATAGTTCATTACTATGGAATGGATACCCTCACACACATACCCTCCATGCACGCCTCCTCTGACACACTTGAATTACTCGTGTTATGTCTCACTTAAAACAATTCAAACTTAAACACAACAAACTCACCCTCTCTACTCCAATCAATTCATGTCAGGCTGTCTTGTTTGGACTATGATGAAAGATGAGTCAGATTTGCAAGGTGGGCAACTGCTACTTTGTGCTATAAGGAACATATGCTGCTTTCTTTGTCTTTCTTCAACCCAGGAAACAGTTGTGACGTAATTACAATAAAAATGTTTCTTTAGGATATATTTTCTCCATTACTAATCTAGCTTTGGAATCCCAATAAACTGGCCCATAAAGGAAGCAGTCATCTGAAGGGTTTTTAATGAGGTAATTTTTAACCAATTTGAAATTCTGGCAGAAAAAAACTTGTGAATGTTCATGGCAAATTTAAATATGATTTTCCTGTTAACTCATTTTTTTTCTACTAAGCTTAAATAAAAAACTTTCCAAATGAACATTCATTTTGCTTCTTTAAAATAACATGTACAAATTGCTTTTATACCTACTCACCACTTAAATAGTCACAGTAGCTTATATTTGTGTGTTAGCTTCTATAGCAAGTATAAATAATTTAAGGTGGTCCTTGACATCAGTGTGCATTGATTACAACCAGTGTGCCCCAATTTATATCTCCTGCCCACCATACTTTTTCTTTGAGCTCCATACACCTGACTCCAGCTGTCTACGTCCACATCTCCACTTAGATGTATTAAAGGCATTCAGTTCAGTTCAGTCGCTCAGTCGTGTCTGACTCTTTGCCACCCCATGAATCGCAGCACGCCAGGCCTCCCTGTCCATCACCATCTCCCGGAGTTCACCCAGACTCACGTCCATCGTGTCCGTGATGCCATCCAGCCATCTCATCCTCTGTCGTCCCCTTCTCCTCCTGCCCCCAATCCCTCCCAGCATCAGAGTCTTTTCCAATGAGTCAACTCTTCGCATCAGGTGTCCAAAGTACTGGAGTTTCAGCTTCAGCATCATTCCTTCCAAAGAAATCCCAGGACTGATCTCCTTCAGAATGGACTGGTTGGATCTCCTTGCAGTCCAAGGGACTCTCAAGAGTCTTCTCCAACACCACAGTTCAAACACGTCAATTCTTCGGCGCTCAGCCTTCTTCTTCAGATTCAGTATATAGAAAATCAAGACTTTGATATTTTTTGTCATTCTAATTCTATTTCATGTTCTCTTTCTCCATAAATGCATACAAGTCAAAAACTTGAGCTTCCGGCCTAAGGCCACCATCTTTCCCCACCCTCCATCACTCTACCTTTATGGAATCGAACACCACTAATTCTTTCCTCTCTTAATTGGCTCTGGTGGTGGGCGTTTAGTTGATAAGTCATGTCTGAGTCTTTGGCGACCCCATGGACTGTGGCCTGCCAGGCTCCTCTGTCCATGGGATTTCCCAGGTAAGAATACTGAAGTGGGTTGTCATGTCCTTCTCCAGGGGATTTTCCCAACCCAGGGATCAAACCCACATCTCCTGCATTGCGGACACATTCTTTACCGCTGAGCCACCAGGGAAGCCCCAGTTGTCTCTGGAGTCTGTCCCAGTTTCTCATTCTCCCCCAGCACTGGTTTCACCAAGTTCCTATAATCTTGTCTCTAGATTACTGCAGCAGCACCCTAATGGCAGGAAGAGCAACAGCCACCCTGCCCATGCTCCAGCCTCTTCTTTACACTGCAGACAAAGGGATATTTTTAGAAAGCAATCTTAAGATGGCATCCGCCTGCTTAAACACACAATGGTTTTCAAAGCCTTGCTAGTAAAGTTGGGAATCCTTATCTTGTCTAGAAGCTCTGCATGCCTCTCCCAGCCACAGTTCACACTGCTCTCCTCTGTCCACACACTCTGAACAGGGTCCCTCCTTACGCTGTAATAAAGGTGGGGTGCTCTTCCCAACTCCAAGTTTCTACACCTATTGTTCTTTCTGCTTAGAAGACTTTTCTCACCTCTTCTTCTGCATGAATTTTTTCCATTAATTGCCACTCATCATTCAGGATTCTGCTCAAACAACACTTTTTTAGGGGTCACAGATCACCCCATGAGAGTATGTTTATTGATTCTCTCATTCACTCAACAGTTATCTAGCATCAGGGCTTGCCAGGAAATCTTCTAGGTACATAGACGACATCACTGGGTATGAAGACAAGGCCTCTGCTCACAAGAGCTTATGATATTGTTGGAGGAAGAAATACACAGACAAATGACCAAGGAACCACCAGTCAGTGATAAACTCAATGATAGAAATAGTGAAGCATTAGACCTCTGTGAGAAGATGACATCTAAACTGAGATCTGAGGGTCAAGAAGGAGCCAATGGCATGAAATTCTAAGGGAAGGACATTTCCAGTGGAGGTTCAAGCGGAAAGGAAGGCTCTGAAGAAGAGAGAGATGGTAGAGTGCAGAAGTGAAAAGGGTTAGGTCTTAGAAGAGATCACCAGTGGCAGGATTTTGCAGGTTAGCCTAAGGTATTTGAATTTTATTTGAAGTATAATGAGAAGGTACTAAAGTGCTTTAAGCAAATAAATTATTTTCTCTCATTTACATATTCAAAAGACCACTCTGGGTACTGTGCGTTGTGTCCGACTCTTTGTGACCCTATGGACTGTAGCCCACAAGACTCCAGTGTGCATGGGAGTCTCCAGGCAAGAAGACTGGAGTGGGTTGCCATGCCTTCCTCCAAGGGATCTTCCTGACCCAGGGATCGAACATGCATGTATTAAGCCTCCTGCATTGGCAGGCAGGTTCTTAACCACCAGTGCCACCTGGGAAGCCCCTGACTACTGTATGTGAAGGATTTTAGGTGTACAAGTGTTGAATACAGCTGTCAGATGGGGGCTACTGCAGTAGGCCAGGTGACTTGGACTGGGAGAGCCGCCATGGTGTTGGAGGAAGACAGAAGATGTCAGCTGGAAATCAAAAGAAGAGAGATTGCTGGCAGATTAGATATTGGCGATAAAGGGAAAAGAAGACTCAGGGGTGATGTCTTGATCGGCCAGCTAGGTGATTGGTGGTAGCAATTTTTGAGAAAGAGGATACTAAGCAACAGCAGGTTTGGAGGTGGGGAAAACACGAGCTCTGTTTTAGGCATGTCAAATTTGAGATGTAAGATGGCCAAGCAGATTCATCAGGTAGGCTGTGACTTCTAAGAATCTAGAATCCCAGTGACAAGTGATACCTAGAGTCACCGATTGGAAAGCCATCAGCATATGGATATTATTAAAGCCAAAATCCTAGGAAGAACAGTGAAGAGGAACCGAGACTGAGCCTTGGGACATGCTATCTTTCCTGGTGGAGCTGAGGCCAAGGGACTAGCAGAGAGGGATAGAAGGAACGACCAGTAAAGGAGGGCACACAAAGGACGTGCTGCCACCGTCTGCTGCCGTGCTCAGCCGAGTCTGACTCTTCGAGAGCCATGGTCCAGGTTTCTGTGTCCATGGAATTTTCCAGGCAAAAATACTGGAGTGGGTTGCATTTCCTCCGCCGGGAGAACTTCCCAACCCAGGGATTGAACCTACTGTCCCGAATCTCCTGTGTTGGCAGGTGGATTCTTTACCACTGTGCCATCTGCTTGCCAAGAGTAAAAGTGATCCCATAACAACTCTGTTTACTGTTGCAAAAAAAAAAAAAAATCAGCAAAAAAGAAAAAAAAAAATCTAAACAACCCTTTCCTCCTATAGTTGACAAAAATATGAATCCTGCTTCCACACTCAAAATTAAGTTTATTTCTCCTACCAGTAGGAGAAAATCACTCCCTTGGAGTAACAAGTCTCATTCTCATTAGGTAATGCGCATAGTCATAGATTTTCCCTGGCTCCCAATCTAAATTCTGGTTAATTCCTTCTTCTTTTCTTTTTCAAATACCAGTCATGTAAAAGGTAACTTTAAAACATCTAAAAATAACAAATGTATGTCTGAGGATCACGGTCAAATATATCCCCAGCAACATGCAGACACGTCATGTTTTCAAAGTAGAAGAAGGCAGGATACCCAGCATGTTGTGGATAATTTATACCTTGTCAGTGAATATGTGCTGTGCTGTGCTTAGTCACTCAGTCATGTCTGACTCTTTGTGACCCTGTGGACTGTGGACCGCCAGGCTCCTCTGTCCATGGGGATTCTCCAGGCAAGAATACTGGAGTGGGTTGCCATGCCCCGCTCCAGGGGATCTTCCAGACCCAGGGATGGAACCCACCCAGGTCTCCAGCATTGCATTTGTTTTTTTTTTTTTTCTTTTTACCATTTCAGCCACCAGGGAAGCCCTTGCGCTGAATATGCATGTGTCTATAGTTTAAAAAGCCAAGAATCTTCAAAAGAAGTTTGGGAGAACAGGGAGCAAGGGGAAGTAGTTAACAGATAAATAATTTGTGTTATCAAGGCCTTTGCAACCCTGTTGTGTATGTGTCAGGCTCCAACACGCTCACCGAGGGCAGCAGAGGTTTTGCATCAAAACATTCATCAAAGTTGCATTCCATTTCCACAGCCCAATATCAAGATTGCTCAGAATCACATCGTTATGCCATTAGACACCTAATGCAAAGCCATCAAGGCTTTCAGCTTTCCCTGGGGACCCCTTGGGAGGAGTTTTCTGCCGAGAGAGCCGCAACTCAGACCTGATGCCTGTCAGGAATGAACCGTGGGGCAAGCTTCAGGGAGGGCTTCCGTTGTCAAAACAATAATAGCTGTAATTTTCTCTCCCTCTATTTACAGGAAACAAACTCTTCCTTCCTGTTCTCTGCCTGTAGCAGAAAATAGACAAGCCCAGCAGATGTCCAGGGATGGCGGAGGAGGACTGCAGCTTCCTTGGAGAGAAGCAGGCGCTCAAGGGAGCCTTGGGGTGGGGGCAGGAAGGTGGCTGCAGTATTGCATCCTAATTCCTAATGGGAGCAGCACCCTTTCTCTCCCACCATCTCCCTTTGTCTCTTTCCAGCCCTTTCCTACTCCTGTGAGGCGGGTGAACTAAATATGGCCAGGGAAATCTCCAGCAGTCACAGTATTTTTATTTATTTTATTTTGGTTTTTTTTTTTTTCAGCCACAGTATTTTTAAACCCTTTGTGGCTGCCTGCTCGCAGTCTCCTGTGACTTCGATGAACCAGATCCAGAGAGTTTCTCATGGGAATCCAGGACGCTTTGCCACAACTGCTGGCTTCGCTTGCCTGTGTTTGGGGCCCTTGTTAATGCAGCCCTTGGGGTTTTGCTTCGTGTCTTCAAGACCTGAGAAGCAGCAGACCCTGTGGAGGCACTGGGAATGTGGTAGGGAGGCTGTCTTCACGGTGCGTTGCAAGGACGACTACCCTGGGCCTGTGAAGACTTGCTAGCTTTGTGGATGGAGCAGTTCAGGTTGAGGGCTAAACTTCAGGCATCTTCATGCAAACTTGGGCGCTAGCAAAAGAGATTCAGCTCTCACTACTTTCTAAGGGCCCTTTCATGTGGAAGTTCTTGTTATTGTGGTGGTGGTTTGTTTCTTGTGTATTATCCAGCTTTAGTCAAGATATTGTGTAGGGGACTTCCCTGGTGGTCCAGTGGCTAAGACTCCACGCTCCCAATGCAGGACCCCTAGGTTCCATTCCTGCTCAGGGAGCTAGAACCCACATGTCCTAAGAGTTTGCATGGGTCAACTAGAAAAAAAAAATTGTGCATACCACAACTAAGGCTCAGTGCAGTCAAATAAATAAATATGAAAAAAGTATTCTGTAAATATATGGCCTATCCCATCCCTTCACCTTTGCTCTTCCCAGTAACTGAGAAGAGCAGTTATTTAAGATAAAGTTATTTATCTTTCTGATGCTCTTGCTGAGGTCCTTTTCTGCACTGAAAAGATGTTTCAAAATGTCCTGGAATAGAAAACATTTCATTTTATTAATATTTGAGAAATATCTTTATTTTCCAGCCATTTCTTTACAAGGATTATGATTTATTTGAGGTTAAAATGGAACGAGGGGAACCACTCTTTTTAAATTGCCTTTAAAACAATAATAGAAAAATGAAATGGTCACTGAGCATTGTTTCCTGCAGGACTACTATGTGTAGTTAGGTGTCTGAGTTATGCATTATGTAACTCTAGCTGTCACCGTTCATACTGCAGATTTAATTTAATATGATGATTTCCTGGCAGGTGTCAGCGAAGTGTGTTGAAGGAGGGGTGTTTTTTGTTTGTTTGTTTTGTACAAAAGAACTATAAAGGACCAGCAGTATCCACTTATTTTTCATATTGCACTTTACCTATTATAATCAGTACTATTTACCAAGGGCTATCAGACATTAGTATTAGCATTATGCTAGTAATCCAGCTCTGAAGGAAAAAAAAAAAAGCCCTGAATTGCAGTGTTTGTTAATTTAGTTAGTTACCCTGGTGTAAATATTCCCTTCACAGCCTAGTTCAAGCTACCAAATCTCTTGAAATTGAACATGGACTTGGGAAGACATGTTCACAACTGGCTTTCCTGAGCTGGTACATACAAGTCAGAGCCAGGATGCCGCTGGTAACAAACATTAGCTAGTACTAACTGCTATAAGTATTCACAATGTTATTAATAGTTCCTCTATCGAGTGACACTGTTATTACATACTTGCATACAAATAAGGAAACTGAGGCACGGGGAAGTTACGTTCCTTTGCCAAAAGTGATAGAACCAGTAAGCAGTGGAGCTGGGCTTTGAGCCCAGGCAACCTAACACAGAGTCCACACACTTAACCCCTACCGTTCTGGGAGTTCAGTAAATGATTTCTGAATGATGAAATATTGATTTGAGGAAGTTTATACTCCTTTAGGTGTTGTATGTGTCAGAATTCTACCAGATAAAGAACTAGTACTATATACTTATGTGCATGTGTTAAGCAATTTATTACAGTGAATTGGCTTACCTGATTGCAAGGACTGGCTAGGCAAGTCTGCAGGACTGGTCATCCAAGAGGAAACTCTGGGGCAGGAGCTGACACTATGGTCTACAGGTGGAATGTCTTCCTCGGGGAAACATCAGTTCTGCTCTTCAGGTCTTGCAACTGGTTGAATCACGACGACTTAGATTATCTAGGATAATCTTCCCTACATAAAGCAAATTGACTCTGATCAACTTTAATCATACCAACAATCATCCTCACAGCATCATCTATGTGTTGGATTGAGTAACCAGGAAACATAGCTTAGCTAAATTGACACAGAAGGTATTATGAGTTGAATTGCATTCCTGCAAAAGTAGTGTTGAAGACTAACCTGTGGTATCTGTGACTGTGACCTTATTTGGAAACATGTCTTTGCAGATGAGATCAAGTTAAGATGAGGTCATCCTGGAGTAGGGTGGTCTTTAAGTGAACATGACTGGGTGTCCTTGTAAGAAGAGGAAGGCAAGTTGGACACAGACAGGCAGGAGGAATGCCCCGTGATGTGGAGACAGAGCAGTGATGTATCTACAAGCCAAGGAACATCAGGATCACTGGAAACCACCAGAAGTTAAGGAAAAAGCAAGGAAGAATCCTTCATTGGAGCCTTCAGCAAGAGCATGGTCCTGCAAGCACCTTTGTTTTGGACTTCTAATCTCCAGAACTGTGAGACAATGAATTTCTGCTGTTTCCAGCCAGTTTGTGATCTTTTTCTTTTTTTATGGCAGCCCCAGGAAGTTCAGTTCAGTCGCTCAGTCGTGTCCGACTCTTTGCAACCCCATGAATCATGAATCGCAGCACTCCAGGCCTCCCTGTCCATCACCATCTCCCGGAGTTCACTCAGACTCATGTCCATCGTGTCCGTGATGCCATCCAGCCATCTCATTCTGGGTCGTCTAAACAGATAATCTTAAACATAACACTAAAAGATGTGAGCTCAGTCGCTTCAGTCATATCTGATGCTTTGCGACCCTTGGACTGTAGGCTGCAAGGCTCCTCTGTCCATGGGATTCTCCAGGCATGAATACTGGAGTGGGTTGCCATGCCCTCCTCCAGGGGATCTTCTCAACCCAGGAATCAAACCAGCATCTCCTGTGGCTCCTGCATTGCAGGAGGATTCTTTACTGCTGAGCCACAGGGGAAACCCACATTAAAGGATAATAAATTCAAATAATGTCTACCTTACCAACGTTTGAAACTTCCCTTCCATTTAAAAACAGTAGTACATTTGCCACTATTTTCTTGTGGGCTCCTCAGCAGGCATCTTTGTGGATCCTTTCAAGTTTGACTTGTGTCTATAAACTGATTTGAGTAGCTTCTATTTAATTACATATAGGCAGGAATTTACACACATTCCTATTAAAACAATCAGTTAAAATATTTTGCTTAAAAAAATATTTTGCTTAAGCCAATGTGATTGATACCGTAAAAGCATCTTTAGTAGTGCATTGAAGTAAATATTTATGGATGAATGGGGAATAAATTCATTTATTGTTTTCAGGGCCAGTTATTCATCCTTTGGATTTATGTTATTGTTAACAATTCTTTTTAAGGCTAAGCAGGATTTTGAGGAATAGTTACAATCAGTGTCAGATGTGATGGAAAAAAAATAATTTGATTACTTTTTGCCTTGTAGCCTATAAACTGTCTTCCTCAACAGAAGAACTAAGAATATTTTCAGCAATCAGAATCACCTTAGAATAAATTTTAGAAAAGTCTCACAAAGTAACAGCTTGGAATGTCAACAGTTCTTTTGATAGGTAAATTTGGCATAGCAGTTTGTGGGTTTTTCCCTCAATTCATCCTGCAATTTTATAATCACATCTGTAACCCTGGGATTTCTTTGGAAGGAATGATGCTAAAGCTGAAACTCCAGTACTTTGGCCACCTCATGCTTAGAGTTGACTCATTAGAAAAGACTTTGATGCTGGGAGGGATTAGGGGCAGGAGAAGAATAGGACGACCGAGGATGAGATGGCTGGATGGCATCACTGATTCGATGGACGTGAGTCTGAGTGAACTCCGGGAGTTGGTGATGGACAGGGAGGCCTGGCGTGCTGCGATTCATGGGGTCGCAAAGAGTCGGACATGACTGAGCGACTGAACTGAACTGAATGTCATTGCAGCAGGCTAAATGAATTACCAGACTATTTGATGTTATCCAGTTAAAGACATTTTACCTGCAGAGCTCTGTATGATTGTGGAAAACTGAAATAGACTAATTCCAAAGCTCTAGACTCATTCGTACACAGATGTTAATTGTAACACTGGAATTCCTTCCGTGTGTATAGCAATTGGATTTCCATCCTATATATTTGATGCCTTGCACTATATGTAATGAACTTTATTGAGTATTTGCTGTCTATAACCTCCATTGAGTACACATGATAAAATAAATACAGTGAGGTGAACTAACCTTCCCAAATCACACAGCTAGTAAGTGGTAGATCCCAGGTGGTGCTAGTGGTAAAGAACCTGCCTGCCAGTAAAGGAGCTGTAAGAGGCACAGTTTCAACCCCTGAGTTGGGAAGATCCCCTGGAGAAGGGCAGGCAGGCAGGCTAGGATTTGATCCTAGGCAGTTTGGCTGCACAGCCTGTTCTTTTAACCTTCTTGGTATGTGAATAGCGTGTAAATGGCATTCAGCAGAATTGAAAACACTTCATGTGTTCATTTAAAAATGGTTTTCAGCCATTAGCATTAAACCAGTAACAGTTATAGAGATATTAATCGGTAAGCATATGGTTGAAGAAAGTGAAAACAGCTTCACGTACTCTGTAGTGTTTCGTCTAAACTGAGCGTCCTGTCTCCCTGGAGGCTTAGTCTGTGTGGATGGTGACCCGGGCCCCCTTTCTCCAGCTAAACCTCCTTGGACTCGTGACTCATTCACTGTGTCTGGAAGGCAGTTAAGCTGCAGAACTACTGAAGAAATGGCTCTTTTATATATTGAGATACATAGAGGTCACAGACATGATCTGGTAACCATTTCTGTTCATGTGCTTCTTTGGTTCAGGAGACCAGGTGATCAAGCATGTTGTTTCAGAAAAGGAGAGATAAAAGAAAACAATGGCAAGCTGGAAGTGGCCATTTTTTAGGGTATTAGACACTTAGCTGACTGTCCATATTTGATTCCTTATTATCTTATTTGCTTCAGAAACATACCACAGCCCAGGGATGATGCTAGAAACACTTGGACATATTTCAAATTGAATTATTGTCATTCCTTTTATTTGAAAACACCATGAGAAAATTGAGCTCCGAAATGCTCCTCCTGGGTATGCCTTGACAAAGGGCATTCTTGTTGCCCTGCAGCCAAGAGGCCTGTGAGAAAGGGCAAGAAGTGTCTGCTCTATTTTCAGGAGGACTCCACTGCAAGAGTGGGTTTTCTCATGGCTGTCAGCTGACAAGGGAATTCCATGGGTCAAGCCTATAGTTAAATCAATTGCGTGCCTATATGGGAAAAACTCCAGCTTATCAAACTTCCTAGTGTAAATGCAGGAGTCTGGACTCTTTCACATACTTCAGGTATTTAAATTATTTGAAAGTGTATTTTAAGATTACATCCATTAAATCTTTTGAGCCCGCTAAGAATAAATCAACTGCCTGCTTTTCCGAGATACTAAAAATCAGTTCCCACCCAGGCTGCATCTCTACCTGTGGTGTGCCATGCCTTTTAGATCCACGATGCTTCTTCCAAATATGACTTTTAGCTCCCATACTTAGAATGAAGGCACTCCCTAGACTACTTCTGGGCCAAGTGATCCTGTGGTGTTGAAATGTCCTGTTTTGTAACCAAAGTTCCATTTGGTCTTAAAATGATCAACTTGCAATTTAAATGTTATTTAAAAGAAGACAGCTGCTTGGACTAAATTCATTGGCTTTTTAAAAAATAATCTTATTTATTCATGTATTTATTTTTTTTCTGTGCTGGTTCTTGTTACTTCGAGGGCTCTTCTCTAGTTGCAGAGAGCAGGGGCCGTGCTATGGGTGCGGTGTGGGGTGTTTCATTGCGGTGGCTTCTCTTGCGGAGCTCTAAGGCATGCAGGCTCAGTGATCACAGATTCTAGAGCACAGGCTCAATAGTTGTGGCACACAGGCTTAGTTGCTCTGTGGCTTGTGGGATTAGCCCCCATCAGGGATCAAACCTGCGTCTCCTGCATTGGCACCTGGATTCCTATGCACTGAGCTAGCGGGGAAGCCTTACTGGTTTATTTAATCCAGCCACCCTTTTGAACAACTAGTGTAGATTTAATCCCTTACTCCCCTTAAAAACTGACCACTGAATAATCACGTCTTGGTTTGATAAACTCTTAACTTATTTTTCTCTACAGGAGCCCATTGTTCTAACTAAATCCACTAAAAGATGGGCATCAAATGTGAAAGTGACCATCTGTGCTTTACCTAACTCTAAACTGTTGTCTGTCCCCTATTTCCTCTGTGCAGGGAGTGAATTAGGCAACCAAAGGCTCCAACTCTCCAGCACTGAGGAGTGCTGACCTTCGCTAAGAATTTTTATTTTAGGATGTGTGTAGGTTAGGACTGTGTGTGCGTGCTCAGTTGCTTCAGTCGTGTCCAGCTCTTTGTGACCCTATGGACTGTAGCCCACCAGGCTCCTCCTGCCCGTGGGATTCTCCACCCAAGAATACTGGAGTGGGTTGACGTGCTCGCCTCCAAGAGATCTTCCCTACCCGGGATTCGAACCCTCGTTTCTTGTGTCTCCTGCATTGCAGGCGGATTCTTTACCCACTGAGCCACCTGGGATGCCAGGTTAGGATTAAGTTCTGCTAATACCAGAGAGCCATCTAGAGTGAACTGAACAGTTTAAGGGTCCATTATTTTACATTTAAGAAGTCGAGCAGTACTTGGTGCAACCCTGGTGTGGTTACCCTATAAAATATATCAGGGGACCAGTCTCGTTTTTTTCTGCTGCTTTGCCTTGCATTATCAAGATCATGAAAGGGCTGATAAAGCTGCAGCCATTCACGTCATGTTAGAGGAAACAAAAGGGAGAGAAAGGGTGACCCTTCTTTCTTAAGAGCTTTCCATAAGTAAGTATTGATACTATAGAGATTTCTCCCTCTATCTCATTACACTGCCAGGGCTGGGAAATACAGTTTTTCAGCTGAACACATTTAGGGTTCTGGTACAAATGAAAGAGGAAAAATAGATATTAGAGGCAATGAACAGTTTCTGCCACAGTTAAACTGTTATGAAGAAAATTTTCTCACTCATTCAAAATTCAGTAAGCCAATATTGATTAAAACACTGACCTAGGCACTGAAGATTCAGGACCAAACTGACACAGTTCCTGCCTCTAGGATACCACAGTCTAATGGAGAAGGTATTCCTGTTCATGTTCACAGGTGATTATGTAACAGAAGTAGGCGCACTTTCTATGAGAACAACCAGGCTAAGCTCTGCACTCGGACAAAGGAGAAAGCTTTAGGGAAGCCACGAAAGAATACTTTTGGACAGGAAGAAGTAGTCTCCAGTGGTAATATGTTGGGCTGAGGTCACATAAGGTAAAGACAGAAAAAACTGGCAAGAGGACAACAGGTAAGGAGCATAAAAGAAAGAGCCTGGAGAGATGAGCCCGGCCTAGATCACAGAAGTCTTTGTAGGCTGAGGTGGTGGCGGTGGTTTAGTCACTCAGTCATGTTCTACTCTTGTGGCCCCATGGACTATAGCCTGCCAGGCTCCTCTGTCCACAGGATTTTCCAGGCAAGAATACTGAAGTGGGCTGCCGTTAGGCTGACGTAATTGAATTTAATTCTGAGGAAAATGGGGAATGATTTCAACAGTTTAGCAAAAGGGAGATGTTCAAGACATCTGATCTTGTTTTTAAACAATATATTTGGCTACTTTGTAAAGAATGGATAAGAGAAGACAAATATGAAAAACGTGGAGAAGCTGATGGAGGTTAAGGCGGTCTGCATACCGGACAGTGGGTGCATGAACTAGGGTGACGGCTGTAGACGAGAGGTGGAATCAGTTAGGTTTGCTGGTGAATTTGGCAGGTGTCGTCTTTGGTAACTGTAACTGGATAGACGGCAGGAGTATAATTCACCTGTGTGCATATCCTTTGTAAGGATAAAGCGGAGGCCTTTGAAGGCAGACGCAACCCCTTCGGTGCTCAGCTTGTTGTGTTGTTTGACAGATGACGCCTTTGACAAGGAAAGAGGGCCTTTGTCATCCAGGCAGATGCGGCTGTACACCTATAGTGTTTCAAGAAGAAGGTAGTGCTCAACGGTGTCAAATGCTGTTGAAAAGCTGAGTTAGATGAGACTGAAACAGCATCCACAGGTTTTGACACCAAAGAGGTGACCGATGACTTTCCCAGAGTGGATTCAGGAGGTTGGCTTAGGACAAAAGGCGGATGGATGGAAGTGGAAAAGCGAATAAGCGAGGAAAGGAGCTACAGTGAATGGAACACTCTAGAAAATTTTCTCTGCACACTGGAAACAATCGGCAGTAGCTGAAAGAGTATGTATAGCAAATCTAGGGTGCTTCTTCTAAAAACTGAAGTTACCTGAGTAATCTTGATGCAATGGGGCTTATCCCACACCCCTTCCTTTGGGAAGCCTGACATGACCGTCTGGGCCCAGGTTACACCCATGTTCTGTGTGCTACCGAGTAACTTGAACATACATCCTCCTAGGATGTCCCATGCTGGCCTGAGGTTGTCCTGGCGTTTGCACACAGTCACCTGGGAGCACTCCTCCCCTGGGCGTTGACAACAGCTTAGGTCCCCACTTCTTGTCCTGAGCTCACCACATTCGTAGGTCATCGGTGTATACATTTTGAGGGAAATCTCTATATTTAGTTCAAAAGATAAGATGGTAAACAACCCTTTGTTTAGAAGTAGACTCCCACTCCCCCCCTTCCCCACTACAAACACACTCAGTCTGATATTGGACTTGCTGTAAAAAAGAAAAACATCCTCTTGGAAATTGTTCTTCAAAATAGAAAACACGGCTCTGGCTGGAAGGTGACATTGTTGGCACACACACTGCATGGCATTCCGCTGGAGGTTTTCAGTGTGCACAGGATGTGGTTACGAGCAGCAAGCCCATCCCTGCAGAGACCTGAACAAGTGTGCGTGCTTTTAACTCCAAGGACATCCAGAGTTTTCACATGTGACTTCTTCGCCGGGTTTGTCCCGCTCTGAGAATGGATCTCTGTCCTGACTTTCTGTATGTTTGGTACCTCCCCTTTCTCTTTCTCCAAGCAGGAGCAGAAGTAGCATCTTGGCAGGACTCGGTGAGCTTCACTCTGCCAGGAAGAGAAGCGTCCACAGTCCTTGGTTTGTTACTAATGACAACCCATAATAAGGATGCAGGCCAGGTCTGGCTTCTGGCCAGCTGTGTACACTCGTGTCAGAGTATACTGGGGTCCCAGGAGGGACTTCAGAAGGAAGGGCTGCCTGTCAGTTCAGAGGAAATGGTGTCAAACAAGTAAACTGCTCCCAGGCCCCTCCCCCCTACCCCAACNTTTATGGATCAATAGTAATGAAAAAATCATCTTATACTCTAATTAATTCTCCTTAAAATAAGAACTGGTTTGAAATACCTACCTTCTTGTTTGACAGATATGCCAAGATTTAAGCCATGTCTGAAATGTAAAACTTCAACTTTGTGGAATCCGATTCTACTTTGGGATAGATGATGTCAGAAATGAGTTAAATTATAGGACACCCAGCTGATGTTCAAATACTGCCTGATGGTAATGGTATGGGGGACTCCCGCCCCCCCCAACTCCCCTCTACCCCACCGCCAACTTCTCCCGCTAATTCACACACACTGTGGTTTCTGGACCCTTTTTTGGGCCACTTGGGTTTGTAGCATCTTCTGGTTATAAAGCATTTTGAAGAAGGACATCTAAATTTTATCTTATATCAGATTTCACGTAAGGACATTAAGCCAAAAAGAGCATTTCGAGAACTTCACGCTTTGGAAATGTTGCTTGACTAGTTTATATGGAGGTATGTGTATTTTTACTTTACTTGTATTAGATAAAATATAATGGCTGGTTCTGCTTTGGGATTTAAGTAGATGTGTTTCCTTATAGACCATATTATAAATCCTTGTTACTTGCCCTTGGTTAGTTCATTTGGCTTCTACACAGAGCTACTGAGCCCAATATTCCAATGTTAGCTGACCTCAGTACCTCCATGGCTACAGACTACACAAATGCGTGCCCTTGGTCAGAAGTAGGTGTGGCAGGATACATGCCAGGGTCAGCACTGGAAGGAGCTTGGGAAACAGATGTGACTGTTCTTCTGAGGCTTTAAAATGTCCTTTATTTTACTCTAAGTAGGTCATTCATAAATGAATAGTGTAAAAACACTACTGGATACTTAATGGGCACTTAATAGATATTTTCAAGGCTGTGTCAATTAAGCAGGCAACTAATCATTTTGCCCATCTTTCCTAGGGTGTGTCAGAGGAGATAGAAAGAGACAAGATATGTGGACAAATTGCTAGAAATGTGTAATAAGTTGCCCAAGACTGATACAAACAGTGTTAGATTTCTTGAGGAAGGAAACTTTTTTTTTTCCCCTCTGAGAAACTGGGAAAAGGTTCACACTTAAAAGGAATACTTGGCCTAGACTTTGAAGGATGGATGAAGTTTTTAAAGTTTTTTTTTTTTAATGTGGACCATTTTTAGTCTTTATTGAATTTGTTATAATGTTGTAACTGTTTTGTGTTTTTGTTTTTTGGCTCCAAGGCATGTGGGATCTTAGCTTCTTAACTCGTGGCCCCTGCACTGGAAGGTGAAGTCATAACCACTGGACCACCAGGGAAGTCCCAAATGGGCAAAGTTTCAGTAGAGAGGTGAGAGGTGTCTTGGATAGGGCACAATGGACAGGCAGAAAAAAAAAAAAAAGATTTTTTTAGGGAATTTTTGATGAATTATTTTGACCAAAGCAAAGAGTTTTAATAGAAAGAAGGCAACTAATGTTGGTAAATAAAGGTCTTGAATGTCCCATCAGGGAGTTGCACATTTTACTATGGATAATAGGCAGTCCTCTAATGTTACTGGGATGATGAGTATATGACAATATGGTAGCAGCGTATGGGCTGGAGAGCCGGAGAGTGAGAGACTGCAGACCCTGGTTACCATCTGAGAAGGGAAGAAATGCACGACCATGTCTCTGAAAACATGGAGCAAAAGCCTCCTGTGAGAGACGGTGCAAAGGCAGAAGGGAAAGGATTTCACAGCTGGTAGGATGTGCCAGCCATCATTTCCCTAGTGGCTCAGACGATAAAGCGGCTGCCTGCAACGCGGGAGACCCAGGTTCGATGCCTGGGTAGGGAAGATTCCCTGGAGAAGGAAATGGCAACATACTCCAGTATTCTTGCCTGGAAAATTCCATGGACTGAGGAGCCTGGCAGGCTACAGTCCATGGGGTCCCAAAGAGTTGGACACGACTGAGCGACTTCAGTCACTCACAAGATGTGCCTGGCAGGATAGAGTCATCAAGAGGAATTTCAGATTTGCAAACTCGGATGAGATGGGAATTGGAAAGCTGAGCCGAGAAACGAGCGACAGGAGAGAAAAAGACCAAGTTCGGTTTTTGGTGTGTGTCCTGTTTTAAAGGCCTGGAAGAGGAAATTTGAGCAGGCCTTTGGAAATGTATTTGCCTAATACAAATTAAGCATCCTCCATCCCCACCCCCTCTCCCCCTCTTTTTTAAAGTTAATTAAATTTCCTTCACTCAGGGCCGACCCCGTCCTGCCCGGGAGAAGTGAGGCTGAGTCACGCTGTGAAAAGGTCCTGCCTGGAGGAAACTGCAGATTCCACTTCTGCAGGGGCTAACTGCTTCCTTGCAGTCAGGACAAACGAGGTCACTGGAAACTTCCAAAGACAATGCAGCCGTCTTTGCCAGGTTGGAGGAAGAGGGCCAGCCCCGCGGTCGGTGCAGTGTCCCCCGGCGTGGGCGCTTGATCGCTTTTTCGCTCGCGCCGACATGCCTGCTGTTTTCTGGTCCCACGGGACAGCTCCCGGACTTCCCCCCCTCGGGGCAATAAATATAAAAGCTTCCCCCCAGCCCCCTGCACCGACAGCCAGCTTCATTCAGGGCACCAACAGGCTCGCTGGTAGCAGGTGGTGTTAAAAGTTAGGGGATGGCCGTCCACCACGCCGGGCCTCCTGGCCGCGCAGGGTGGGCCGGCTGGGATGCGCGGCGGCGCGGGCCGCAGGCGGAGGAGGGGCGGGGGCGCCGGGTCCAGCTGCCGGCCTCGCCGGCAGAACAATGCATCTGTCACCCGGTGAAGGATAGAGCGGCGAGGGCTGAAAGCGAGGCGCACGTCTGGCTAGTCTTCCCACCAGGCTGGCTTGCGCGCCTCCCACTGCTCTTGGGCAAAGAGCCAGCAATAGGGGCCTTGGGAGGTTCTTGACCAGGATGTACCCGGTGAAGAAGGAGCCACAGGAAAAGGAAAAAAAGGATCAGCGGAGGCTACTTTCTGCCCTGCCTTTAGTGAGGCCATGCCTTCAGCCCTTCAGGGCCTGGGTCTCCTGCCTGCCTCCCCCCACTGCTCACAGCACCCGTTTCGGAAGAGAGGATGGAATGGAGAGCTTGAGGATTGATAAGCCTTCCCTCCGCTATCGGGAAAGCCTGCCCCGGGTCACGCGGACTGATTATCACTCAGGAATCCTGCTGTGGGCTATTCCTGGCTCCAGCCCCAACCCGCTCGCTCTCTAACCTGAGGCAGGCCTGTCGCTCAATTTCCCCTTTTCATCCATACTCAGACGCTTTTCCAGAACATAAGCCAGAAAGGAGGCAGCAATATATCGGTGACTCCCACCACCTGGCCCAAGGCTATAGTGTTCCGAGTGATTAATTTTAAGGACCAAAATTCTGGTCACTACTTTCAAATGTGACTATAAGCACACATACTGTACACACATTCATATGTATTCTAGCATGATTAATTCATAAATACATATATTTATTTATAAGCTATAGCGAGTCCTCCAGGATCTGATTCAAGAGAATAAACGACACATATAATTAATCAGAACAATTCATTTAGTGATAGTCTTCAGATTATTTATGCTTTTAAGCAAAGTCCCTCTAACCTTATTTTCACTTTTATTTTGTTTAAGCCTCCCCAGGTGCGCTTCGATTCTCTTGAACACAGGTCAACATCACACATCCTTTGTTACTTGGATGGATGGTGATTAGATTACACAGAATAAGCTAACCTTTACCAAGGCCACAAAACTGAGTTAGGAACAGAACAGGATGGTCCCCAGAGATTTGGATTTCTAATTTAGCATTTATTCATGACCCACAACTAGATTATAATTTTCTAGAAGGCAAGACTATGCCTTGTGTCTCTAGTTCTTCTAACCCTAACCCTGGCATACAATAGGTGCTGAATAGCTATTGTTGGGATTTCTCTAAAATTCCAGAAAGAAAAGGAGATGGACAGAAAAAATAAAAATAAAAAATAAGGACCTAGTTAACGTTACAAAGGAAGAAAGAAATTCAATGGCTCTATAAAATAACAATGTGGCCCCAACACATGGATAATAAGTTAAGAAATTTGGTTAAACTGGCATGTGGTGTAATTCTGAGAGACATTTCCATGTCCAGAAAAAAAAAACTCCTGAGTACACAGGAGGTGAATTTTAAGACAAGGGTAGTAGATGATGATCTTGACAACAAATATCTGGAAAAGAAAATGAACTCTGGGCTTGATTTTGCAGTACAAGTAGGTCACAGATAAAATTGTCCTATGTCCAGAGTAGTCAGAAATCAAATAGTTGCCAGAAGACACAAAAAGAAGACTGCAATGTTATGAATCAGATGAGTGAGCCTCTTGACCATTTTGATCAGGAAAATACAACCAAAGGAAATGTGTATCAGAGGAAACCAGAAAAGATGCTTTGCCAAAGCCATTTTTGGGGTGGAGAGAATGAATGTATCAAATTTCTGTGGACACGAAGGAAACAAATATCTTGGTATAAGGTGAACAGTCACCAAAGAACACACCCCGTCGGGAGAGGAAGGGCAGAATCAGGACAGCGAACCAGAGCGCATAAAAGGACGACCACGTTCAAGTTCCCCACAAATGATCACTTGTAGATACCAGGGGCAAAGACGCAAAGAAACGTGGTGCCAGCGCTGCCTTCCGGTCAGATGTTTCTTCCGAACAGGGAGTCCCTGTGTATAACCTCGTAATTTGGGGAGACTGAACTTAAGGGTATTTGACTCCCCCCTTTTCTTTTTCTTTTTATTTTCACGACTGAGGGGATGGAATTGAGTGGAGACATGGGCAGGGCTGAAGGAGGAAATTCTCTTCTGTTATGAGCAGCAACTAAAATGATGTGACTGCAAGCCCCCATCCATGTGCCTGCTAGAATTAGGAAAATATGAAGCCTGCAGCCTTTCGAGGAGTTCCGATTTCTTAATTTAAGCTGCGTTGTCCCAGAGAGCAGTATCAGGAGTTGTGGGCTGCTGAGGGGCCCTGTGTAAAACTACAGAATATGTAGAATTGATCGTTGTGCCCCCTTTCATCTCCTTTTCTGAATCTCTCTTCCATCTCTTGCTCCTACCCTTGTTTCCCAGATACACAGCCTCCTCTGCTGCTCTCAGAAATGTCTTTAGCTCAGCTCACAAAACCGCCACTGAATCCACCCATACAAATGAGCTCGTTTGAGCCCCACTTCAAAAGGACTTATTTAAATTGTACACTGTTAAAGCACTCCTATGTTAAAAGAAGGTTGTTTGCTGCAAGGTCATTCAGGAAGAGATTGTCAGAGCTGAGACTTGAGAGCTGAGAGCTGAGGTTCTCAGAAGGGTGTTTCCCTTAGGTGCAGTTTGCATGGGGAATTCTCATTCCTACTTTACACTGCTCTAGCCTGGCGTGCTGCAATTCATGGGGTCGCAAAGAGTCGGACACGACTGAGCGACTGAACTGAACTGAACTGAGGCGGCCAAGGCTGCCAGATAATAAAGACAGATCAGTGTCGCTGTGACAGCTCCTCTCCTCCTTCGCTCGTGTTTGCAAGATGCTCTCCATCCCTCCAGGGGTCCTACCGACACCCATTGGCTTCATGCCGCAAGATGAGAGTGTGAGAAACTGTGAATTACAGATTGAACACTGAGGACATCTTGAAGTGGAATTGAGGAAGAAAGTTTGGCAGAGGGGGAACAAGATAATGAAAAGCAGTAGTGCTGTTTCTCTGGGGAGCAGGAGTCTTCTTGAGGGTGAGTTTAAAGGTTTTAGAAAGGGGAAGATGGTGAGATGAAAGGCAGGCTTCCTCAGCCCAGAACCTGGAGGAAAGAAGAGAGGAAGGCAGAGCTGATGCGATGTATACCTGGATGGTGGTCTCTGGGCTTGGGAGGAAGAAAGATTCCTCACTGCAGATCAGCAGCCTTGGTACCGAGCACATGGGAGGCAGCAGATAGTCAAGATTTGCGGCTGCTGCTGCTAAGTCACTTCAGTCGTGTCCAACTCTGTGTGACCCCATAGATGGCAGCCTACCAGGCTCCCCCGTTCCTGAGATTCTCCAGGCAAGAATATCTGGGGACACAAACCTTAACCTATTCCCCAGGGAGGCCAAATGAGATAAGGCAAAAAGGAAACTAAATATGAGTTAGGGATGAATAATTAAGACAAAAATATAATTGAGGCTAGTGGTGAAAGTTATTGGTATTGAGAGACCAACCAGTGGTGGTGTTATTTATATCTGAGGCTGTGAGAGTCAAAGGGAGCAGAAAGACCATTGAGAAGCACCTGCTGATTTTATGAGGGAAGAAAATGAAAGAGAGAAAGGTTAAGTATCCTTCTAAAGCATAGAGAACTGCTTTAGCAGCCAAGAAAGGGCTTTATATCCGAGACTCCTTATTTAAAACCTGAGTTTAAATTAAGGCCAGCGTGGATGGAAGGCCAGCATCCCACACCAGTCCCAAAGTGGAGAGAGCGGTGCTTTCGTCTGCGGCAGACCATGCTGGAGCCAGCTGTCACTACGTTGTGCCGCTGGACAAGGTTTGAGCTTCTTGTATTATCTGAAATGTTGGGAGGTTAATAATGACAATCTCTACTCCATCACAAAGTTGCTGTGAAAACCTGTGAGACAGTGTGTCAAAGGATTATATCAAACATTTGCAAAAGTAAATTATTTTCAGTGTCTTTTAGTATTTGGTCAAAAACCTCACTTTTATAGTGTTATGTTGCCCTAATTGTCATACAAAATCTGTGTCAGAATATGGAGACATTTTAAAAGATATTAGATCTCATGTGATAAAGAAAAGACATGTGGTCTGCATGCATTCATGCTTTTAAAAACAACCTCATGGAAGAACTATTCTGCCTGTTAACCACATGGCAAGTCTTCTTTAGATTGTATTTTACATTTTCTTGCTTTATGTTTCTATTTAAATTATCTAATGTGTATCTATGTTTATAGTTATACATATAGATGTATCTTTAGATTCATGTGACTGTGTGTGCAGCATCTTAAGGAACTTACTGCCTCTAGAATGATCAGGTAAATAGATTTTAAAGGATCCTAGTGGTTTTTCATCCAAGAGAAACAAAAGACTGAGAATAATGATTTCAGAGCTTCCCCTTACAGTGACTTTTAGTTTTTATTGTTCTACCATTTGAACAAGAAGGAAAGAGACAGAGAAAGAGATGCTTCAACTTTCCCATTCAAAGTCATAATGGGAGAGCTGGCTCTTCTCAAGGAGAAAGAAGTGGGAAAGGGACAAGATAGCAAAATAACATCAGTGGGTAATAAATAGATAGTAATTGCATCCTAAAGATGGAAAGGAACTCTTGCAGCTACTTCGAAGGAAGCTTCTGCAAATAAGCTTGAATTCAAAAGAGAACAATGCAAATACATTTTGAAGAATCTTAAGAAGATGCAAATATAGGAAGAATGTATGTAGAGTTGGAAATAACTCTTAAATAGAGCTAAGACAGGAAAAAAAAAGGTGTTGGTTGTTGGTTTGCTCCATTTTCCAGCAGGAAGGAATGCCTAATGGTTACAA
Source organism: Redunca redunca (assembly GCA_006410935.1). NCBI lineage: Eukaryota > Metazoa > Chordata > Mammalia > Artiodactyla > Bovidae > Redunca > Redunca redunca. Next base: position 324,316 of record SJYQ01005788.1, on the reverse strand, counting down.
ATAGAATAAAGCACAGAGCTCCTGAGTATAGCAGGATGATGTGAAGAGTTTGGAAGAGAAAAATCTGAGGACTACAGAAATGTCTTGAGTTGAATGGGTGAGGGTATCCATTACATGAAAAAGTAATGAAAGGGCACTAGTATAATTAATAGAGCACCATTCTTAGAACAGAATAAATGATGAAATTAGAACAATATTATTAAGATAAAAGAGAAGACAGCTAATACATAAGAGAAGTCATGTAAATTAGAGAATGGAGAAATGATAGGAGAAATGATATAAGGAAAACCATCCATCATGGATTATTGTTTGGTTTGATTTGGTATTATGTTGGCAGGTTTGACATTTTATGCATTTAAAAAAAAAGAACAGTAGCTAGCTGATGACAGTGGAGATGAGAGGAAAAGACAATAATAGAACCAAATACAATGTAAATATTTAAAGTAATTTTTAAAATGGATTTAAATAATACACAAGAAGTTTCTAGAAGACCTGAGAGGAGATTCTTTTTGTAACTCTATACATTTGTAGGAAAAAAGGGGAAATAATAGTCAATTTAAAAAATATTTGTGCTTGATTTTCACAAAATCCTAGACCAAAATATCAACTGATACATTCCTCTCAGATTATTTCTCAGATCAATGATTAGATTTAGTTGAGTCTTGTTTTCCTGGAGTAACACAGAAGTTTTTGAAAAGCCCATGAATATTAAGTCTGCAGGTGTCCCTTCCCTGGTGTTCTGGAAATGTGACCAGTCTCTCCGTGTGACAGCATCACACCACAGCTCGTAGCCACTCTGCAATAATCTGCAAGTGATAAAGACTTTACAAGGCCGACCCCCACATGTACTTGCAGAAAGGTCCCTGTCAGATGCCGCAGGTGCCTGTAACACGCGAGAGTGGAGGACCAGAGCTGACACGTTCCGCAGCTCAGAGAGCCAGTTTAAGGATGCCGAAGCCGGGTGCCCTGTGTGCGGCTCTGCTGGGGCAGTGGTCCTTGAGGGTTCTCCAAGCCAATGGCACTGAGCCAAATAGAAAAGGATTTACCCCTGAAACTGCTCAACGGATTTAAGAAGAAGAGAAATGCTGAGCATGGACTGTAACCCCATGATGAAAGCAATTCCTGGGCAAAAAGCAAGCCATTTCAAAAAATACCAGTGAAAGAACTTTGAGACTACTGGGAAACGTTTCAACTTGGAGTCAAATGAAAGTAAAGTTGGCAAGTAACCCTGGGGGTGGGAGGGTTAACTTTTCTCCCTGAGCTAGGATTCTTAAAGCTTTGTATTAATACGCATGTGATACCTTTGCAATCACTGAACAAATGGAGAAACACTCTCTGAGCAGGAATATACATCACTTGTCTTTCCAAATGAAGTTTTAAAGCCTGAGACCTTATTTGGATAAAATCATTAAATAAAAACTCAGATAAACCTAGCTCTGAGCCATTTATATGGATAAATAATATTTTCTCACTTTAAACCCTTTTGAATTTTAAAATTGGATATAGAGAGCAATTTAGGAGCAAACTTCAGAAAGGCTAAATAACATAATCAAGGGACAACTTGAATCCAAATGCTGTCATCCCCAGGAAATTGGGATTTCATAGATATATTTTCTTAATATTGTTATATAAAAAAGAAAGGTAATATGTGACATTAAATGTTTGATTAAAATGAAATAAATACAATAAATTTCACTTTTAAAATTTATATTTGTATATACACACTTACTCTGCCTACCAGGTGGCCAGTGGTAAAGAATCCACCTCCCAGGTTTGATCCCTGGCTTGGGAAGACCCCCTGGAAAAGGAAATGACAACCTACTCCAGTTGTCTTGCATGGAGAAGTCCATGGACAGAGGAACCTGATGGGTACAATCTATGAGATCATAAAAGAGTCAGACATGACTGAACGACTAAAACAACAATGACAATACATACTTGACATTAACAAAATTTTTTTTCTTTATGGCCATATCATGCAGCATATAGGATCTTAGTTCACTGACCAGAGATCAAACCCAGGTCCCCTGCAGTGGCAATGCAGAGCTTTAACCACTGGCCTGCTAGGGAGGCTCACGCTTAACATTTTGAGTCTAAGGAGTTGCTTTTTTCTTTTTTAGTGAAAAGTCTGAGCTTTTTGAGAAAAGTCACTCCATTAATTGAGAGATTTGTTTTATTTTAATCAAGTACAAAACTAAGGGTAAGGGAGGGGTTAGGATTTCTTTTTTCTCCTGTTGCAATTATTTGGTTATTTTTAAGATGCTTGTACTTAAATTAATTCAAATCTCTTATTCATTGATTTTGTTTCTAATAATTTGGAGCCTATGTGAAAGTCACAATAGCATTTAAAATTTGATGGTCCATCACCATCAAGGACATTTAAATAGGAAGCTTTAGGAAAGGACAAATGAGAAAAAAGAGAAAAGCCAACAGGTTTACAGCAACAGCTATGACAACAACCTTGGTAGAACCTTGACATAAGAATTACTTTACAGTTAAACTTTGTGACTATTCTTGAACCATGTATGAATGGATACATGTGTGACTGCAAATGAGCTTAGAATCTAGAGATGAAAGCAGTCCCCATTCTACATGGTCTATATTTCAATCTCCTCTCCTTCTGCCCCTTGTCAGTGTATCAGATTGCTTCCAGTTTAGCTGCACTCCATCCTAAGGGTAAGTCACTACTTAAGTTGAGGATAATATGAACAATAACAATAGCTAATATTTATTGGACATGTATTGCGTTCTGTGAAGTGAAAGTCGCTCAGTCGTGTCTGACTGTTTGCGACCCCATGGACTATACAGTCCATGGAATTCTCCAGGCCAGAATACTGGAGTGGGTAGCCTTTCTGACTTATATGAAAATCACCAACTCTAAAATCCAGGATTAGGAAAGACCAATTATAACTTTTTTTTTTAAAGAAAAAATCCTGTGGTCACACCATCACTCCTGACTTTATATTATTTTAATTCTAATTCAAACCTTCAGTTGGAAGGACTGAAGCAAAGGTTTACTAGTCAGGGAAAAGACATTCAGTTCTTCAATCAAACTCCAAATGCTAATTTGTGTTTGAGATTGCACCCGACAGCTAAAAGCAGAGGAGAGTGGGGCTTGTTTTTTGTGTTTTTACATTTCTTCCTTCTTTTAACTATACATTTAATTTGATCATAAAGAATTTTCTCTAGTTTTGAGTTAAATTTAGAATAGAAAAACACTGAGAACATAATCACTACATTATGGGAAGAGTGGGACCCCTGGCATTATCTTGGGTGGCTCTTCTTATCTTTATATTACTGTTAAATCACTTCATTAAGTCTCAATTATTTTGTCAAGTGATACAACTAACAAATAAATGCCAACATGTTTACATTTAATATTCATGAAATTTAAAGCAAAAAACTCCTTTTTTAAAAATGGGTTCTTGTTAAAACCATTTGCAGGGTTTTATCTGGATATTTGTATTCTATAATAAACTTGCTAGAAAGTGCAAGTTTCAGACAATATTTTTATTTCTAAGAAATGGGTGCATGCCTTGGTAAGAGGCATTTAGGAGGGGGAAATACTACAGAAACACTCTGGTTTCCTTATGTTACAAAGCATTAGATTTCTTTATTGACAATAACAATATTGTTTTGGGGCTGAGAGTTATGCAGGCAACAATCATTTGTTAACCCCCTGCCAGGGATTCATCAGAAGCTGAGCTGGGCATGGATGTCCACAAGCAACTAGAACAGAGATCGTGTCTTCCTTGGGCTCACAGTGCAGGAAACATGAATACATACAAAAACAGCATAGAATTGTATGACATTCTGGACAGACGTATGAAAAGAGTAGCCTGGGAGAAGTGGATTTCATTCACACCCACTGCTTATAGATGCAGACATTGTGCTTTATTTTCAAACTGCCTACTCTTCAGCAGTTTCATGCTAGTATCTCCTACGAGGATCTATAAACCACCCACTTGCTTTCTGCTTTCCTTGTAAACTGAATAAGCCTTCAGCTTATTAATATCTTTGCTGACTGTTTTGCCCTCACTCCTTACCACCCAGCCAGAGTTGCAAGAGAAGTATATTTAAAGCTTCTGCTTTTGAAGCATGACATGTTCAAGTCCCAACAAAAATGGCAGTTTAATCATCAAGATGAAATTTTTAAAAATGGCCATTCCTATATTTATGCTTTATACTGCCTGGGACCAAATACCACTGCTCATTCTCAGCTCCTCCAAAGGAAGCAAAAAACAAAACAAAACAAAAAAAAGGCAACCTTCTCAAACCTCTGGTGACTCGGATAGTAATGAATCTGCCTGCAACGCAGGAGACCAGGGTTTGATCCCTGGGTTGGGAAGATCCCCTGAAGAAATGGCTGCTCACTCCTTGGCGAGTATTCTTAGTGTTCTTGCCTGGGTAATCCCATGGACAGAGGAGCCTGGCAGGTTACAGTCCATGGGGGTCACAAAGAGTCAGATGACTGAGTGACTTTCATTTTTCTCATGTTATATAGGACAAGTAATATATTCACTTGGTTTAAAAATGTAAAAACTATGAAACTTTTCAAAACATTGAACAGGTACAAAAGTACATGCCTAGCTTCCAGTTAATATCCTAGGAGATGAGGCTTCTAGAGATATTTGAAACATATACAAATCAGCCTCTTCTTTGTCCCTTCATTCTTTCCTCCGTCTTTCTCCCCATCCTTTTCCCTCCTGTCTTTCCCTTTTTCTTTTCTTTCCTTGTTTTCCCACTGCCTCTTTTATTTTAAACATGTTTAGCAAAATAAAACTATCCTCATTGTTCTTTCCCTTGACTTTTTAGTTTTTCATTTAACAATGTATCTTGAAGATTTTTCCACATCAGTATATAATGAACTTTGCCTTTAAAAAAAATTTTTTTTTTTTTTGGCCATGTCACAGGACACGTGAGATCTTAATTCTTCCACCAGGAACAAAACCTGCATTTCCTACATTGGAAGCACAGAGTTTTAACCCCTGGACCAGCAAGGAAGTCTCCGTGAACTTGGCTTGATTTTTTTTTTATAAAACAGCTGTGTACTATTCCCTGGAATAGATGTATCAGGATATATTTAAGTTCTAACTTATGAGAAATCTTGAACATAAATCATTTCACTAATGAGAAAGTATACTTTAATGACAAACTTTTAAAGGTAGAAATGCTGATTTGAAGGATATATCCAGTTGAAGGGACTATAACAGATATTGCCAAACAACCAAAGATTGTTTACTTGTTCTGACCATTAAAGAGCGCCTTGGGAATCCAGTTAAAATATCCAACAGTGACAGAAGAAGACTGGGTCTTATAGTAACGGGTGTATCTGGGTTTCGGTTTTGTCATTGTCAAGCTATTCACATTTCGGTCTCTTTGCAGACATGCTCAAAGGTTATCTGCTGAGTACAAAAGCAGACCAAAGTCCGGAGAGTACAGAGAGATCTCACAACTGCAGTTTAATTTTAAAGATATACTATTTGTATATAGAAATTCTGATTGTATTCCATTTCTGTCTTCTCTCATCTTCTCGATCATTTTGGCCACTGATGTTCAAAGCAAATCTGTCTTTAATATAGTTACTAAACCCTGTAGGATTTGGATAATCTTTTTGCATGCTTTTATAAACTGGAATTAGAGACAGCAACACAATTCAGCCTCTTGCTGTGGAAACCACAGCTTTCTAAAGGGCATCCTGCCTGGACATCACTTCATAGAGAACAAGTTCTGTCCCTTGGGCGCCGTGAAGACTGCCCGCACGACTTGTTGCATCATGTGACCTTTGGCAGTAAACTTAAATTTAAACCAGAGACGAAACAGGGCATTTCGCCTTTTAACAATTGAAGTCCCTCCAGTTTCTGTGACAGCCCTTCCCATTATACTCCCTGCCCTGGTTTATCATCTAAACATTCCTAGTTTGAAAACCCATGCGAAAAGACTCAACTTATCCCCCGAGACCATTCAACATGGGCCAAGTGACCCAAAGAGTAACAGATCTTGCCTTAAGTCAGTCAATGGAGGGATGCTAGTCATTCTTATCTTCAAGATTCTACCTCATGTGCAAGGATCATGGGAATCCACCTGTTCTGATCAATCAGGCAAGAGAATCCCCCCATGAAGATGGTTTTGGGCATTTTGTGTTGTGTGCTGAAAACATTGCCCAGCATTTTTTCATGAGTTGTCATGAGGAAGTCGGGGAACAAGTGAGTTTATGAAGTGAATGGATCATCCTGTCTCTAACATGGCAGTGAACTCAATGACCATTTGAGGAGTGAAATTAACATTTGCATTTTTACCTTCCTTCTCCTGATACACTGCTTTGTTTCTTGACCAGCCTGGAAAGGCCTTTCTCAGGGAGACAGCTAATCTGGAAGTAATAAGACAGCAGAATAGCTAGAAAAGCCAAGTTGTCTTGAATAATAGGATGACGCTGCACAATGGCACATGGCTTAGCCAATATTTTATTAACCAGATCTTGCAGCAGCTTTGACTCTGAGACCATGAGAGTGAGGATCAAACTAGGCCTTAACTCCCATATGTGACTAAGGAGCTGAGGCTCCATTGAATGGCTGAAGGCTTGAGGGCCAAAATAAAGGCTGACGACCATCGTCTCCAGTCAGTGCTGACCTCTGCAGAGAAAGGAAAGGTGAGTAATGAATAAGATCACAGGAACCATTGTAAAACTCACTCAGAAAAACAGTGGAAATTAAAATAGTGTAAAAATGCAAAGGAAGGGGTGATGGATCTAAAACACTTTAACAGGAGAAAGAATAAAAGAAAGTGGCTATGATGTTTTTTTAAATTTTTATTTTAACTTTATTTTGCTTTACAATACTGTATTGGTTTTGCCATTGAATCCACCACGGGTGTACATGCGTTCCCAAACATGAACCCCCCTCCCACCTCCCTCCCCATAACATCTCTCTGGGTCATCCCCGTGCATCTGCCCCTAGCATCCTGCATCCTGCATCAGACATAGACTGGCGATTCGTTTCTTACATGATAGTATACATGTTTCAATGCCATTCTCCCATCTCATCCCACCCTCTCCCTCTCCCTCAGAGTCCAAAAGTCCGCTCTACACATCTGTGTCTCTTTTGCTGTCTCGCATACAGGGTCATCATTACCATCTTTCTAAATTCCATATATATGTGTTAGTATACCGTATTGGTGTTTTTCTTTCTGGCTTACTTCACTCTGTATAATCAGCTCCAGTTCCGTCCATCTCATTAGAACTGATTCAAATGTATTCATTTTAATGGCTGAATAATATTCCATTGTGTATATGTACCACAGTGGCTATGATTTGATTGAGTGGTGAGACTAATGACGGATGGTTCTTGAAAGTAGCTAAAAGCATTAAAGGGGCCTCTTGAGATGAGCCCAAGATAGGAGGGTGGGTTTTTCTTTTTTAAGAGAGCACAGTGCTTGGGCATGCAATTTTTAAAGCATAAAGGAATAAATGGAACTACATTGGGCCTTACTGTAACCCAGATTTCAGTATCTCATGGGCAGGTGTCTGTTCGCAGTACTGAAAACTCCACAGCCTCCAGGAAGACCCTGCTGTCAGCAGAGCCTCACAACTGGCCAGGCTAAACACCAACAAACTAATGAGGCTGCAGGCCCAGAGGAAGACAGATACGCAGAAGTTACCCTGGAGGAGGAATATTTTGCCACCCCACACAATGGGGTAGCCCAACTTTCTCCCTTCTTTTTGGGCAAGCAGAGGGGGAACTGAGTTTTAACTCCTGTTCTTTTTCTCCTGGGATATACAAGGGCCCATGCTGTTCAGGCTGACTTCTCACGTAGGAGGGGCTTATTCTGACTCATGAAAAAACTACATATGGTTTTACTTCCAATGACATCTGGAAAGCGAAGGGTCAAATATCGCCTCGTAGAGAGATGTCCTGGTGAACACGGGGAAGAAGCCGGCTCTGTTCTCTTTGGGAGATTAGTAAGAAGTGGAAGAGTCAAGACTGGATGTGGGTGGAATTTTAGTGAGGAATTAGAATAATGTTTCTTTTCCTTTACTCCCCTTCTTAAATTACTTCTATGAAGAGAGGTAAGGACAGAGGTAGGGGAGGAAAGGAGAGCAGAAGGAGCTACTGGAGGGATCACAAGAATTCAAAGAAAATCACAACCTTCCAAAAAGAAATGAACGTTTTTTCAGCCCTATTTAATACCTGCCCCATGCCTTGGCACTGAGTGAGTTTGAATTAACATTCCATATTTAGAGAATTTAGAAATAATGCTTAAACGTTTACAGCATTTTGTTTCTCAAGGCCTAATAAGTTTTCATTTAATTTCACATGAGCCTTGTCACATTTACACAAAGAAAAATCGAATTGGCAGTAAAGGAAGCATATTCTTGTTATAATAGGAGTACTTTATGACCAGTTCCTACCCTCCCCAAAATTGGCATTGGGAAATGTGATAGCACAATAGAAAGACAAAGACAAAGACAGACACTCTCTCCCCCTCCCTAGACATATAACAAGTTCCCTCAAGTCTAATCCCCCCAGCAAGGGATCCCACATTTTTCATTAATATAATACAAAAACATATGGTTAAGAAAAGAAAAAGAACATAAAGAAATGAGTAGAAGAGCTACAGAATTCAAAGAAAACACATTCCCTAGTTCATACCCACATCTAACTGCCTACGAAATTTCAATGAAAATCAGATGTGATTTTCAGCATGTATTCTGCTTAAATAAAACATGAGTGAAATACAAGGAATTCTCTATGTGGTGGTTACAAAATTGTCTTTCCCTGTACTGAGTTATAATTGTATGGGATTATTGTGAGGATTAGATGGTATTTGTCAACTGTTAAAAAACTATACAAATTTATATTCCCAAATGTTGAAAATTAATTCTTACTGTTCCAGAGATGAAGATATGGTTGCAAAAGACAAGAAAAGGTAGATTTTTGGCCTAAATGTGTACCAACCTCAAGACGTAAATTGGCAGTTATTTTTAAGAGATAAAAAACAATTCCACCAGCTTTTTTTCTTTAAAAAAAAAATTTTTTTTCTTAAAAGAAAATTTCAGAAAAAAAAAAATCCATCCTCATTTCATGTGTGTCACAATGGAATACAAATGGAAAGAAATACAGTAGGAAGAAAGACTTTGCCTATAAGGTCCCAAGTTTCTTAGAAAGCCCTGAAATCAGATGAAAGAATGAAAGGAGGAAGGGAAGCAAGGAAGGACATGGAGGAGAGAGGAAGGAAGAAATAAAAGGAAAAAGCCAAGGTAAGACCCAACAAGGAAATGAGTGTCAGCTTACCACGAATCACTTGCTCCTCTTCTGCTGAGCACACTGCAGCCAGCTCCACTGGTTGGTACCTTGTTCTTTAATCTGAGGCTTCGACTTCCTTTCATCTTTCTGAATCTGATCTAGTTCATCCTTAGAAGGTGCTTAAGGGGCTGAGGACCGTGAAGTCTCACTCTAAAAAAGATTAAGATAAATAATAGGTTGTAGAAGGGTTTTTCTTTCTTTTGACTTCAGGCTTTTGAGAATGTTTCCACATTTATTTCTGTTTAAAGCAAAATATAATTCCTTTGCTGGAGTTGAAAGCCAAAGTCATAATATCAGCAGGAAGAATATCTATAGGTTCACATTCATCTACATGTGATGGCAAGACAAATGGAAGTAATAATGCCAAAAAAACCCCAGTCCTCTTCTTCCAAAATGATTGCTCCTTCAATCAACACATTGACTGAGCACCTTTTATGTGCTGTGCGTTCGTTCTTTCAGGCTCTGGAGATACTGCAGTGGACAAAACAGAAAAATCCTTGCTCTTCAGAAATGAGAGTCCTGGAGGTGGGAAGCTAAGTAGTAAATTGGAGATGCCCTAAATCATCACATATTTATCAAAGGTTATTTGCATTAAATACTCTCACATAAACATGTCCAGATTCAGTCAAGAGCAAGATATAAAATTTTGAGATCTTAAAATTGTGAAATCTTTTAAAAAATCCTTGAACATTTGAGAAAGCTGGAATATATACAAAACATAAGTTTTAGCAGTTTTAAAACAAAACTAAGATGATTTTGTTTGTAGTCTGAAAGGCAAAATATGTTGTACAGTCTGGTTTTTAAAAAAATTTTTTAATTTTTTTCTCAATGATCAAAGGCTCAAATGAAACATGAGTAAGAAAGAAAAATATTTTTTCAAACTGTTTCACAAGAGAGTGGAGGAATTGGAGGGAACTGTTTTTAAAAATATTTCCCCCCAACTTTTCTAGTTTCATTTTTATGTTCTCATAAAGCCTGGCCTGGTGTCTTGCATTTCATGGCTTCTCAATGAATATATGTTGCACAATTATTTTATGAGTAGTAAAGGCGAGTTCTTAATTTAGAGAGCCTCTCAAATTCATTCTACAAGAAATACTTTGTTGGATCTAAACTGAAAAGTAACCATTTTATTGTATGGTTTATAATTAATTCTAACCTTTTAGTCCTCAAGAATCCAAAATTTCCTTTGGGAAATAAACCATGCTTATAACTTATTGTTCAAAATCTATTGGAGATAATTACATTGTTTTATTTTATAACCCATTACAAAAAAGATAGTTGTTATAACACGGCTTCACTATTTTATAACTCTGGAGGTTCTACACTATTAAATTACTTACAACATAACTTGGTCTTACTTAGCATAGTTTCATAAATGAATGGGCTGGCTTCATCCCTAAGTACAAGAAAGAGAGAGAATGCTCTGAAAGGCATGATAAAGTCCGGGAAGAGCCAAACCATCGGGTAAACATAGTCTCAAAGAAGCTATGATCAGAAGATTGGGTTTATTTTGTGGTCCAGGAGGTGGAGAGTTAAGGGTCAGCCAGGGTTGATTGCTAGGAGCCAAGTCAGGGCAGTGCCAGCAGGCATGGCCAGGAGATGGAGCAGAAAATCTGTAAGACTAACCCAGGAACTGAAGGCAGGAACATAGAAAGCCAAAGAACTCAGATGGCTCTTCCTTAGCCTAGCATTGCTTTAAGGACCTGGTTCTAAGAACCTCCTCAATAGCACAGGGAATTCTATTCAATACTCTGTAATGCCCTATATGAGAATAGAATCTTAAAAGGAATACATATATGTATATGTGTAACTGGATCATGCTGCTGTACTGCAGAAACTAACACAACGTTGTAAATCAGCTCTACTCCCTTAAAATTTTTTTTAAAAAAAGACTTTGCCCTGTCCTTCTAGGCATTATGTTAAAGACACTGTCCAACGCCAGATACTGAAACACTCGGATTTTTAAAAATCAATTTATTTATTTTAATTGAAAGATAATTGCTTTACAAAATTGTGTTGGTTTCTGTCAAACATCAACATAAATCAGCCCTAGGTATACACACTTGGATTTCAGTCTGGGGAGGAAGTAGAAAAGTAAACATTTTCCCAAAGAATTGCCAGTGGATTTAATGAGATCAGTGATATGCTGGTATTAGTTACCTGTTGTCATGCTTGCGACAATATAATTCTGAAGTTAATTTTGAAACAACACACATTTATCATCTCACAGTTTCTGTGGGCCAGGAACCCAGGAATAGTTTAGCTGAGTGGCTCTGGCTCTGGGGCTTTCACAAGTTACAATCAAGGACTCAGTCGGGCTGACTCAGTTAGGAGAGTCATCTCAAGCAGGAGAGCAGGAGAAGAACCATTTCCAAGGTCACGTTCCTGGCTGTTGGCAGGCCTATGTCCTTGCTGGCTGGAGACTAAAGATATTAGGTCCTTGCCACGTGAGGCTTTTACAGGGTAGCTCACAACACGGCAGCTTGGAGCAGCTCATAACAAGGCTTCCCTTGGAGCAGGTGGACTAGAGAGGGAAAGAATGCAAGAGTGAGTGAATGTGTAAGACAGAAGTGACAGTCTTTCTAACCTAATCTCAGAAGTGACATCACATTGCATTTGCACTATCCCATGTGTCACAGTGAGTTTTTACTGTGTTCAGCCATACTCAAGCAGAGGGGGTACGCAAAGGCATCAATGTTAGAAGGAACCCTGGGATCCTTCTTTGGGGCTGCCTAGCACTGCATTCCACAAAGAAATCTGTAACACTGGATATTTTAGAACAGATTAGAAAACACTTGATCATGCAAAGATCAAGGTTTCACCTGCCTGAAGGTAGAAACCTATGTTATCTCAAAAGTTCCTTTTACTCTATGGTTATATTCTCCGAAATGAAATGAGTTTTTTCCGTTTTCTTGGTCAATTCTGTCTGATACAGTATGGTAGGTCAATCTCCTGTATTGTCACATGGCTAAAGTCTCTAAATAGTATAACACAAAGGTTAAGAGACAGACTGTTAAGCTTTGAGTCCCAGATCTTAAGTTACTAGCTATATAATGTTGTGCCTCAGTTTTCTCACCTGAAAAATGGGGATAATAATTTTACCTAGCTCACGAATTTTACCTAGGGATGTCATGAAGATTAAATGAGTTAAGGGCTTAATACAGACTCAAGCTCAAACTACATGGTCAATAAATGTGAGCTAATGCAAGAAAATTGACCTGTCCTCTAACTGTTGACAACTTCAGGAGAAAAGGAAATTGATCTTTTTTTTCCATATGATTTTGTATATGTTAGTCACATAGACCCTTTCTCTTTCCTGACTTGCTAAAATGTCCTCATCAGATTAGTCATACCTCTAACATGATGACTCAAAGACTTAAGCACAGTGGCAAGATAATGTATGTGAGGAGACAAGGGCTTCAGTCTTCTATTGTCATATTCTAAGGCTGTATCACCTATTTACAATAATATTTATATTTAAAAACTATTTCTCAAGTATTAATCTTTTCAATTTCCATAACACAACTGGAATTTTAAAACTTTAAAAAATTCTCTGATGTCTCAGTTGATTTAGTCTTTGATATTTTTATTTGAAAAAATCATGCTTATGCTAGGAAAAATAGAAAATATTCCCAATAACTCAGTGCATAAAGAATCCACCTGCAATATAGGACACACAGGAGGCATGGGTTCAATTCTTGGTCAGGAAGATCCCTTGGATAAGGAAGTAGCAACCTATTCCAGTATTCTTGCCTGGGAAATCCCATGGACAGAGGAGGTCGGCAGGCTACACTCCAAAGTTCTCAAAGAGTCAGACACAACTGAGTGACGAAGCATAGCACAGAGATAAATATAAAAATAGAGAACTAAAAAGTAAAACAAAGAAATACACTGATAATTCCAGTATTACGGATATCTTCTTGGTTGATTTTTAGAGTTTTTGATTTTTAATTAAAAAATTATGTTTATTCTAGAAAAATTGTAGTAAGTAAATAAGTAAACAAATTAAAAAAAGAAAAAGGAAAATACATACATACATATAATATACTCTGTGTGTACAGAAGGTCTTTGAGAATACATTCTGCTGAACAGCTAATATCTATACTTTCCAAACTCAATAAAGACCCATTTATGCCTCATTTGAGACTGGAAGTGCTAACACCCACTAAAAAATTACCTTTTCTTTTTAAAAAATTACCTCTTGAATGGAAACCCATGTAGTCAGCTAATATGAAATTTTGTCTAACCTGAATGAAGATACTAACCTATTTTTAAACTTCCAACCCATTTTTAAACTTGAGCATAATAATATATTTTCTGACATTTTCAATGAAAGATAATTAATGGAACATTCACATTTAGCACTAAAAAATCTCAATCAAATGCTTCTCCATCAAAGAAGGAAATCTAGTCTTAACTATTAGAAAAATAATTCCTATTTCCCTTTATCTTCAACTCCTTTTGTAGTTCATTCCAGGCTGATGATCCATTGTTTAATTTGGTAAGAAGTCATGCAAAAGGAGATCCTTCAGTTGTCTGTGAACTTTAAGTCTTCCTCTCCCTTTCACGTTCTTTAGGCTTAAAAGCAATAAGCGCGCTCCTGCTGCTATGCATTTATCGTTTTTAAAAAAATATTTAATTTGTTTTGGCTGTGCTGGGTCTTTGCTGATGCACTGGCTTTCCCCTAGTTGTGGAGAGCAGGGGCTGCTCTCCAGCGGTGGAGCTCTGGCCTCTCGTGCAGTGGCTTCTCTTGTTGGGGAGCACCGGGTCTAGGGCGCTCAGGCTTCGGTAGCTGTCGCATGTGGGTTGGGCTTCTCTGGTGGCTCAGAGGTTAAGGCATCTGCCTGGCATGAGGGAGACCAGGTTCGATCCCTGGGTTGGGAAGACCTCCTGGAGAAGGAAATGGCAACCCACTCCAGTACTCTTGCCTGGAGAATCCCATGGAGGGAGGAGCCTGGTAAGGCTACCGTCCATGGGGTCGCAAAGAGTCGGACACGACTGAACGACTTCACTGCACTTCACTTCAGTAGTTGTGGCTTGCAGGCTCAGTAGTTATGGTGCACGCACTTAGTTACCCTGTGGCATGTGGAATCTTCCCAGACCAGGCATCAAACCTGTGTCCTCTGCACTGGCAGATGGATTCTTAACCACTGGACCACCAGGGAAGTCCTATGTATTTATCTTATTTCACTTATTATCTCTACTTTCTATGCATGTATCTACTTTTAGAATCTATGCTCTTCCCCTGTTGTTGAATTTATAGTCATGGAATTGTTTACAGTATCACCTCATTGTTGCTTTGATGTCTAATGTCTTTAGAAAATGTAAAAATGTTTCTTGAATTCTCAAAAATTATAATTTGTGTGGGTTTTTCTATTTTTTTGGTCAATCTAATTAATTTATCAATTTTACTAATGACAGCAAAGAAAATGCTTTAAGTGTTTTTGATTTTCTCTATTGTCTATCATTTCATTGGTTTCCACTTTTGTGTTTATTCGATCCCTCCTAATGATTGCTTGTATTTAATTGTCCTTCCTTTTGTAGTTTCTAGTTTCTTAAATCTATTTCTTAAATTCTATAGATTTTGACCTTTGTTTTTCCTAATGTGAGCATTTAGAGTTACAAATTGCCCTTCAAGCCCTGCTACACCTACATTTTGCATATTTTGATATACTACTATATTTTAATTTTTTCATTATCATTCAGTTTCAAATATTTGTCAGTTTTCTTTGGAATTTCCTCTTTGATCTACAGATGATTTAGAACTCTGTTGTTTAATTTCCAAATATTTGATGATTTCCAGGTGTACTTCCTTTACTGACTTCTAGAGTAGTATTGTGTTCAGAGAACATGTTTTGAACTATCCCAATTCTTCAATATTTACTGAGACTTATTTTATGGCCCAGCATCTGATCTATCTCTGTATGTTTTAAGTGAGCTTGAAAAGAATACTGTCAAAGGATGTGATATTCTACAACATCAAATGGGTTCAGTTTGCTGATAGTGTTATCCAAACTTTCTATATCCCTAGTGACTTATGCCAAATTTTCCATCATTTGCTGAGAGAGGAATATTGAAATCTTTAACTACAATTGTGGATTTGTCTATTTCTTCCTCTGGTCCTATTAAGTTTTTGTTTTGTGCATTTTTGAAGTTCTGCTTTTAGATGCATACCCATTTATGATTTCCATCTCCTCCTGATGGACTGACCCTTTTATCATTATGAAATGTTCCTTATATCTTTCTCAATACTTTTTTTTTTCTGAATCCTACTCTGTCTGCTTTTAATACAGGCAAAGTTTTTATGAGTAGTGTTTTCCATCCTTTAATTTTAGCCTGTTTATAGCTGTTTTTTTTTATACTGAATATATTCCTTTTTTAAGCTACTAATAATTGAGCCATGGTTTTTAATCAGGCCTGGTGAACTTATTTTTGTTGGAGAGTTTATGTTTGGTTATAAGCCTACTATCTTATTTGAGCTTTATTTGTTCACATAATCTGTAGGCTTTTCCCTGCTTTTCTGACTTTCTTTTGGATTGAGTAATTTTTAGTACTTCATTTCATCTTCTTTACTAATTTATCTTCATATTTTAAAAATTTTATTTTCTTAGTAGTTAATTTAGNNGTAGTTAATTTAGGATTTCTTACATGAATTTTAATATATTGAACTTTCATCAGAAATATTACAATAATTTATAATAATAAAAATCTTGATAACATATAATTTCAGTTTCTTCCTTCTCATCTTTTGGGCTACCACATATGTCATAAATCCTGTGATTGTTTTTGCTTTAAGGAGTCAACTAGTTTTTTTTAAACATTATGATATGAAAAGCATTTTATATTTACCTATATGAAAGCTGAGTGCTGAAGAATTGATGCTTTTGAACCGTGGTGTTGGAGAAGACTCTTGAGAGTCCCTTGGACTGCAAGGACATCCAACCAGTCCATCCTAAAGGAGATCAGTCCTGAGTGTTCATAGGAAGGACTGATGTTGAAGTTGAAACTCCAATACTTTGGCCACCTGATAGGAAGAACTGCCTCGTCGGAAAAGACCCTGATGCTGGGAAAGATTGAAGGCAGGAGGAGATGGGGACGACCGAGGATGAGATGGTTGGATGGCATCACCAACTCAATGGACATGGGTTTGGGTGAACTCTGGGAGCTGGTGTTGGACAGGGAGGCCTGACATGCTGCGATTCATGGGGTCACAAAGAGTCGGACATGACTGAGTGACTGAACTGAACTGATGTATTAACCATATCTGGAGTTCTTCATTTCTTTGTGTAGAATCACATTTTCATACAGCATTATCTTTCAACCTGAAAATCTTCTTTATATACTTCTTGTAGCCCAGGTCTCCTGGCAATAAATTCTCTCAGGTTTGGCTTGTCTGATAATCTCTTTATTTCAACTTAGTTTGAAGAATAATTTATCTGCTTATAGAATTCTAGGTTACAGTCTTTTTTCTTTTAGTAATTAAAAAATGATAATCTCTTATCCTTTTTTCCATTACATCTGACTAATAAACAATAATAATTCTTAATTCATCTTTTCCTCTGTCTGCTGATATGTGCCTTGGGAAAAAATGGACTCACCTCATGTTTTCTTCTTTTCTTGGGGTTCACTGTCCTGTGCTGTTGTCAAACATTTGAAATCGTTCTTTCATTTTTTTTCCAGTTGTATAGTTGTTTATGTCTTGGAGTAAATTTAGTAGTTTAGTCCCAACATCATGGGTAGAAGTAGATGTTAAATAGGGTAGCTTCTATATGAAAATAAGTAATGAGTATCCAATAAAGAGTGAGTTCCCAAGTTTGAAAACTTTTTTAATTTAACACTCAGCAGCTGCTAGTGATTTTGAAGTAGGGTTGTGACTTACTCAGTAATATAATTTAAAAGTTTTGGCTAAGGGTTGCAGCAAGAATATACTGAAATGAGAGAAAAAAAAAAACAGAAAAGCTAGGTGATCTTGTAAGATGCTGTTTCAATTGTGAAGGAGAGACATAATAAATTCCTATACCAAAATGGAGGCATAGAGAAGGGAGAATAAATTCCCCTTGAAACAGAGAGAGATTCTACAGATATATAGACAGAGACAGAAATAATCCTAGCTGAAGAAGTTGAGGTTATGGATTCTAACCAAAAGTAGGTAAATGTATGGAAAGAAGGATATTTATTTCTTTTAGAACAAAAGAAAGTGGAGGGGAGATGAAGTCTAAAAGCTCAGGGACAACTATAAAATCTCATTTTGAATGACTTCTCACTAAAGCAAACAGTGGAACATTGTTTGACAATGGCCTAGAATAAAGTAGGAAGCAGACTAGGCATAAAAGGAAAATGGGACTTATTTTTCTAATTTTTGTTATTGTTGTTGTTTGTTTGTTTTTTGGCTGCTTGGCTTGTAGGATCTTATTTCCCTCACCAAAGATTGAACTTGGGGCCCTTAGCACTAAAAGCACAGAGTCCTAACCACTGGACCACCAGGGAATTCCCTTTCTAGTAGTTAAGACTAGAAAGAGGTCCTTCTATAATGGAAAAGCAACTGTTGAGATTTTTTTTTAAAAAAAAGCAAAAGGTATGCCTTTATATAATCCTTAGAGCATTAAATAGGCAGAAGATCTCCTAACAACTGGATCAGGAAAACCTTATCCTTAGTTAGATCTTTGTCAATGTTATGTAGCAACGTCTTTCATGACTTCTGGTATCTAAGCAACACAATATCATGTCATTGCGGCCTGCTTATTTTCCTGCTAAAACATTGGAGTTTGGCTTTAATAATTCTGAAATGGTTTCTAAAGAATTTTTACAAACAAGGTAATTAGTTAAAGGAGTCAATGTCTGGATGATAGTGAAAAACTAAAAGGCTGTATTTTCCACATATATCTAGGTAAGAAGTATACTTCCACTAGCTGGTTCCAACATGCCTGAATTCCTAGTGGCAATGGATTTTAATGAATGAAACCTAAAGCTGGGGCACACATTACCCATATCATTCAAGTCCCTTATTGTAGATGAGAAAGACACGGCTCCTATTGGTTCACAGGTGTTGAATGATTGGCACAATGTCACACAACTTATTAGTGACGGAGACATCCTATAAAAATCACACCGTAATGGCACCCCACTCCAGTACTCTAGCCCGGAAAATCCCATGGAGGGAGGAGCCTGGTGGGCTACAGTCCATGGGGTCGCTACGAGTCGGACGCGACTGAGCGACTTCACTTTCTCTTTTCACCTTCATGCATTGGAGAAGGAAATGGCAACCCACTCCAGTGTTCTTGCCTGAAGAACCCCAGCGACGGGGGAGCCTGGTGGGCTGCCGTCTATGGGGTCGCCAGAGTCGGACACGACTGAAGCGACTTAGCAGCAGCAGCAGCAGCAGCAGTTCAGTTCAGTTCTGTTCAGTCGCTCAGTCGTGTCCGACTCTTTGCAACCCCGTGAATCGCAGCACGCCAGGCCTCCCTGTCCATCACCAACTCCCGGAGTTCACTCAGACTCGCGTCCATCGAGTCAGTGATGCCATCCAGCCATCAGCAGCCCAGTATTATGCTAAGTGTTTTAGTGTCGCAAGAAACTCTGATGAGAAAACAGCATCATAGAGCCTAAGCAAATCGTCAAGGTAACCAATTTGTCAGCGGCATGGCCAGAATTTGGTTCAAAGCTTGCCTGACTCCATAGTCTATGCTCCTATCCAGTACCTCAAAGGCTTTTTTCCTCTTTTTGCTCCATTTGTAGTGTGCTTTTTGTCATTTCCATTGGTAAAAATGAAAGCCTGAACTGGTAGTCTTATCAAAACTTGGGCGGATAGATCTGTAGAAAAACAAATGGGTAAGACCAATAAAATAGTCTGCAGTGTTGTACATCAGCTTCTAACTCTAAGAAATCTAATGCCAGTGCAAAAAAATGTAGGTTTTCCTCCTTGGTGGCCTTGCAACCTTATACTTCCTCTTTCTCAGGCCATTCTGCTTTAAAAATTTATACATCTTGGGTATTCACAGGTTCAATGCTTCAGATCTAAATCTTTTCCCACTCATAAATGGGTTCCCATAAAAACCAGTGTTTTTTCAACCGAGGATTGTGACCCACCATGAAATCAATTCAGTGGGTCATAACTAATGTATTTTTTTTTAAACTAAATAAGATAGAGGACATTATGTCCTTTACCACTTGACCACCCCTGCCCCCACTAATATATTAGGCTTAAAGGGGATTTCATTTGATTCATATTGGGTGGCCGTGGGTAGAGGTAGTTTCTTTTAATTTTGATTTTGCTTGAGTTAACATGCATTGCAAATATACTGAAATCAGCATAAATCATGACCCAAAAAAGTCCCCTGCAAAGATCCTTAGAAGAAGAAACTTGTTTCCTTATGAGCTATTTATGTAATAATTAACTTAGGGTGTTCTAGTGGTCTTTCTAACTTTCTCTTTACCAGGGGCCTGGAATCTAGGGCCTTCTCAGGTTAATTACACCCAATTTAATTCTTGCCTCCTCTGTGCAAGTCAGAGTTCAAGACTTTGGAGCCTTGAGGGCTCAGTGAAGCTTCAGCTGCCAAACAGCATGGGTCTGAGAGGATGAGAATCAGCTGGAGTTCAAGTGTTAGTCCCACTCCCTCCCCACATGAAAAACCGCACTGAAATCTTTGTCCTCTGTGCTTTGTTCCTAAAGCAAACAATGTTCAGCTAAGTACGGTGTCAAGGGTTACCATTTGCCACAACTGATAAATAAACTGGTGACCACAATGATGAGGGAGCAGTGGGGTGTTCTGTGGTCTTAAGGGGAATTGAAAGCTCTCTTTCAGTGGAGACAGCCTACAAAAGACCAAAATCATCAAAACAAGGAAATCAATCTTTTTCTTAGAACAGCAGCTTCGTTGCCTGCAGCGTTTTTATTTTTGGATGCCTGCTCATTAGCAGGTAGATCAATTTCTAGAATCATTTTTTCTGACAAAGAGATTAAGGGTGGAGGTGAAGTTTAACTTTCTTTTTTTTTTTTTCTTTAAAAATTTTAACTTAAAAAATAGTATCTTGGGGTCCTAATAGGAACATAAAAAAATTAGATGACTAGATTTCCTGATCAAAGCAAATTTATTAGCAAGAAAATTCAAAACCAAGATACTAAATAAGCGGTGCCATGGGTTTTATTGTTGGTCAGTCACTCAGTTGTGTCTGACTCTTTACGACTCCATGGACTGCAGCATGCCAGGCTTCCCACATCATCTCCCGGAGCTTGCTCAAACTCATGTCCATTGAGTCAGTGATGCCATCTAACTGTCTTATCCTCTGTTGTCCCCTTCTCCTCCTGCCTTCTATCTTTCCCAGTGTTAGAGTCTTTTCCAATAAGTTTAGATAAATTTAACTGTGTACAATAGTTCAAGTTAACTATTACAGAAGAATCTGGTTTTTTTTTTCCCTATATTTTTATTGCAAAGTTTTTATAGTTCCCACTCTTTCTTTCTTTTCCTTGCAATCTTTTCCTTTCCTTTCCCTCCCTCCTTCTCTCCCTTCCTTTTTTACAGCACACTCACAACATACAAGGACCACCTTGAAACAAAATTCTTTATATTCCAAATGCAGACTTTCTTCTCTAGCTAAAAGTTAATATGCATTTCTTGAGCAGGAACAGTGACTGTACTGGGATTTAACATACCCCTTTACCCACAAGAAGAAAACAATGTTCCAAGATGATTTTGCTCATCATATGTATATATATATATATATATATATATAGACACACACACACACACACACAGCACGTATAACATTATGATCTTGAAAAAGGAAAGGAATTAATCAAGAAAAGCTGTTAGAAGGGGTAGGCTTTTGGTTTTAAAGGGATTTGACGAGATGTACTTTGTTTGGAATTGGTAGGTAGTGGCCAAGATGTCTGAGTAGGAAACCCCTGAACTTACCTCCTTTCCTGTGTGCCAAGTCGCTTCAGTCGTGTCTGACCCTCTGTGACCCTATGTAGTAGGGTCCTCCAGACTCCCTGTTCAAGGGATTCTCCAACAAGAATCCTGGAGCAGGTTGCCAAGCCCTCCTCCAGGGGATCTTCCTGACTCAGGGATCGAACCCACGTCTCTTAAGGCTCTTGCATTGGTAGGAGTGTTCTTTACCACTAGTGCCACCTGGGAAGCCCATCCCCTTTCACAGGCCATCAAAATGACAACTATTTCTAGAGCAACTATCCATGAGCATGACGTGAAGACTCGTAGAAAATATATCCCACAGCTAAAGATACAAAGAAAGAACCACAATGAGATGGGTAGAAGGGGCAGAGACATGGTATAGTCCAGACCTACACACCTGGTGTAGGCAACCCACAAACAGGATAATCGTGACTGCAGTGTTTATCCCCAAGAAGTAAGGGATCAACACCCAGACCTATATATTCTGTTACATTGATCTATCCATTTATCTTGCTGCTGCTAAGTCGCTTCAGTCGTGTCCGACTCTGTGCAACCCCATAGATGGCAGCCCCCCAGGCTCCGCCGTCCCTGGGATTCTCCAGGCAAGAACACTGGAGTGGGTTGCCATTTCCTTCTCCAATGCATGAAAGTGAAAAGTGAAAGTGAAGTCGCTCAGTAGCGTCCAACTCTGTGCAACCCCATGGACTGCAGCCTACCAGGCTTCTCCATCCATGGGATTTTCCAGTCAAGAGTACTGGAGTGGGGTGCCATTGCCTTCTCCCATCCATTGATCATAACACCATATTAAATTTTTATATAAAGTTTTAATATCTAGTAAAACAAATTCCTTCTTAACTACTCTTTTTATTTTGTTTTAATCTCCAAATGTTCTTGGCTAAATTTTTCTGTTTAGTTCCATGAAAAATAAGTAGTTTTTAATGTCCCTAAATGACACAAGTTTTGGGTAGAGAGGGTAATTTTTATTAGACTCTGTATAAACATGTAAATTAATTTAGAATAATTAACATTTGTCAGATTCCATCTTCCTTAAAATATGATAATTTCTATATAGCAAAACTTTTTTTGCACCTCAGTAAATATTTATGGTTTCTTAACATAAGCCTCATATTTCTTGATAAGGTACTACTCAATTATTTTACAGTTAAATTAGTATGATATACAGTTCTATTAATATTAGATTAACTTGGTTTTTTTCAAAAGCAAATCTTGTAATCTACCAATTATGCTATATTCATTCAGTGGCATTTAGACACGAGATCCATGAAAAGTACTGGGGCCAAGTTTGCAGAAGAATCCGAGAGATTGGCATCTTCTTCATGAATTGTGTCTGACGCTTGATCCAAGGGCCTGGGCCCTTTGGGGCATATGCCTGACCTGTAATGCTAGCCAGTTCTCACATGGTTTACAATACTATTGGAATGACCCAGAGCTTTATGCATCCCACTGATCACTTGTGAATATAAGTACAGACTCTTTCCTGCTTTTGACAGGTCACCTAAATATTGCTCTATTTCCAAAGACTAAAGTTTTTTCCCATGAGATAAGCAACTCTTTTTCCCTTTAGGATTGTCCTATCTCCAATAACAAGCCATCCAACTGAAACATATGCTATCAGTTCCCATCCCCCCCCCATATTATTCTCTGAAATATGAGAAAAAAAAATCAAATGGGGAGTGAGAAAATTAAAACTCTTCCCTATACACCATTTTTGGAATGTATTATTTTTATAAACAATGAAAGTAATTTTCCCACCCTAACTATAAGATTTCAATAAGCCAACTTTTTTCCCATTCATTTTTCAAAGTCTTTATGGGGCAGACTGTGTTGTGTCATAGACCAGAGACATTCTGGAGCCAGACACCAGTTTGGCACTCATAGTCTTCAGCTGTTAACTTGTCCACGAGGAGCAAGGCGCTCCTTGCTCCCATTCTGGTCTGGGTGTTTCAGCTTCTTCCCCTTGCTGGAGAGCAAGCTTGGGTGAAGCATCAGTCCTAAATATCAGTTCTAAACCCAGTCATGGGAGACGTGGGATGAGTGGCTAGGGTTGACTCTCATTATAGCTTTCTCTTACCCAGCTCAAGACCTGAAGCATGCAGACAGTAAGTCTCACTTCAGCGTGTGCACATTCCACATAAGTCCACACACACAAATATTCCCAGGTACATATGAAGTTTCACATTTCTTAACTTGATTAAATACTTATAAAATAATTGGAAAAGCTTGTTTAAAAAACCAAAAATAATCAGATAAACGGTCTTGCTAAAGCTGTTGGAATTTCAGAGAAATAAATCACTCTTTTATCACTATACCCTCAAAGAATTGATATTTTTAAAGAAAAATACACTGTAGTTTTACTTTTTTAACCATACCAATGGGAAGGTCTCGTGGAAAAGGGATATAATTGGTGTTGATAGTAAAATTAGTAGGTCATGTGTTTGCCACATTAACCTTTATGCATTTGGGGGACAGTAAAAGAAGAAGACCTTTGTGTGATGCAACCAATTATTGTATGACCTCAAATACAGTTCAGGTTATGTCATATCTCTAAAAACAGAACACCCCTGTTCAGTAGAAATGTGAAATAACACAATTTACCTGGAAAGTGGCTATATTTCTAGCCCCAGCAATATTGTGCTAAAGATCTTTGACAACACGAGAATGGGCCATAACAGAGGCTGAAGAGATGGTTATCCATGAAATTTGTCCCAATAATCTCTTCAAATTCTCACCTGCTCTCAGTCACCTCTTTATCAGATACCAGACACTGGAATTCTCATCATTAGTATGTGTTGTTTACACTAAGACATTATCCCAGACTCTCAAAAATCACAGAATCAAGATGTCAAAAGGTTTTGTCAAGAACTGTGAAGGGTCTCAGATTTTGCCTTACTTTCATGCTAGTAGGCTAACCAGTCAGTTTCTTGGATTCTGGCAGAAGACAGGAGAGTCTTGAGTCATAGACAAGAAAAGTTTATCCCTCACATGCACAGCAGTAGTCAAAGTATCAGCATTTTCTCTGGTTCCTTGAGCACCAATTCTCATTCTCTTCTCCTCTCCACCTCATAACTGATGCTGATGTTTCCCTTGTGGCCCTGCATGGTCTGCTGAATTTTCCCCTGGGGAACTGTGAGTATCATAAACTTTCATGACTTCAAGGCCCCTTCTCTTTGGTTTCTGTATTACCTCACCATACCTTAATTAACATTAAACTATGATTAAAACATAATCAGTAACTCTGCTCACAAAGCACACAAACACGTGAGAGATCCATGAAGAACTGTCTCCCAACAGTACTATCTTAAAGGGCATTGATTCAAACGCCACTGAAGCCCAGATTTTCTCAAGAGGAAATCTTCCTCTCACAAAGTGACTCAATCTTTTAAACATTTTTCTTTAAAAATTTTCATATAATCTGTGACTCTTAATCTACTTCTTTGATAGCTTGGATCCAAAGAGAATGTATATATCTGAAAACCTTCATAATATATAAGCATATGTGAGCGCTCAATTGCTTCAGTCACGCCAGACTCTTTGCTACACCATGGACATGCATGCAGCCTACCAGGCTCTTCTGTCCATGAGATTCTCCAGGCAAGAATACTGGAGTGGGTTGCTATGCCCTCCTCCAGGGGATCTTCCCAAGCCAGGGATCAAACTCGTGTCTCCTTTGTCTCCTATATTGCCAGGTGGCTTCTTTACCACTGGGCCACCTGGGAAGCCCCATAAAGCAATTATACTCCAATTAAATATTTTAAAAAAGTAAAGAGGTTAAATAAAGAAGTTAGCATGCCATGACTTGTTCCTACTAAATCCAGAGTGGCACCAAGTGGTCACCACTTTATTTTCTCCATCTAGGAGCTCATTATTTTATATTATAGTTATATTAACTATATTATATTATGTATAAAATAATTAATTTATAAAATGTTATATAAAGTTGGTGTATGTATCTCTCTGTTTTTAGTAAACTTAGAATAGGTTAGATCAGTTCCTTGAATTATTTAGCTGCTGCCTTGCAAACTGAGTTTTTATCATCATCATCATCAACAAGCATTTAATAAATATTGTATGTTGCTCTGATCTATGATTTGTCTTGAAGGAATGACATAAAGAAAAAATTGCTGTTAGAAAAAGAAATTCCAGGAAGCATTCCAACACTGGTGACAACTGGGCCAACTAGTATGAGCAGAAAGAAAAGCATCAATAAGGAGAACATGCCAAAGTGGGGAGAAGTATTTAAGTGAGGAAGACCACACTGAAGTGAATACTTTTAATGCAAATCAAACCTATCCTTTAAGAATTACACTTTTGTAATTATTTTTCTTACCACATTACTCTCTCTGCAGACAACTCCCTGTTATCACTTGTGTCCTTAATCTGACTGGTTGTTTTATCATTTATCATGTAGAGGTCCTGGCCAGTTCATAATCCTGGGAGGCAGGGACTATATCTAATGCTTTAATGTTTGACCCTCTGCAGCTCTAAGATTTAACTGGCTCAATCCTATGCACTTAGTGATAATTTTGGAACTGAAAATTTCAATTTGAGGGGATTATAAAGCAGAGACTTTTAAAACTGAAAGGAGCCTTGGAAACTGATAACTAGAAAGACTGAATGACTTGCCTACAAGCTCATTAATCTCTATGCATTCATTCACAAAAATGCTTCTCCCTAGCCTCATTGCCAGGATTATGTTTCTTGGATATCCAAAATTGCTCTAAAATCTCTGCTTACAAGGCAGCAAAGCCTATTTTGATTGTTTGGCTTGGTGGAACTAGTTTACATATTAAGAAAGGTACACTTTGATCCTGGAGTCTGATAATTCCTTCCAAGACCGTGTGTAGGCTTTTACATAGACACAGACATAAACAAATTCATCCCAGAGAGCTATTGGGAGTGTTTCTCAGATACTGGTGTATATTTAGGAGATGATGGTATATATTTAGAAGGGTCTCTTTCCTAATTCTTTTTATGAGCAATTGGGATAGTGCCAAGAATCACAAACTGAAAGTCAGCATTTCATTAAAATGACCCAGAGAGCAAATCAAATTTTTCTGTAGCCCCAGGAAGAACTGTCTGTGGTACATTTATAAACAGAGTTAACCAGAAGGCAGAGCTTCTTTGATGACTGCACTGGTCTAAGCTCTCTAATATGACTCATGGAAAGAACCAGCAGTTATGGCCACGGCTTCATCAGCTGGGCTCAAAAAGTCCCAAGGATTGTATATGTCAAATAGACCATACTCCTTCCCTGTCGATCAAGACCCAAGGCCTTCTGCATGTGCAGCTCAACTCGATTACTTTAAAAATCATTCTTTATAAATCATTGGGATGTTTTTATTAGTTTATATTTTATTAGACATTGATGGAAAAGGAATACCATAACGTCTGTGCTTTGTCCATATCCCATTAGAAATTCTGGAAGTACACTGTTAGGGACCCTAAGATACCTTCTTTCTTCATGTTTACTATACTGATTTTTAATTTGTAAGGGGTACATGACACAGAGTCTATAATTTTCCAGTCATTTTGTAATGGGATATAATATAGAGAAAAACATTCAAAACAACCCAGTCCAACTCTGTGACTTTTCTCTTTTGAAAGTCCCTGGAGAGTCTCTTTCTGGACTTTTTCCTATTGGTAAACCTAATATTTGCCATCTATCTTTCCAAGAGCTATGCAAATGAGAAGGTTTTAAAAATATATTTAGAGCTCTTTGGAGAAAATGATGTGCACAAGTATGTCATTTTGGAATTAACTTTTTTTTTTCCTTTCAGGAGGAAGAGAGAAGCCAGGCAGTTCCGAGTATTTGAGAAAACAAGTGGAGCAAGGGGAGTGGCTGACATAGGAAGGGAAAGGAGACACATGTCATGGACAGAAGTTCTTCTCCTTCTGGGCCACGTGGACCCTACAGCACCTGGACCTCAGGCAGGCTGGAGCGGGGAAGGTGTCACCAAGCTAGAGCCGCTCATTGCCTTTCACTGCTCTGACGCCAGCACCTCCACGTAGTGTCCAAAGGCTGCTTTTGGCTGCTGCCTCTGGAAGTCTTGCTGCTGCAATGAGCAGACCATTCTCAAGGTCAGCCCAGACGGAAAGGGAAAAATTAAACCCATTTTTATTTTTATTACCATAGAACTTCTGTTTTCTTCACAGATTTTGAAAAAGAGCCAACTAGATATTACTTAAATATAAGAAAACCCTTAATACTATGGATATGCCATATGCTCAGTCATGTCCAACTTTTTGCCATCCCATGGACTGCAGCCTGCCAGGCTTCTCTGTCCATGGAATTTTCCAGGCCAGAATACTGGAGTGGGTTGCCATTCCCTTAATCCAGGGGATCTTCCTGACCCAGGGATTGAACCTACATTTCCTACATTGCATGACAAAGCATGAATTTTCCTCAACTCATCATCCTGAAACTAGGCAGGTTCTATGTATAATATGCAGAGTCAGTAATAGCCACACAGAGAGGCAATCTCTACTAGCTAATAAATCCTACATTCCTACACCAAGCCTGTCCTTGCCCTGTGAACATGTCCTTGGCAATTTTTAATTCAGTTATTAAATTTAAGTATAAATAATCACCAACTCTAATTATCATTAAGTATGACTCATAGCTAGCCAGTGTATGATATTTTGTTTCTAGATTTCTTTCAGTTTACAAATCTAATTTGAACCTTACAAAATCCCTCCAAAATGTACTATCTTAATTCACATGTATTAGTTAGTATGGGCTGCTATAACAAAATACCAGTCTGGGTGGCTTAAACAACAGAGATTTATATTGTCACAGTTCTGGAGACTAGATGTCAAGGGGCCAGCAGGACTGGTTCCTGGTGAGAACTCTCTTCCTGGCTTGCAGGTCGTTGCCTTCTCGCTGGATTCTCTCATGGCCTTTGCTCCGTACCATCACTGTCTCCCTCTTCTTCTAAGGACACCAGTCCTCTCAGATGAGGGAGCCAACTGTAAGATCTTGACCTTAATTGCCTCCTTAAATACCCTGTTTCCAAATACAGTCATATTGGGGATTAGGGCTTCCACATATTAATTTGGGGTGAGAGACAAGTCCATAACACCCCATTTCTCAGGTAAGACAACTGATGGAGGACTGAAACTAGAAGAACTAAAGTGTCAGAGCCAGTGCTTGCTTCCAAAGTTCTGACTCTCTAGTCTGCTTTTGCTGCAATTCACTTGTGATTAAAAAAATAATAATAATTTAATGTATGTTTGTAAAGAGCCCCTGGCTTTTCAGAAACTTCAAAGATGATCTGTAAAACACTGAAACAATGAAAGCATGAGATTAAAAAAAATGTTTAATAAAATTATTCCATACCATATTATATATTACTTGTTTAAAAATAATGATTATTATTCCTTATACTATATTACAGTGCAGTAGAGGTAATGTTACCCTGCTCTGAGCCTTGGTAGTTTCACACCCCAGCGAGCATGCCTGCAAACCACAGACGCACGAATGAGCCTGTTGAGACCAGATGAACCATCCAGCTGAATCCAGCCCAAATTGCCAATCTACAGAGCTGTGAGCTAAAAACTCATTGTTATCCAAGCCCCTGAGTTTTGAGGTTGCTTGCTCTTGTAATAACTGATAACTGATGCCCTGATTAAGAAAAGAGAGTTACAAACAAAAGTACAAAGAAGTCAATGGCTGCCTTAATATTTTGAATATCCTTTCTTTTCTAGGTTTAACACTCAGGCACTTGATAACTATTTATTTTCATTACTCTCAGAAGGACTACTCTGAGATTGAAAATGTAGACAGCTTAGTCAATAATGTTTATTCAATCATAGAGTTACCCAAGGGAGAAGGAAGGAAAATATTTTAGATATGAAGGTTGACCTCTAAATTCTCAGCAGCCAGTAGGAGTATCTAAACCAACTCTGAAACACATATATGAATAGATGGGTACAGAGGAATAGATATATAACTATGTAGACAGAATTAACGATTATGGAGTGATGTGCATGAGGGCAGTGGTGGGAAGAGGCGGCGTGATTAGAGTGACTGTACAAATGTATTTTCTGACCAAAGTGAGCTTCTGAATGGACCCTGGTGTGCCCACATTTACTGATATCTCCTCTACCTCTTCACCCTCATTGCAATCGTATTCACTTGCCTTTTTGGACTGAAACAATCCAAGTACTTTTACCAAGCCAGCACAGAGAATTCTCCCACGAGCAAAAAGATTCTAGGGTGCAATTCAGGTCTTTTCAAGCATCTGCATTTCACTGTGCCTTCTGCCTGATTGCCTTGTTCTACGTCTAAGCAATGGAGATTAGGCCTGAGTTTGTGTTCCTGGCTGCCAAATAAATCATTCTCCCGCATATACTTTTTATGAACCACCATATTTTTCCATGTTGAGGGCATTCTGGGCAAATATGGCATTCTGGAAAGGAGATTACTATTGATTACAAGCACTGCATTTTGACTTTGTCATATGGGGAAAAAACGAAAAACAAGAAGAGAATGGTAATTAGGATTAGGCTAAGATCTTAAGGTTGTATACTGAAGGAGCTGATGAATGCCCTCGGGGGAAGGGGTTGCTTTCTGAAGAAATCTGCGTAAGATCTGTCAGGTGGTTTTATGCCACACCATTAGCCTCTCCAGGCTGGAGGTGGTTGTCACTGGCATCTCAGAGCCCTGAGTTAAGGTCCTTGTGGGAAGAGTATGCTAGCTGGGAAAGGATTTTTGTGGCAGTACACATGACTTGTGTGGTAAAGGAGTACATACAAGCAGATGGTACTGTAACATTTTCAACCTAGATCTAGAGTTTTGTGAACTTGCCCTAGGAAGAAGTTAGACTTCTGGAAATTTTACCATTTTTAATCTTCCTTTCTCCCACCTCCAATTTCCCACATATTTGTGATAAAATATAAAATACAGACACCTCAAGAAGTCAATCTTAGCATCTTACAGTGTGGCAATTAGAACAATTACTCTAAACTTTTTTTTTGGAGCCCATTCTGTATTTATTTATAATTGAAGTACAGTTGACTTACAATGTAGTTTTCATTTCTGGTCTTCAGCAAAGTGGTTTATATATATATATGTATATATTTTTCATATTCTTTTCCATTATGGTTCATTATAGGATATTAAATATTCCCTGTGCTATACAGTAGGACTTTGCTGTTTATCTATTTTAGCTAAAGTGGTTAGTATCTACTAACCTCAAACTCCTAATTTATAAACTTTCTTTTAAACACAAAATGTGGTGCTATATTCTGGAATAAACTTTAGAGATGCTCATAAGTCAGAATTTCCCCCAGGATATAATTCTCTTCTCTCAACACTCCCTTCATATTGAATTGTCTTATACATTTTTTTTTTTTTAATGTGAAGTTGTTTGTTGTTTGCCATGAAGGCCTTCCCATAGTCTTTTCATCTATTCCCATCCTGGTCTACTTCCTCTAGTTTCCTGCCTCTCCTCCTAGTTTATTTATAAAACAGATTTTTTTTTTCAGAACAACTTTTGATCAAAGTTGCATTATTGATACTTATGGCAACTCCAAAACTTTGGATTATGAAACTAGTCCATAGACAAGTCTATGGTCTGTGATTGACCAGATGTATTGCATCAACCAATTAGACATCTTATTTTTTTAAGATGGATCAAAATGAACTATAAAGAAATACAAATACTTTTTACCTGTAAAAGTGGTTTACCTCTTTATAAACAAAGCAGAGAAGTTGTTTTTTTAAAAAAACATTGGTTTGCTGGAAGGAATTCTAAGAGGTCCTCTACTTTATTCTTTTTCAGTTAAGATCTGCTCTTGATATCACTAAATAAGAGTGGTTTTATCATTTCTTCATTTGTTTTTTGTTAATAATTTCATTTAGCAAAAAAGAAAAATTGAGAGGTATCTATTCTGTGATAGACATGCTGCTAGGACTGGGCCTAGTAAGAGGAAAACATTATATCCACACAGGAGGCGATCATTTAATTAGAGAAGATGGACTTGGGTACCTGAAGTCCTTAAATGAGGGAGGGAAAATGAGAAGACGTAGAGATCTGAAGGAGAAGAAAGCAAGTGTTAACAACATTGAGTCTGAAGGTGCCCAAGGAGGGTCCAGTAGGCAACTGGGTATGTGGGTCTGGAGAAATTTTGACTGATGGATATTGCAGTCATTGCCATAGAGTTTATTGAAACTATGAGGATAGGAAAACCAGACGAGAAGACCATGAAGAGTGAAAACAAGGCTTAGGAGAGATAGCAATAAAAAAACCCAGCTAAACACTGTTATTATTCTGCTGATCCTGGTTACCTACCCATAATTACCAGCAATCTACTAGTTTAAGAATTCTCTTCTTCAAGCTTGATGAAGAAAAAAATACAAATTCATAAGCTCATCGTTTGAAAAGTCCATAGTGAATGACCTTAAAACTTGGCAGGATTGAAGCACGACATCACCATAGTCAGGACCTCTTTGCATCTTTCAGTTCGGCTGTTGTCCCATTGGTTTCTTTTCTTCTAAGAAACAAAATGAATGAAAAATAGCCCCTGTACAAATGAATTTACCTACAAAACAGAAATAGAGTTACAGATGTAGAAAACAAACATGGTTATTGGGGGTAAGGTGGGGAGAGAGATAAATTGGGAGATTGAGATTATCATATACACACTACTATATATAAAATAGCTAATTAATAAGGATCTGTTGTATAACACAGGGAACTCTACTCAATACTCCCTAATGGCTTATATGGGAAAAGAATCTAAATAAAGTGTGTATATATGTATATGTATGACTGATTCACTTTGCTATACAGCAGAAGCTAACACCACATTGTAGATCAACTCTACTCCAATGAAAATTTTAAATAAAAAGAATAGCTCCTAGACATAAGAGAGGAGGATGACTGACAAGACACAGAGCAAGTGATGTTCAATTCAATTCAGTTCAGTCACTCAGTCGTGTCCGACTCTTTGCAACCCCATGAATTGCAACACGCCAGGCCTCCCTGTCTGTCACCAACTCCCGGAGTTCACTCAGACTCACATCCATCAAGTTGGTGATGTCATCCAGCCATCTCATCCTCTGTCATCCCCTTTTCCTCTGCCCCCAACCCCTCCCAGCATCAGAGTCTTTTCCAATGAGTCAACTCTTCGCATGAGGTGGCCAAAGTACTGGAGTTTCAGCTTTAGCATCATTCCTTCCAAAGAACACCCAGGACTGAGCTCCTTTAGGATGGACTGGTTGGATCTCCTTGCAGTCCAAGGGACTCTCAAGAATCTTCTCCAACACCACAGTTCAAAAGCATCAATTCTTTGGCATGCAGCTTTCTTCACAGTCCAACTCTCATATCCATACATGACCAATGGAAAAACCAAAGCCTTTACTAGACGGAACGTTGTTGGCAAAGTAATGTCTCTCCTTTTCAATATGCTATCTAGGTTGGTCATAGCTTTCCTTCCAAGGAGTAAGTGTCTTTTAAAAAATTTCATGGCTGCAGTCACCATCTGCAGTGATTTTGGAGCCCAGAAAAATAAAGTCTGACACTGTTTCCACTGTTTCCCCATCTACTCCCCATGAAGTGATGGGACCAGATGCCATGATCTTAGTTTTCTGAACGTTGAGCTTTAAGCCAACTTTTTCACTCTCTTTGTCACTTTCATCAAGAGGTTTTTTAGTTCCTCACTTTCTGCCATAGGGGTGGTGTCATCTGCATATCTGAGGTTATTGATATTTCTCCTGGCAATCTTGATTCCAGCTTGTGCTTCTTCCAGCCCAGCATTTCTCATGATATACTCTGCATAGAAGTTAAATAAACAGGGTGACAATATACAGCCTTGACGTACTTCTTTTCCTATTTGGAACCAATCTGTTGTTCCATGTCCAGTTCTAATTGTTGCTTCCTGACCTGCATACAGATTTCTCAAGAGGCAGGTTAGGTGGTCTGGTATTTCCATTTCTTTCAGAATTTTCCACAGTTTATTGTGATCCACACAGTCAAAGGCTGTGGCATAATCAATAAAGCAGAAATAGATGTTTCTCTGGAACTCTCTTGCTTTTTTGATGATCCAGTGGATGTTGGCAATTTGTTCTCTGGTTCCTCTGCCTTTTCTAAAACCAGCTTGAACATCTGAAAGTTCATGGTTCATGTATTGCTGAAGCCTGTCTTGGAGAATTTTGAGCATTACTTTACTAGTGTGTGAGATGAGTGCAGTTGTGTGGCAGTTTGAGCATTCTTTGGCATTGCCTTTCTTTGGGATTGGAATGAAAACTGACCTTTTCCAGTCCTGTGGCCACTGCTGAGTTTTCCAAATTTGCTGGCATATTGAGTGCAGCACTTTCACAGCATCAGTGATGAGTACCCTACAAAAAGTGCCTTTAAAGTATTAGGGAGTACAGCCAAGTCAGGTACATAAAGACCTAAAATGCAGACCCAGGTCTTCTCAGCTCCTGAATTTTCTGTTCAGGAAAACTGAGCTATAATTCAATAAGGGATTGAGGTGTTATCTTTCACCCATTCAATTACTTTCAGTGTCTACTATTGCTAGACACTATCCTGAGTACAAGGTTATACTCTGGAAATAACAGAACAATTCAAATGACAATTCACATGAGAACAGAGGCCATTTGCTCAGAGTCTGCTATAGCAAGGGAGTTGGTGACCATCACTTACAGTTTTGTTACTGTTGTTGTTGTTGAGTCACTAAGTCACGTGCAACTTTTCTACCTCATGGCCAGTAAAACACCAGGCTCCTCTGCCCTCCACTATCTCCTGGCCTTTGCTCAAATTCACATCCATTGAGTTGGTTTTGCTACTGCCCTCTTCTCCTTTTGCCTTCAGCTTTTCCCAGCATCTGGGTCTTTTCCAATGAATTGACTCTTGGCATCAGGTGGCCAAAGTACTGGAGCTTCAGCTTCAGCAACAGGCCTTCCAATGAATATTCAGGGTTGATTTCCTTTAGGACTGACTAGTTTGATCTCCTTGCAGTCCAAGGAACTCTCAAGAGTCTTCTCCAGCCCACAGTTGAAAAGCACCAATTCTTTGACATTCAGCCTTCGTTATGATCCAACTCTCACACCTGTACATGCCTACTGGAAAAACCATAGCTTTGATTATGTGGATCTTTGTCGGCAAAGTGACGTCTCTGCTTTTCAATATGCTGCCTAGGTTTGTCATAGCTTTCCTTCTAAGGAGCAAGCATCTTTGAATTTCATGGTGGCAGTCACAATCACAGTGATTTTGGAGCCCAAGAAGATAAAATCTGTCACTGCTTCCATTTCCCACCCCCTTCTATTTACCATGAAGTATTGGACCAAATGTCATGAACTTAGTTTTTTTAATGCTGAGTTTCAAGCCAGCTTTTTCACTCTCCTCTTTCACTCTCATTGAGAGACTCTTTAGTTCTTCACTTTCTGCTATTAGAGTGGTACCTGCATGCTAAGTTGCTTTAGTCATGTCCAACGTTTTGCAACCCCTTGGATTATGGCCTGCCAGGCTCCTCTGTCTGCTGGGATTCTCCAGGCAAGAATATTGGAGTGGGTTGCCATGCCTTCCTCCAGGGGATCTTCCCAGCCCAGGGACTGAAGCTGTGACTCTATGTCTCCTGCATTGGCAAGTAGATTCTTTACCACTGCTGCCAGCTGGGAAGCTCATTAGAGTGGTACCATCTGCATATCTGAGGCTGTTGATATCACTTATGTTTTGTTGACTCCAAGGCAGGCAGGGGAGTGGAAAAGCAATATATTGAAGAAAAAAGAAGACTTTCGGCCTGAGGGAAGCTGAAGAGGGGCTGAATGGGAGGGAGCATGGTATGTGACAGTTCTGGAGAGTGTATTTTACTTTCTCTTGTTGGTCCTGACTTAGATATGGGGACAAAACTGAAAAAGCTGTCAGTTATCAACCAAACTCTGAGAACATCCTGCCCATTCTGGACCAAAAAGTTGTAGTTTGACTTCCGGAACTGGTTGCTACAGAGGTTGAGGGCCAGTGTTATGCTGTCGTATGTGGTCTGGTCAGTGTCCATTTATATATTCAGTCACATTGGTGGAGAACCAGGGAAGCCATGCCTGTTCCATGGAGCTTACAGGCTGTTAAAGAAGGCAGGTGATGAATAATGCTTTAATCAGGCCACAGACAATGCTTCCTGGGTATTGAAGCAAGTCGCTAATAGTGGACATGACCTATTTTGGGGAGTCAGGGATTTACCTGAGCAAATGATGTCAAGCTGGCCCCATCGGTTAAGTGGAAAAAGCTCTTCAGAAGTGTCAGTGTGTCACTACTTATGGTATTTGTGAGGTTTCTCAAATATCTGTCAATAGCAGACTATATGCTCACAAAAGGGTACCAATTCCCCTCTGTCTCCGATGGGAATCAAAGGAGCCAAGGCTTTAGGCTATTTTTGTCCCTCACGCCATAGCAACAAAGTCAGGACTCTCATCAGTGAGGGCTTATTGGGTCTTAGAACCTCCGAAAGAGCAGCATTAAACATGAAAATAGTACCTGACCCCTTTGGACTAAATGTTGTTAATCAAGTTTAAATTTAGCTCCCACAAAGTCTCAAAAGAAAAGGCTGAGAGAGGGAAAGCTTTGGAGGCCTCGGAGGCAAGGAAAACAAGTGTCAAGTCTATGCCAGCGACCTGTAAAAACAAACGGTCCTGATGAGAAGGCGCGCCCTCCAGAAGGCTCATTAGCAATCAGATGCAGCCTCGGGGCTATCTCTGGGTTGGGACCAGGGTGGGACCAGGCCAGAGCCAGTGCCAAGCCTGGGACTCAGTCCTCTGTCTGCTGCCAGGCTCCTGAGAAGTGCCCTAGAGGGGCTTAGATGGGAGGAGGAGGGGCAGGGGGCCAGGAAACAGGACAGGCAATGTGAAGCAAAGCAAAGCTGCAGTCCTTACTTCCCCCACTGATAACCAGTAATGAGAGGTGCAGAGAGGCTGCTATAGAGACTAAAGGATTTCATGCCAGAGCCAGGGCTTCCTAGCTACCTTTTTGCTCCACCAGAAAGCTGTTCCTGCTCTTTAGAAGTTGAAGGACCTCTTAAAATCAACTATTTTTGTGGCCTTTTATGTAAGTGGAGATGCATTTTATTTCTTAAGTAAATTAATTTTTTTTAAAGGTTACCTTGAATTTGGTAAACACTTTAAATGAACTTGTATTTGTTTCCCCCTCAACAGCAGCAGCATAGGTGAGAAAACAGAGGGTGTAGTTTATACAGCCCTCCCCCATCTGCCTGCCATCTCTGCAGGAGATGCAAGAGACACGGGTTGAATCCCTGGGTGGGGAAGATACCCTGGAGAAA
This sequence comes from Redunca redunca, assembly GCA_006410935.1. NCBI lineage: Eukaryota > Metazoa > Chordata > Mammalia > Artiodactyla > Bovidae > Redunca > Redunca redunca. Next base: position 287,808 of record SJYQ01005788.1, on the reverse strand, counting down.
GAAATGGCAACCAACTCTAGTATTCTTGCCTGGAAAACTCATGGACAGAAGCCTGACGTGCTACAGTCCATGGGGTTGCAAAGAGTCCAACATGACTGAGCATGCCCCAATCCCTCCCACATCCCTACAGGCTCCCAGAAGGGAAACTGTACCACACAATGGAAAAGGAAAGAGTGAAAGGGGGGAAACTTGCGTTTATTGAGTACTGACGGCATACCGTACTTGGGTAAGAAACGTGTTATTTATTCTTCTTCTTTTGTATAATCCCTGCTGGTGCTCAAACATGTCCAACTCTTTGTGACCCTATGGATTGTAGCTTGCCAGACTCCTCTATCCATGGGATTTTCCCAACAAGAATACCAGAGTGGGTTGCCATTTCCTCCTCCAGGGGATCTTCTAGAACCAGGGATTGAACTAGTGTCTCCTGTGTGGCAGGTGGATTCTATAGCACTAAGCCACCAGGGAAGGCCAGGAAACAACTGACTTGGAGAAATTATGACACCTGCCTCAGGTCCGACTATTAGTAAGTGAGAGAGCAAAGACTTAAAAATCACAGCACACACCTGTTCCTGTTTGTTTAATTAAGCAAGGAGCCCATTAGACAGGAGGTTCTTATGCCTTAGCAGCCCATGTAAGCAGACAAAACCTAAGCCTGTAAATGCCTCAAGATTAACACCTGTCGGCGCTTCTAAACACTTCCGCTTTGGTGCTGCCTGATTTGATTTTTGCTCAGATAAACTCTTGAAGTTTTTAATAAGTCTCAGTTTATATCTCAGTGTATCTTTTAAATTGGGCTTCTCTGGTAGCACAGTTGATGAAGAATCCACCTACAGTGCAGGAAACCTGGGTTCGATCCCTGGGTTGAGAAGACCCCCTGGAGGAGGAAATGGCAACCCATGCCAGGATTCTTGCCTGGGAAGTCCCATGGAGAGAAGAACCTGGCGGGCTATAGTCCGTGGGTAACAAAGAGCTGGACACGACTGAGCGACCCGGCACAGGCTCACATACTCAAATAGGTCCAGCCTCTTTGGGAGTACATCAGGAGCCTGCTGACTATCGCTCATGTGCATTTCAGGAGTCTTGCACCTGGTGGAACTTACTGTTCTAGATGCTGTTGGTGGGATGCAGCAGTGATGAAGGACTGAAAAAGGATGGGGCTTCCTGGATATAGAAGGTTTAGGGCAGCTATGTGAAGAGTAGATTGCAGGAATTTTAACCTACATGACACATTAAGTGTTAAAACTATAAAGGGTTTAAAATATAATTCATAACCCCTCAAAGACATCTTCTGTAGAGAAAAGAATGAAAAATTAACATTTGGGCCACCATCCCCAAATGGTTTTTCTTTTTTAAATGTTTTCTATCAGTATCTGAAGATTATTGAATCTTTTCACTCAGGACCCTAGTTTTCAAATGTGCTCGAAATTCCTCCAAATCCTTCAAGGATCCCCTAGGAAAGCAATGGCTGATCTGGGAGTCTTATCTCAGCCCTGAGACCCTCCATCCCTGCTTTCACAAAAAGTGGTTCATATTGGTCTGTTTCACAGGTTAGATTGACTTAGGAGATTTTGTTTGAAGAAAGTTGTCTCTGTCTTAAAAAAAAAAAAGTTTTAAAACCACTGTAGTAAATAAATTTAATGTCCGGCTGGTGATAAGTCCTCAAAACATATTTGTTGGCCAAGGGTACTTGAACCACAAATGATTCTTCTGAAAGTCATATTTCATTCTTATTTAAAATAACATGAGATAGTATTAGAAACATTCATATATTTTCACAGAAGATGAACTATGACATTAATCTGGCCCATGTGGGAAGGTTAGGAAAACCTTGCTGCGGTTGGCTGAGCCGTGAGTGGGGTTAAGGAGATCACCTGGGGAGTCAGGAGGAGCATTTGAGCTGTCACCCTACTTACTCAACTCACATTTTCAGTTTTGGAGTAAATATGGGGAAGTCCCCCTGGAGAAGGAAATGGCAACCCACTCCAGTATTCTTGCTTGAAAAATCCCATGGACAGAGGTCACAAGGAGTCAGACATGAACTGAGGGACTAACACTTTCACTACTAAATTTGAAGTGTTTTTTTTTTTTTTTAATTAAATACTAATGATCCTGGGGCCCCTTCCACTCTGAGAGAACAAAGACCTTGTCAGACCTCAGGGAAGCCACCTTTGCTGCACACCCATCCTCCTGGTCAGATCTCATACCACACAGCAATGCAGAAGTAGCTTTCTCAGACTTGCTAGCTGACTGTGACATAACGAGATATAGGTTGGCTAAGATGCCTTCTGGGGGGAATATGGTGCTGATGGGCAAAGGATGATGAGGTAGGCAGTGCTTTTTTCCCATCCAGGAATAAACAGCAATAGTGCCATTTATCGAACTCTTACTAACAACCAAGCACTCTCTGATTCACTCCTTTGAAGTGAATCACTTCACCCCTTTACAGTGAGAGGCTGTGGCTGCTTTAATATGTTCCAGTGGCTCTCCATTCTAATTAGAAAAGAATCTAAACATTTGACCTTGGTTCCAAGGCTCTAGCTAATCTGGTGCATCCTTCTCTCTGACTTGATCTTTCTCTTCGCACTCTGCCTTTTGGTAGCCCTGCGTCTGTCTTACTGGTCTTCATCCTGTCGCTTGGCTGTCTAAGCTTATTGTGGGGTTTGTAGTCCTATTTATGGGGCTTCCTGGGTGGCACAGAGGGTAAAGTGTCTGCCTGCAATGTGGGAGACCCGGGTTCGATCCCTGGGTTGGGAAGATCCCCTGGAGAAGGAAATGGCACCCCATTCCAGTACTCTTGCCTGGAAAATCCTATGGACAGAGAAGCCTGGTAGGCTACAGTCCATGGGGTCGAAAAGAGTCAGACATGACTGAGCGACTTCACTGGGTGGCGTAGTGGTAAAGAATCTGCCTGCAATGCAGGAGACCCAAATTCGATCCCTGGGTTGAGAAGATCCCTTGGAGAAGGGAATGGCTATCCATTCGAGTATTCTTGCCTGGAAAAGCCAATGAACAGAGAAGCCTGGCAGGCTATAGTCCATGGGGCTGCAACGAGTCAGACATAACTGAGTGACTAATAACACTGCACACACATATGTAGAACATACAGTAATATATAGGGGCTTCGAGGTGGCACTAGTGGTAAAGAACCTGCCTGCCTGCCAGGCAGGAGGTGCAGGAGACATGGGTTAGATCCCTGGGCTGGGAAGGCCTGGAGAGGGCATGACAACCTACTCCAGCATTCTTGCCTAGAAAATCCCATGGACAGAGGAGCCAGAGTCGGACATGACTAAAGTGACTTAGCACACATACTATCTATACAGTAATATATGATATATATATAGCATACAGCATGTATAAGTAACATATATAGTGATTCCATGGACTGTAGCCCACCAGGCTCCTCTGTCCATGGAATTCTCCAGACAAGAATATTGGAGTGGGTTGCCATTCCTTTCTCCAGGGGGGCCTTCCTGACCCAGGGATTGAACCTGGGTCTTCTACACTGCAGGCAGATTCTATGCCATCTGAACCACTGGGGAAGCCCACACATATATAGCATATATCTTAAATTAAAAACTAATGCACCCGTGGTTCCTTCCTCATAGCATATATATATATAAGTTAGTTGACCGGGCAGACACGTATTTCTCAGAGTGACTCACGTTTGGAGTAGTTACAAAATGACTCTCTCCTGGGTTGGGAATCTGAGCCCTTCATCTGAGACTGAGATGCAGTCTCCTAGTTTGTAACCTTTACTCTCTGCCTTTTACAATCTGAGATAAATATGTTTACCTTTCTTTTCTGAAGATTAGCATGAAAACACATCTTCTTAGGACTATGAATCTGGTTAATAAAAGAGTAATTTCAACTCAGAGCCTTTAAAGGCCTGGATGAACTTTTAGAAACATTATTATTTGAGATTCCTTTATTACCCTTGAGAGGATGTAGGAACCCAATAAGCCAAATAAGAGACTTGAGCTGTTTTTATTCCCTCATAGAGCAAATCAGAAGTCTACAAACTCTGTAAATAATGATTGCATTTAAACCACCTAAATTGAGCACCCTAAAGGCTTGCTTTGATAATTGAATTCTGGGATCCTTTGCTTTAAACTTTCTTAGCTTTGGATGAGTTACCTGATGGAATTTGTTAAAGCTTAGTTTACAAACAATAACTAGGCAAAGCTGTTTTTGTCTGTGGGGAATCATGACTACCAGTTGGAATGATCCGAATAAAAGAACTTTTTTCTATGCAGCTCATTGCTTAGATTGCAGTGTTGGAAAATCTTATATCCGAATTCTTGTCAGTTGACCTCAATAACCTTCACTTTCAATGGTCTTGATGCACTGATTTTTGTCTAACTTGAAACCATGGGGGAAAAGAGTTTCACCGGAAACATGGCCCAGAATTCTTTGTGGTTTATAAATCATGCACACACACTTGGGTTGGGTTTGTGTTTAGAACAAAAATCAGACAAGGAAACTTTTGCTTATTTCATATTTAAAAAAAATTACAGTCCTGCGCAGAACACTAAGTGTCATAGATACCAGAATGCACTTCTGGATATTTGAGTGGATAGGAAGATCTTAGGGCAGAGAATTAGACAGAAATCTTGGATATCTCGTCTGAATGTACTAGATTTATTTCAGTATATTTTAAATATTTTTAGGCTTAAGGGAGTTATGATTATTTTTGGCATTAACAATGGAAAGAAATTCCTCTTGAAGTGTTGAGATAAAATATTTAAGCAGTATTAATTTTTCTAAAGAATAATATAGAAGAAATGAAAAATTGGTGAGAAATGTTCTACAATCTCTAAATTTCTTCAAAAATTTAATCTGTGATTTTCTAAGGATGAATATCATTACAGTAAGAATATTTATATTTCTACCAGTGGTTATAAAATTTTTACTGAGTCATCTCAAAACAAATGATTATCAGAAAATACCATTCAAAATTATTTGAATAAAACTTTATCTTCTAGATACTTAAATATGAAGAACAAAATCATTGAGCTGTCTCTTAATTCTGAGAAGAATGGCAGGCACATGTAGGAGCCTCCTCTTCTTTCTCCTAAGTAAACTGCTTATGATTTTGGAAGCATTCTAGTTTTCCAATGACAAGAGATTTTTATATTCATTTTATACAAATTAACTGCAGATAAATGTAATTAACACTTTCAATCACAGAAAAGTATGGAGAGTGAGGAGCATAAAACTTGCAAATGGAAGAAAGAGAGGCACGTAGATTTCTGTGTCCACAGAAGCCCAAAGAAAGTGTAAGGAATGGAGTGACCTCCAGTGAAGTAAAGGAGAGCTCAAGGTAGCAAGCAAGGGTAAAATACTTTCCCACAGAGGTATCTTCATAAAAAGTGTGAGGGGAAACCATAGAAGATGTTTAAAGAATTTACTGAATAGCCTTTTTGTGGAATGAGGTAACCTATGGGGATTATCTCATTTTGTAGGATTGTGTGCCTTTGTCTCTATTTGACTAGGTTGCTACAGCTCTGTAGAGAGATGTTAACTGGTACAAAACTGCACATGCTGCTAAGTCGCTTCAGTCGTGTCCGACTCTGTGCGACCCCATAGACGGCAGCCCAGCAGGCTCCCCCGTCCCTGGGATTCTCCAGGCAAGAACACTGGAGTGGGTTGCCATTTCCTTCTCCAATGCATGAAAGTGAAAAGTGAAAGTGAAGTCGCTCAGTTGTGTCTGATTCCTAGCAACCCCATGGACTGTAGCCCACCAGGCTCCTCGACCATAGGATTTTCCAGAGTACTGGAGTGGGTTGCTATTGCCTTCTCCGACAAAACTGCACATACAACTGTTCATAACTATGCAAATGATTCCTGCTTAAGGCAGTGTGAATGGGTTTCTCAGAGTTAGCTCAGGCTGCCATAACAAAACAGTGTAAAGGGTAGCTTAAACAACAGAAATGATTTTCTCACAGGTCTTAAGACTAGAAGTTTGAGATCAGAATGCCAGTAGGGTCATATTCTGGTGACAGCTCCCTTCCTGGCCTGCAGACAGCCACTTCATGACGTCCTCACGTGGCAGGGAGAGTGACCACTGGTATCTCTTGCTTTTTTATAAGGGCACAAGTTCTATTGGATCAGGGATTTACTCTTAAGTCCTCATTTAACCCTAATCATATCCATGAAGGCTCTACCTCCAAATAGTCACGTGAAGGGGTTAGGGCTTTAATAAACGAATTTGGGTAGGGATTGTGAGGGGCAGGGACAATTCAGTCCTTAACACTCAGGCAGATAATGTATTATCTCTGTATGTCAAAGTATCATTTAAACCAGGGGTTCCCAAACTCCAGGATCTAATGCCTGATGATCTGAGGTGGAGCTGATTTAATAATAATAGATATAAAGTACACATTAAATATAATGCTCTTGAATCATCCCAAAACTATCTCTTTCTTACCCTCAATCTATGGAAAAATTTTCTTCCATGAAACTGGTCCCTGGTGTCAAAAATGTTGGGAATTGCTGCTTTAAACCATTTGTGACATCTTACTGGTTCCCTCATTGTGAAATTGTTCGTCACTCAGTCGTGTCTGACTTTGCATTTCCATGGGCTGTAATCTGCCATGCTCCTCTGTCCATGGAACTCTCCAGGCAAGAATATTAGAATGGGTAACCGTTTCCTTCTCCAGGGGATCTTCCCGACTCAGGGATCAAACCTTAGGTCTCCTGATTGCAGGCAGATTCTTTACTGTTTGAGCCACTTTATTAATTAATTAGTTAAATCAAATCTTTGATGTGTTTGTTTTATAGTTGCATAAGTCATAATTATATCTCTTTTTAAGATTTACTCTTTAACAAGAGGATCCAACTTTATTCTTAGATAGTAGCTCCTAAACTTACTGTAAGGAGTTGGATATTTTAAGACCCTTTTATACCTCAATTTATTGGAGTCACTTTCCCTGGTTGAAAAAAACTCACCCTGGCTTTTTTTATAGTTTATGGATCAATTATTAATTGAAAAGTAGCTGGATTAAGGGCTTCCCTGGTGGCTTAGAGATAAAGAATCCGCCTGTAATGTGGGAGACCTGGGTTCAATCCCTAGGTAGGAAAGATCCCCTTGGCAAAGGGAATGGCACCCCATTCCAGTATTCTTGCCCAGAAAATTCCATGGACAGAGAAGCCTGATGGGCTACAGTCTATGGGGCTGCAAAGAGCTGGATTAAAAACACTGAGAAGTCCATATCCTTAGGCTTAGACCCTGGTGGATTCCTACAGGTTGTACAATTTGGTTGAAGTTACTCAAACCCTTGGCCTCAATTCCTAGATCAATATACTGAAGGAATTGGGATGAATGTTTTCTAATGTCCCTTCCAGATATTAGAATGTGCTGGTCCCGTGATCTGTGTATATAAAATGTGGGTTGTAGAGACAAAACGTTCCCAGTTGTCTTGAAGAAAAATGTTTTAATAAAATATCCACATTTCAGTGACGTCTGCCTTCTCCTTACTCTGCCAGGTAAGACTGGGTTTCAGATTTTCTTTCTCTTCTCTTCCCCGTTCTTTTATACAGCTGCTTCCTGCTCCCTCAAGAAGTCACTACCTCCCTTTGTGTTCAAGTTTCTCCATCTGTGAAATGCAAGGCTGAATGCCCATCAGCCTCTCAGGGGTATTCCATGTCTGATTCCCTTTCAGAGCTTTCACTATGCTGGGCATTATCTACAGGCTAAGCTTGGCATTTCCTTCCTTTCCTTTCTTGATCATAATTTGATCCCAACTTCCTTGGGAGCCTCTTGTCTATACAACATGTCAGTAGTTCTAATCCTGTTTTAACATAATTTAGAGCTATGGTGATGCTAATGATGTCATTGATAATGAGCTGGGGATTGGCAGAGATCCTTTTAAAAAGTGTGTTCCAATAGCGAAGAAAAGAATTAAAGAACAAATGAAAAATGAATGAAACAAACAACAACAAAAACCCCCACAGTGATAATATAGGAAAAAGTGTCCATCTAAATAAATTAATTTATACAAGATAGAATTGCCAGATAAAATATAGGACATTCAGTTAAATTTGAATTGCAGATAAACAGAGAATAAATTTTTAGCATCCCACACAATGGACATGTGCTTATCCATACTAAAAAAATTTTTTTGTTGTTTATCTGAAATTCAAATTTAACTGATTGTCCTGTATTTTTATTTCTTAAATACAGCAACCTTAATAAGACATTTAAAACAGGGCTTCTGTCCAGCAACTTCTGACTGAGATAAACTGAGGTTCCAGTGTGAGGCTAGGCTTTTTTTCAGTTCTTCAAATGTTAAACAGAGAAATATTCTGGAGTTGACAAGGGGAAGAGGTTGAAACTTCCCCATAGTTATTCCTTTAAAAAAAACATGGGAAAACTGTAGATATCATCACTCTGAACTTTTAATGTCCATGGATATTTGGTCCTAGAAAAAAATAATTGGCAATTCCATGAGAAGTTGCAGTTTTCATATGTTTAGTAGAAACAATGCAAGAATTTTCTAATGGCTATAAAAATTATGCTGTTTTGAGGGATTCTGAAGGTAGTATTCATAAACAACGAAAGGTTACGGCTATTTTCAGGACGTCTTTGGCTTTAAAGCAACTCTCAGTGCCAAGAATACTGCTGCACAATTGTAGGCGCTGATTCAGCGGTCACTCTATCGAGGATTGTGTGAAAAGCATGTAACAAAAGGCTTGGATGATCTCTTGCGCACTGCTGCTCCCCGTGGTACCTCAGAGCACCACCCGTGACTCTGTACCCTCTACAGAAACTGGAACTATGAGGGAGACTGACTCAGTTCATCGACCAGTAGAGAAGCAGCTCCTTACTAGCTCTGCAAAAACAAAAAGGACTTGTATCTAATGATTTTTGGCAAATAAAATGATGTGTGTGTGTGTTCACTCATGTCTGCCTCTTAGCGATGCCAAGAACTGTAGCCCACCAGGCTCCTCTGTTCATGGAATTCTCTAGCCAAGAATACTGGAGTGGGTTGCCATTTCCTTCTCTAGAGGATCTTCCTGAGCCAGGGATCAAACCTGCATCTCCTGTGTGTCCTGCACTGCAGGCAAATTCTTTACCACTGCACCACCTAGGAGGCCTAAAGTGATCTGAAAGTTGAAAGTGAAAGTTAAGTCGCTCAGTCGTGTCCGACTCTGCCATGGACGGAGGAGCCTGGTGGGCTACAGTCCACGGGTCGCAGAGTCGGACACAACTGAGCGACGTAACTTTCACTTTCAATGTAGCCCACCAGGCTCCTCTGTCCATGGGATTCTCCAGGAAAGAGTACTGGAGGGGGTGCCGCACTGAGAGGCGTGACTCTCTCTGTCATCTAACCCAGCACTACTCAAAGTACCGTCAGCTCTCAGGTGTTGGCTTGTGAGCTATCTCCATTCAGCAGCAGGAAAACTGAAGAAATTTAGAGTAAACATTTAGAAACCTTTATAGTTATCCCACAGATTAAAAACAAATCTGTTGAATTTAATAATGAAAAGTTGGAGCTTGCATGCTGTATACTTTTCTTGTTATTGCTGGCTTCATTTTTCTAGTAATTTGTTTTTTCTAACTATTTCACAAAAGTATCAGTTATTAAAACAGTATCATATGGTAAAAGATGAAAGGCACACTGTTTGATGTCCTTTAAAACAAATCACTCCTACAATGTTTTAAATGAGAATCACTAAATTTATCAATTCAGACTTTCAATATGTAGTAATTACAAAGCAAGTACTTTGCTAGATATTGTGGGTAAAGTGATGAATAAGATAGGCGTAGTTGTGGGGTAGTGGGGTTTCTGACCAAACAGAGTACATTGCAAGGAAGAATACGTAATAAAATCACAATAAAATAGAAACATACAAGGTGAATTGGGAGTGCACTGTAAGAGACCCTGAACTGGTTAAGAATTCTGTGAAACAGTCCCAGAGGAAATCACCAAAGCCCTGTTAGGAATGCTAGTCTGAAATTCAGAGGAGAGATCTGAGCCGGAGGCATAAATGTGGAATAGTCCTCTGAAGATGTTAATTTAAGGCTGAGGAATGGATGAAATTGCCTACGTAGAAGGCAATTGCCTACATAGAAGACAGCACATGGAAAGAGGGGAGAACTGAATCTTTCCGGTCTAGCAGCTGAAATGAACCTCCAAGAAAATGGAAATAGAGTAGCAAAGAGGTGAGAAGAATTAAGATCTGTGGAGCCCCTGAAGCTAAACAAAGAGGGTCTGGAGAAACAGGGAATGATAAAGAACTTCCAATACTGCTGAGAGGCCAAACCAGAACTAAAAAATAGGCCCTTTCTTCACAGAGTTGTGGTTTTTGGTGGGAGAGTTTCCTGGGATCTGGTGATAGACGAGGGCATGTTTCAGAAGTCAACACGCAGGAAGAGTTAAGAAAGGGAATATAGCAATTATAAGCAACTCTTTCTAGAAGTTTTGCTGGGGAATGGAGAACAGTTTAGGACTATATTTAGAGGGAAATATATGTGAAAGAATTTTTATGTTACCTTTGAGATGAAGCAGCAAACAGAAATGCTGATTGTGGTGCAGGGAAGTGAAAGTCCCTGTTGCGTCTGACTCTTTGCACCCCATGGACTGTAGTCCATGGAATTCTCCAGGCCAGAATACTGGAGTGGGTAGCTGTTTCCTTCTTCAGGGGATCTTCCCAACCCAGGCATCAAACCCAGGCCTCCCATATTGCAGGCGGATTCTTTACCAGCTGAGCCACTAGGGAACGTTATCAAAAGCAAGAGCTTGAAGATAATGAAGACTGTAGGTGCTAGTCAATGGCAGTTTCCAAGAAAGCAGGAGGAATAAGAATAAAGAATTCTTGTGTGATTTAACACTCATCCCATTTATAATAACAAACACCTGCTCTCTACTAGGTTCTCACCTCCTGAGGGCAGAGACCAGGTTTGTGTGGTTCATCACCCTCTACTCAGCACCTGGGCTAGTGCTGGGCCATCAAGACGCTCAGAAAATAATGAAGAGAACCTGACTCCCAAAGAGGATGTGTGTCTTCCTGCTAAGAAGACATGAAGGAAAACTTCGAAAAGGAGAAATGTGAGGGATTTTTCAACCGATATATTTTCTCTATGAAATGAAAGAGTGAAAAAAGAAGGGGGGATTGATAGGGTAGACGTCAAGTCAGGAGGGCTTCCCTTGTGGCTCAGATGGTAAAGAATCTGCCCTCAAATCTGCCTGGAGATCCAGGTTTGATTCCCGGGTAGGGAAGATCCTCGGAGAAGGACATGGTTACCCACTCCAGTATTTTTGCCTGGAGAATCCCATGGACAGAGGAGCCTGTAAAGACTCTGAAGAAAATGATCAAGTTTTGACACTACTGTAACAATATTTGCTGAACCATTGAAGAGTAATAAATGGCAATCTGTGACGACAAGACAACTAAGTTGTGTTAGATATTCATATATGGTACATACTTCTTGGAGTCACAACTGTCGAAGAAGTCATGAAGGAGAAAAATCTTCTGGTTGACTGTGAAGTATGTAGACCAAGAAGAGATTGGGCTTTGGCACTGGGAAAGCAGTGTGGGCAGAAAATCAATGACAGGATTTGGCCCTTTGGAACTGACAGGAAGAGCAGCTCCACTGAGCTGAAGTTCCCCTCAGGTACTAACATGAAGGAATTGGGGGCAGGAGGAACGGCAATAGAGGGTCATGAGCAGCCCTGGCCATTTCATAAAGTGCCCATGCTGCCTTGATATCTCCCAACCTCATGCTAAACTCTTCGTGTTTTAGATTCACACCACCCATCCTTCTTACCTCTTCTCTGCTGTCTGCCACTCTCCAATCGCTCTCATTTATTGAGGACTTTGACTCAGGTTATCCTTCCAGTCCAGGACCTGAGTTTGCACTGGTGAATTGTGTGCTGGAAGATAAATCACAACCAGATCTAGCTTCAAGTGCATCTGGGAAATGTCATTGTTTCGTTTTTAAGACTTTTTAGTACAGGAAGAAAGAGTAGAAGGAGATTTGTTGTTGTTTAGTTGCCAAGTTCAATGGCACCCCACTCCAGTACTCTTGCCTGGAAAATCCCATGGATGGAGGAGCCTGGTAGGCTACAGTCCACGGGGTCGCTAGGAATCAAACACGAATGAGCGACTTCACTTTCATGCATTGGAGAAGGAAATGGCAACCCACTCCAGTGTTCTTGCCTGGAGAATCCCAGGGACGGGGGAGCCTGGTGGGCTGCCGTCTATGGGGTCGCACAGAGTCGGACACGACTGAAGCAATTTAGCAGCAGCAGCAGCAGCAGTTGCCAAGTTGTGTCTGACTCTTGCATCTCCATGCACTGTAGCCCATTAGGCTCCTCTGTCCATGGGATTTTCCCAGGCAAGAATACTGGAGTGGGTTGCCATTTTCTCCTCCAGGGGATCTTCCCCACCCAGGGGTTGAACCTGTGTCTCCTGCAACGGCAGGCGGATTCTTTACCACTGAGCCACCAGGAAAGCCCAAAAGGAGACTGCATAGATATTACGCAAGGAAATATCCACTATTATATTCACCACAGTGGACAGAGAAAGTA
>SJYQ01005788.1:220826-271584 GCA_006410935.1 Redunca redunca | reverse complement strand
CCATGGACACAGGAACCTGGCGGGAACAGTGCATGGGTTACAAAGAGTCAGACAAGTGAGACTTCAGTCACTAGGAGACACAGGCAGTGGCCGGCCCTGCACAGTCTCAGGATGGTGTACCTCCCATTGCCTCCTTCCCTTCCCTCTAGAGACTCGGGGTGCATTCAGGAGAACAGCCCTGTGTGCTGGGGTTGCTCAGCATGGGAGATCAGGGCCGAGGGGCAGGCGTGGGCAGCCCTGGATGCGGCTGAGGAAGGGGCAAGAGAGAGGCGGCTGGTCCCACCTGCCTCCCCCGCGTGGAGGAGCCAGCATCCACCCTACGGCTCCCTGGAACCCGAGGGCCTCTCCTCCCCTCTCCTGCCTCCCCTACCCCACTAAGACAACTGAGCATTTTTTAAAAATTAAGATTTGAGAGAATCTGAGAGTTCAGAAGCCAAAGGAAGTGTAAGAAAATGTGAAATCAGAAAGAGCTTTGTGCCAGACTCTCAGGGCCAACCTGCCCATCTTGCTCCCCAAAAGTTAAACTTTTACTCCCCTCCTGGGGTCCTCTGGGAAATCATTTTCTTTACTGAAATGTCTGAAATTTGTCATCATGTCCACTTTTATTAAAAAAAAAAAAGTGAATCCTTCTAGAAGACTTACATGCACGGCAGCGCTTCGTGGCTCATGCTTGGTCTCTGTCTCCACAGGCCAACAGCACTATTTCGCTTCTGTCCAGACCCAGGGTAAGTATCTCCTTCCCTGTGAAGCCTTCCAGATGCCCTCAGATATGCACTTTTTTCCCAGATTCTGTAGGGACCACTACTCTACACTTTGAGCTACTAAGTACAACTACGTTCATGTGGTACTTAGTCTTAATGAAGTTAAATTAAGTTCTTTGGCTACTACCAGTAAAGCAATGATGTATGGCTCTTCTCTTGGTGCTGCCGCATGGAAACTTCACCAACACCTTAACTCAGTGCCCCGGCGGCCAAGCCCAGGCCTTGGTGGGGCGACTGTGGGTACTGAACCTAGCGATTCTGTGGGCTGGAGCTCACGCTTAGGCTCCATAGGAGCAATGCTCTAACAAGCCCCTTAGGGAGGCTTCCCAGGTGGCTCAGTGGTAAAGAATCTACCTGCCAATACAGGAGAAGCAGATTTGACCCCTGGGTTGGGGAGATGCCCTGGAGAAGGAAATGGCTACCCACTGCAGTATTCTTGCCTGGGAAACATGAACAGAGGAGGCTGGTGGGTTTCAGTCTATGGGGTCGCAACGAGTTGGACACGACTTCCTGACTGAGCATGCCCACACCCATCTCTTAGCTGTCAAGGCAGTCACCCAAAGGTGAATCAGCTCATGGTGAAATAGAGTGTGGATTTGGGTGCAAGGCTTCCAGGACAAACCAATACAAGAAAATCCAGGAGGACAAGAACTCTGGCAACATCCACTAACACAACCTTCTGTGGCACCAAGTCTTTATTAGATTTGGTGTGTGTTCTTTTGGAATCTGCACATGTTCTTATTGTTGTTTGTTTAAGCCCGAAGCGGTCTTGTCTCTCAGCTCCCTCGTCCCAGAGGCTGATGGACGCCAGTTACTGTTTAGTTGCTGGTAGGATGCTATTTGAGCGAACCACATCTGAGGACCCTGGTGCTGGTAAAGCATCTTTTCAGTGGAATAATGCAAGACAGCACATTTGGGGAGGTGAAAGGCATGCAGTGGTAGTTCAGAAGGAAGACAAAGGGGAAACAGACCGCTGACTCTGGTGGGAACCAGGGTGGTATGTGGCATCCCTCACATGAAGACAAAGATCCCAGCAAATTACCACAATGCCAAACAGAGGGGCCGTGACAGACATAATGGAACCACAGAGCCCTGCCTTTGTGCAACAATTAAGAGGAAAATCATAGTGTATGCACTGGTTGTTTTCAGACAAGAGAATTAAAAGACTTGGTTGGTTTTCCTTCAAAATGCATTTCAAGAATCCCTCAGGTAAAGAGATGAAGGATGCATACTTCCGCAGAGCTGCAGAAACAATCTCAAGCTGTGGAGCTGTTTCCTTTGGGGGCTTCATGATTTCCCATCGCACCCCCATTAGTTAATTCCTCCAGCTTCCAAAAGGCCACCTGGAAGTCTCCAAGTTGCTCATCCACCTCTTCTCTTTTAAATTCCAATTTTCTTCTCTGAAAACCTATCTTCAGCCCAAGGAGCCTCTCCATGCAGCTCTCTGGAGCTTGTCAACCTTGCTCTGCACTATTGCTAAAAGGATGGATCATGGCCCTCCCTCTTTGCTGATTCCCTTTGTCGCATGTCCTTATATGACATTAGCGAAAGAAGTGAGTACTTTATGAGCCTGGTGTTGTGCAAATTCCCTCATCTGTTGCTTGTTGCTATTTTAATGGAAAAATAGGGAAAGAAGGGTAAGGTATACCTGGATTTTTCTCTGCTGCAAAGCTCTCAGATATTTTATAGAAACACATTGCGGATGCTAAGGCTATTGAATAAATTGTAAGAATCTTCTGAGCTTGTTCTAAGTCCCCTTCCCCTCTTCTTCTCCTGGAGACACCTTAGTTCTGAACTTTGGAGCAGGCTGAAGAAACATCAGGAAGCATCAAAAGTTACTCAATCAGACAAAACCCAGAAGATGCTTAGGCTCTGCAGTAGGAAATAGTGTTCTTTCAAACTTAGAAGTAAAAAGCACGTGAAAGCATTTTATGGAAAAAAAGAAACAAACATCTTTTATTATAATCACTTATAATGAGAAAGCACCTTTGGAAAACTCTGAGTCATGGCTTTGACAAAGAAACTCAGAATGTCTACTTTGGGCCCACAACATTGCCCTGGCACTCCATAGGAAGGGCAAGAGGCAGGAAGATCCACCCTGACACAGGGCTCTTCTCAGATGCTGGGAGTGGAAAACGGCATAAGATTTCTCAAAACAAAGCCTTGTGTTGTAAAACTCTGGGGTGGTCTTCCTCAAAACAGTCCCCCAAAGGCCCAAGATGACTTTGGGACATAGTAAAACCTAAAAGAAAGGAAACCAAATAAAATCTGCAGAATCATTACATGGTAGGAAGCCAGTCTAAGGCTGGGAATTTAAGAGCAGTGACCTCCTTTGGCCATCCCTGATTCCATCCTCGGCCCTTGAGAACCTGAGGCTTATTCTGTCATGTTCCATTTCTGAGGCGCCTGGTGAGACTCATTCATTCATTTATGTATTCAGTTTGGTCAAAAAATGTCCACTTTAGTGCCACTCTTTGAGTATACTATGCTATGTAGCACCGAATTAACAAAGGATAACAATCATAGCTAAGATTTATTGAGTTGCTACTCATCATTCTGATGTTTTACAGGTATTTCTCACTTATTTCTTACAAAATACATAGTATTATTGTTGTTTTTATTGCTATTATTGTTTTCAACTCATGGATGAAGAAATTGAGACTCAGATTGGCTGACTTGCTCAAGGACACAAATCAATTAAGGGATTTGTCTGGGATCCAAATCCATGTGATCTGACCCCAGAGTCCCTGCTTTAATCACCATGTAATATTAAACAGGGGCATATAACTGCCCTCAGGAACTTACACTCTAGTGGAGGAGACGAAGCATGTGGATACACCACAAGGCGTTGTGCTTATAGGCAAACAGGAGCTTAGAGGTTCACACAACTGGGCTATGAGGGTAAAATCACCAGTGGACAAGGTTACAGTAGTTAACTTGAGAGCAGTTGGGATTTGAACAGTGCCCTGACAATAGATACAATTTTATAACTGTATCATTTTCCTGGGACTTCCCTGGAGGCTCAGTGGTAAAGAATCTGCCTGCCAATGCAGGAGACACAAGTTCGATCCTGCCTCCTGACTTCAACTCTCCTACCAACTAGGACAGAATGATGCGTCCTAAGCCTGTCCTCCTACCATGGGCTCCAAGGATTAGAAGAATGGCTGCCAAGTCAATAAATACAAAGTTCATGTGATATACCAGGCATGTGGGTTATAGGACAGCCTTGTTACATGGTCTTCACCTGGATAGGTAAAGGAAATGAAAGCAGACCAGGTCAAACTCTTAAGCCAGTGTTTTGGGCTTAAGAAGTGTTCAAAGCAGAAAAAGACCCAGATGAAAATAAAAGAGAGATAAAGACCCAGATGACACTTCCACACGATTGCACTATCATTGGAGCCAAAGCATGGTCCACTGTGGTCTTGGTGGCTCAACAGTAAAGAATCTGCTTGCAATGTAGGACATGTGTTCAAGAGACATGGGTTCAGTCCCTGGGTTGAGAAGGTTTTCTGGAGAAGGAAACGGCAACCCACTTCAGTATTCTTGCCTGGGAAATCCCATGGACAGAGAAGCCTGGTGAGCTACAGTTCATGGGGTCACAAAAGAGTCAGACACAACTTAGTGACTAAACAGCAATGATGAAATAAGGGCTAAAGAAACTGAATGAGTGGCACATGTTATAACTGGAACAGTTGTTCTGAAGACAGAGGTACCACTCACAACTTGGGTGAACCATTTCCCAAAATTTGGGTTTTAGTAAGAGGTTGAAAATGATCAGAATTTAAACAGGTGGAAAGAAGCATAATTTTAAGGAAGAGATCAACATTTATTCCAGTATTTTTCAAGATGACGTCAATAAGTACAGCATTAAAAGAGAGATAGAAGGAGTTTGTGTTCAAGGGATTAAACATGAAAGCAAATTAATATTTTCCCCATAGGATCTCTTAGAAATAACTAAATGATAATGTGTCCAGTAGGGAAGAAATAGTGTGCAACGCTTCTGGACCTTGGGAAGTAATGTTACATTAAATGCTTTGTTTCTGTTATATATGAGATATGGTAAATCATTACAATATCTAAAATGTATATCACATGTAACATAAAGTCCACAGGGGAAGGTCGGGCTTCAGGGCTGGTTGATTTAGTGTCTCAGTGTTATCCTGTGAGACTCAGGTTCCTCTCATACCCCTACCCTGGTATCCACAGCATTGAGTCCAGCCTTCCTGAGACCATGAATTGGCCACCAGTGGACAAGGTTACAGTAGTTAACTTGAGAGCAGTTGGGATTTGAACAGTGACCAATACTTCCCTGTTCATAGTCAGTGGGACGGAGAGGAACTTGAATCTATTGCCCAGAGATTCTTATCTCAAGTAAGCCTCATCTGTCTCACTGGTCCAAACAAGCTTAGATTTGTGCATCCCCAAACTGATCGCTGGCAAGGCGATGGATAACCAGAATTGCCTAGGCAATGTGCAATATTCACACTTCAGAACATTTATTAATTTATACTTTTTTTTTTGATCTTCCATCTCTCCTTCCAAAGTGCATTTACCGAGCACCAACTGTGGTTCCGGATTACTAGTCCCTTCCCTCAGGAAGCTCACCATCTGCAAGAGAGGAAGATAACACTGCATTGCCACTAGTGTGCAGACATTACTGTGGGATTCAGACAAGGGGTCTAACGAGGAATACCTGCATCTGCCTGGAAGAGAGGAGCCAGTGGGAGAGTTTGAGTGGAAGTCATATTTTTGGCAGTCTTGGGGAAAACACACGATTCAGTGAAAGATAAAAAGGATATGTTGAGATAGAATACTATGGAGAAGGAATGAAAAGAAAATAATAGAGTGTTGAAGACATAAAAAAAATGTTTCAAGAAAGAAGTGCAGTGTCTAATATAGCAGAAAGTTTAATACATAGGAAGCAGTGACAAATTATGAAATACCCAGCACAATACATTTTAAATGTCTAAACAGATGAGGAGCATAAGGCTCAGGGAGCTTCCTCCAGAGCAGAGTTAACTAGTTGGGGACTGTTAGCAACTACATGCTTAGGTCTCCTCAAAATTCACCAGTCAAAATCCTAAAAGTTCACATGTTGAATTGCCTTGGGATGTGATAGTATTCGGAGATGGGGCCTTTGGGAGGTTAATTTGTGAAGGTGGAGCTCTTGTGATGAGATTAATATCCTTGTAAGAAGAGACATGAGAGAATGTTCTTCTCCTCTCTGCTCTCTAGCTATGAAGGCTCAGCAGGAAGATGGCCATCTGCAACCCAGTAGAAGAGCCCTCCCCAGAACTGGACCCTGTTGTCACCTTGATCTTAGCCTTTCCAGCCTCCAGAACTGTGAGAAATTAATTCTTGCTGTCTTATCCACCCAGTCTATGATACCTTGTGAGAGCAGCCCAATCTGACTAAGACAGGGACCAAACCAGGTTTTGAACTTGGGGAGGATTAGCTTCAAAACGCCCACTCTTTTAACTGATTACTCTGTCTTCCAGCAAAACAAGTGAATGGTTCTTGAAAATCAGAAATGCAAGGTCAGTAAAGAAGCAGGTGAAAGGGAAGGGAGTGGTGAGGTGGAGAGGCTACTTTATTCTCTCATGTCTCATCTCCTGAGGGTATTAATCTCATCATAAGATCTCTACCTTCTTGCATTAATCACCTCCCAAAGTGCCTCAGATGGTTAAGAATCCATCTGCAATGCAAGAGACCTGGGGTTTGATCCCTGGGTCAGAAAGATTCCCTGGAGAAGGGAATAGCAACCCACTCCAGTATTCCTGCTTGGAGAATCCCATGGACACAGGAGCCTGGTGGACTACAGTCCATGGGGTCGCAAAGAGTCAGACATGAATGACCATCTAATACACACAAAGGCCCCATCTCTGAATATTATCACATCCCAAGGTGATTTCAACATATGACTTTTTAAGACTTCAACAAGTGAACTTTAGGAGGTCACAAGCATGCAGTTCTTAGCAGTCCCTTACTAGTTTCTCTATTCTAGAGGAAGTTCTTTGAGCCTTAGACCCCTCATGGGCTGAGGAACTAGCTGCATAAAGAGAGTGATACATGCCACGATAGCATTAGCTCTGTTACTAATCCATCCTTCACCACTGCCTTTATTTGGCTTGATTCAATATTTATTTCTATTTCTTTAGTTACTGGCTGTACTAGGTCCTAGTTGCGGCGTGCGGACTCTTGGCTGTGGCATGTGGGTTCTAGTTCCCTGATCAGGGATCAAATCCAGGCCCTCTCCATTAGGAGCATGGAGTCTTAGCCTCTAGACCACCAGGGAAGTCCCTTCACTCCTGTTTCTCAAATTTTGTTTGCAGCTCTTTCTGAGGGCCTTTCCCCCACTGCCTTCTGATGTAAATTTCACACTTTCCCTGCAACTCCTCAGCTAATCTAGGCTTGCATGTTGGTGCCTATTTCTTCTTTAACTGCGTCCTCTTCAGACAGTCCATTGTGCTCCAGCTCTACGTAACCTCACATTCACACACCTACACATCATGCATTTTGCTCCTTATTGCTTTATTTTGTGGACTTCTGGAGATAGAATCAACAGTCTAGCAGGAGACGTTTAGTCACTGAGCTCAGAGTTTGTGGCTTCTAGCCCAGTGGGTTGTAACTCTAGCTGCACATTTGAATTAATGAGTAGACTTTTAAAAAATTCACATTCCTGGTTCCCACCCCAGACCCCCTGAATGGGAATCTCTGGAGATGGACTCCAGATATTTCTAAACCTTTGCAGCCAGCCTGGCACTTGTCCAGGGTCAGCTACTGGGAGCCATAGCTTTAATTTCTGAGTCACTCTTCAATTATTTAGTCTCTGCTGTTTTCTGGGTTTGAGAGCAAAGTATAATCACTCTTGACCATGGATGTTTTGCTACTGTATCTTTCTTGCACCTCCCATAACTTGGGGACATTGTGGGAAATTATCCTAGGCTGACCCGACATTTACTGCAATTTAAAATCATATCATAATTATATCCTATCTGTCTCCTACACTTCCCTTGTCTGCTACCCAAATCTCTTTTCACTTAACTGTTCATATTTTGTCTTAATCCAGAGAGGAGTCATTTAAAACTTACAGTCATGTAAAACCAAATTTATCTATCTTTGTGTTTATTCATTTAATCTTTATGATCCTTCTAAGGGCTTCCCTGGTGGCTCAGATAGTAAAGAATCTTCCTGCAATGCAGGAGATCCGAGTTCAACTCCTGGGTCAGGAAGATCCCCTGGAGAAGGGAATGGTTACCCGTGCCAGTATTCTTGCCTGGAGAGTTCCATGGACAGAGGAGCCTGGTGGGCTATTGTCCATGGGGTCACAAAGAGTCAGACATGACTGAGTAACAAACACACATACATCCTTCTTCTATTTCAAATTCACATTCTTTAATCAATTGGTGGTCATGGCCCATTGTTTATCTCTAAATTTATATTTTTTCCTCATCTGAGCTATATACTGCTTCTATCATCTTTCCCAGAATTACTGACTTGGGGGGGTCTCCAGGGTGTGGGTATAAGAGTGAATGTTGGGGTGGTAGACATCTAGTGTTAAGAAAGGAAATCAGAATCATCACATGATCCTGGGGAATGTAGAACTTTTAATTACTTTCTAGTGAGGGTTCTTAAAGTTAAGTTAAAGTGTTAGTCACTCAGTCATGTCCAACTCTTTGCGATCCCATGGATCCCAGGCTCCTCTGTCCATGGGATTCTCCAGGTAGGAATTCTGGAGTGGGTTGCCATTCCCTTCTCCAGGGGATCTTTCTGACCCAGGGATGAACCCAGGTCTCCTGCATTGCAGGCAGATTCTTTACCAGGGAAGCCCCAGTGAGAGTTCTTAGTTCATGCAAATGATGAATTGTGAGTAAGGGCTTGGGTCTGTCAGCGCAGGCCTCTGGGCAGGGGAGATGGAGCCTAGGGTAGTTTCCTAGGGGTTAAACTGGAGCCTTGGGAGCCTCACTGTGATCGATGCTCCTGGAAAATGGAATCTAGACTGAATTCTGTGACTTGTGGATATCTAGGATGGATCAGTGAAACAACAGGGAGTGCTGAGGAAGGGCCAAGGGCACTGGCATTGTGAGAGAGGACTGTCCTCTGATAAAAGACAGGGATCCAGGTAAAAGTTTAGATGCCATTGGCACTTCTAGAAAACCCAGACTTCAATTCCCAGTGAGCATGGTATTGGAGGAGGTTAGCATTTGTGTACCTCTTATGTTTTGAGGGGTATAATGATAGGAAGGGACCAGAGGGAAGATAGCGAACATCTTACTTAGGAGCCTGACAGCTGGGGGCTAAGGACCTAGGAAGCCTCAGGGACTCCAAGGGTCTTCAATTCTTCGTTATCTCTGATCAGTTCTTAGTGTTTATGAAAGCATTGGTTAATTAGACCTTGTTCAGTTACTCTACCACTAATTCCCAATCAAGTATTTCTCTTTCAATAGTTGTTATCTTTGCCTTTTTGAAGTTACAGAAGAATCTAACATGAGCCCTTTTGAGTTTGAAAATCATAGGACACTTGCCTTTTCCATATTTGTATATTTTGTAGTATCCCTTTTTGGAAACTGTTTGTTGATCACTCCACATGCAACAAATGTCATTTTAGCTTCATTTTCACTTCTGGAATTATTTTTTCACTCCACTTGATTTAATGTAATACTAATTTCAA
This sequence comes from Redunca redunca, assembly GCA_006410935.1. Lineage (NCBI taxonomy): Eukaryota > Metazoa > Chordata > Mammalia > Artiodactyla > Bovidae > Redunca > Redunca redunca. Next base: position 262,152 of record SJYQ01005788.1, on the reverse strand, counting down.
AGAACAAGATATATAATGTCATCCAACCAAAAGAATATTCATAAAGAGTGATGGTATTTGCCTGATAATGCCAAAAGATTATCAGGTGCTAGACCAGAATTTATGTATAAATAAAACATCCTTTAAAATATATTCACAAATTCCCGCCTCCAAACTCATGGGACCAGACTCTAGAAATGATTCTTGGTTTTAGCACATCCAGTGGGCCAAAGACCAAATAAAATGTGGCTAAGAAATGGAACAACTAAACATTTAAAATGAAAATATTTCCCTTCTAAGAAAATGCTTTCTTTAATTCATTCAAATAGAACAGGGAATTCTTGTACTCAGTAACCACAATGTTCCTAATTTGTTAAAGATATTTCTTCTTATGATGGGAAATCACCAGATCCAAGAAAGTCAAAACTAACCTACAGTTTATTACAAAAATGAGAACCACCCAATGAGAAATTCTTCAGTGTTGACATAGAACGATGCCCATTTGTCTCTGGGACTACAGTAATTTGATGTTCAGGGACATATTAACAGCAATGACCATATCACCCCTTATATATGATGGTGATTCTCCCTTTTCCTGTAGGCTTCTTCAACACTCTTCTCTATATTTCCATGAAATAAGCATCTGTGTATTTAACATAACATCTATGTATTTAGCATATGCTCCCCTAGCTTGCTGGTAATTGAGAGCAACAAAAGGTGTTTACAGAGAATTTTTCTAGAAAGAAGCTAAAACTCAGTTGCATTAGGTTATTAAGCACACACTCCATGCCCAGCGCTAATACAGATACTGAGGAAACTGCAATGGATGAGACAGAACTCCTGTCCTCAAGCAGTTCACCAGATGAAGTGCAAATTCTTACACAGTGGTGTGTGAGAAACACTAAAATAGTTTTAAGGTCCTGGTTTTATGACTAATAATGGAAAAGACTGCTTGTTCCCTGTAGCAAGGTCATTAAGAGTATTTGGCTAAGTCTCACAGAGGAGAGGACGTCTCCTAGCACCTCAGGAGTGAAAGGAAGTTCCTCCAGTAACAGGGGCCAGCAGGGACCCAATCTCAAAGAATCAAAAAATTCAGAAAGGAAAAAGCAGGAGACATACTACAGGTTGTTCATTTTTATTTTGTCAAGAGTGAATATTAAACAAATAATCAGGCAATTGGCTAGTATCTCTTGCTTTCCTTATCTATTGCTACGTATCAAACTACCCCAAAACCTAATGGCTCACCAGAATAGCAATCTATTACTTCTCACAGTTTTGTAGGTTGTCTGAGAACACATGCCTCACATGGTTTCAGCTGGGATGGCTGAAAAGGCAGCCTAACTCACATGTCAGCCTGGCAATTAGTTGGGGAGTCAAAGCTGGCGTTGTGTCTATTCCACACGGACCTCGCCATCTGGCTACTTGGGCTTCGTCACTAGGTGGTAGCTAGTTTCTGAGAGGAAGCAGTCTATGAAATGAGTAAAAGTTACAGGTCTCTTAAATTCACATCTCAGAAGTTAAACAGCATCACTTCTGCCGTGTTTCCTTACTGAATACGGGTCATAGAGCCAGACCAATTTGGGGGGGGGGGGGGGAAATAGATTCCATCTCTTAGTGGAAGAATGAAAAAGTTACACTGAAAAAGTTATGTGGAATGGGCAATGTGGCCACGTTTAGAAACACTATTTACTATCTCTCATTTTATAAAAACATAGGACATTTTGACACTGATAGAAGGGCACAATCTCAGACTGAAGGATGACTGTTTAAATCGAATAAATCTAGTTTAATAAAAAGCCTACCATATTGTTTATAATTTTCTCTATTCACCAAATATCAGAGGTAATTTTATCAGAAACAACACTGATTCAAAGACTAGCCAAGGTCTGGAGAACAACTTTCTACACCAGTACCTTTCATACCTACTTAATAACTCACTAGAAATACATTTTCACAACCTAGTGTATTTCACATGCACATACATCAGACAAGAATTTTACAAAAGTGATACTTCAAATAATTTCTCTTCTACTTTTTATATTTCATTTTAAAAAGTATATTGTTAATATCCTGCTAAATTAATTTCAGCATCATACCCATGGTTTGGAAAAAACTCTTCCCTCCACATCTTACTCATTTGAATACCTTGAACAATAGCAATAAGACTGTCTCTCAAGACAGTCCTTATTAGAAAGAACAGATCTTTTGGTTAGAAAATCATTCCTTTAATTTAGGGGAAACTTGCTTCCTTAAGGTTTTCACACATTCTCCTTTGGGCTCAAATTTAATCCTTCTGCCCAGGAGACCTTCCAGTATTTGTAGACAGCTGTCATAGGTCTCAAAGCAACTTGTCCTCGGGTCAATTGATTACTTCTGTCATCTTATCTTTGGAGAACAGCATCCTCATTTCCACAGGGAAGTGGATAAGAGAGTGAGCCCTACAGGCAGCCTGCCTAGATTCACATCTTGGCTTCAAATTGTTTAATTTCTCACCATGCTGGATCTTCACTGCTACGCGTGAGCTTCTCTCTAGTTGCCGCGGGCTGGGGCCACTCTCCAGCTGCAATGCTCGGGCTCCTCACTGTGGTGGCCCTTCTTGTGGGTCACAGCCTCTAGAGTGCACAGGCTTCAGTAGTTGTGGCCCATGTTCTTAGTTGCCTTCTGGAATGTGGAATCTTCCCGGACCAGGGATTGAACTGGTGTCCCCTGCATTACAAGGCAGATTCTTAACCACTGGACCATCAGGGAAGTCCCTTGGATTCATATTTTATTAGTTGTCTGGCTTCGTGTAAGTCACTTAATTTTCTAGAGACTTCATCTCCTCATGACTTACTTAGTGACTAGGAAGGTTAAATTAAAATATGTAAGTAAAATGCTTAGCGTGGTACTTGGCATATATCAAATGTCCAGAAGTTATTAGATATTATTTTTTATAGTTACCACTCCTTAGTTTGTCTATATTCCATTCCAGATGAAACATTTAAAATAGAACATCATATACTGTACATTTACATTATATATCACATGTCTATATAAAATATATTTGAAATATATAGTGGATACATAGCATTCAATGCTTCCGGTGTCATCTGTTAAGTGCAGTATGAAAAAAGAACATCCTTTTCCTGAATAAGCATACTGTGCTTCTGTTAAGAGTGGATTAAAGTGGCATAACTTTTATAGTAACCACATTTTTTTTTTACTCAAATTGCACTAACTGGTGTCTATAACCCATTGATTGCTTTTCACACATGTTTCCACTAAGACAAGTCTCCACTCTCCTTTTTGGTCATTCGTCTTTTGGAGCCCCATTCAATTTTATCTTTTTAGAGTAAGACTACTACTAAAATCTGTTAAATAATATTGTATTCTAATCCTACTGTCCACTGAGTTACAAAATTTTAATATCCCTGTCATCAGTGGAGTCTATGAGGTTGTCCTCTATATTTCCATCGAAACATGGATAAATATGTTAAGAGGAATAGAATCCTTTCAGCACTCTCACAACATGGCACCAGAAACACCATCTGAGGCACCAAATGGTCAGTCAGGATTATTTATATCCAATATTTTGACCAGTTGCTGTCATCTAAATGGCTTAGTGACCAAACCCCAAATCTCTTTTTCTCCCATTTATAGACTCTAATGAAAGATCTTGTTCTAGGGAGCTTTTAGAGCTCAGTTATACTGGGCAGCATATTCAGAAGCAGAGACCTTACTTTGCCAACAAACGTCCATCTAGTCAAGTCTATGATTTTTCCAGTGGTCGTGTATGGATGTGAGAATTGGACTGTGAAGAAAGCTGAGCACCGAAGAATTGATGCTTTTGAACTGTGGAGTTGGAGAAGACTCTTGAGAGTCCCTTGGATGGCAAGGAGATCCAACCAGTCCATCCTAAAGGAGATCAGTCCTGGGTGTTCATTGGAAGGACTGATGCTAAAGCTGAAACTCCAATACTCTGGCCACCTCATGAGAAGAGTTGACTCATTGGAAAAGATCCTGATGTTGGGAGGGATTGAGGGCAGGAGGAGCAGGGGATGACAGAGGATGAGATGGCTGGATGGCATCACTGACTCGAACATATGAGTTTGGGTAAACTCTGGGAGTTGGTGATGGACAAGGAGGCCTGGCCTGCTGCAGTTCATGGGGTCGCAAAGAGTCGGACACAACTGAGCGACTGAACTGAACTGAACTGAATAACCGCATCAACAAAAGAAATAGAAGCATCTGTGTTATGGTTAGATAATTTGATTCTGTCATCTCCTGGCTTTAAGACTTTGGGCAAAGTCCAATAGAGTTTCCTTTTTTCAGTGACTGTTCATTGATCACCTAACATGAATCCAAATGCTAGCTTGACACTTCCACTTGTATGTTTAAGAGACATCTCAATATTCATATATCTGTATTAGGTTAATTCAAGAAGGAGAAGAAAGAGGTGGAAGAGAATACGAAGAAACCCAAAACAGTAGCAGCTTAACCCAGAAGAATTTTTTGTCTGGTTCAAGTAACTGTTTAATACACATGTTCCTGGGTTGTTGGGGACTTTCTTCCAAGTGGTGATTCCAGGAGCCAAGACCATTACTGTTCGTGGCTCATTGTTTCCTAGGACGTCAATGTCCTCTGCATCCCTCTGCGGAAATGAACGCAGAGCATGGAGAAGGTGTATCTCCTGAAAGGCCATGGCCAATGAGAGATAGTCATTTCTACTTACACCATGTTGGGGAGACTGGTCACATGGCACAGGGGATTGTGAACGGGGCGTTCTGGTTGGACACCTGCTTTCCTAATACGATTTCCTATAGAAGGAGGGCAGATTTTGTGGACAGCAAGCTATCCCTGCCACAGTGTAAAATCAGACTTTTCATTGTGCTACTCAGACCTATTCTTTCTTTCTTGTTTCCATCTCAGTAAATGGTACCTCGGTTTCACCCTGGTGCTCTGGCCAAGCCTCTTGGAAGAATTCTGACCTCGCTCTGCAGATCAAATCTATCATGAAATCCTGCTGACCGCATTGTTGTGACACATCTAGAATTTGAGCATCTTTCACTCTTTCTGCTGTCAAACTCCCACTCTGAGCCAATACTGACACATTACTATTAACTAAGCTCTGTGCTTTAGTTGTACTTCATTAGTTTTCCCCTAGCGTCCTTTTTCTGCTCGAGAATCCCACCCAACATACCATATTACCTTTATTCACTTTGCTTCTTTAAGTTTCCCTGGACTGTGACCGCTTCTCAGACTTGCCTTGTTTCTGATGACCTTGACAGTCGAAGGAGTACTGATCATGTATTTTGTAGAATATCCCTCAGTTGGGATTTGTCAGGTGTTCAGGTGGTTAGACTGGGGTTATTGATTTGGGAGAAAGACCAGAGAGGTAAGATGTCATTCTGAACAAATCATATGAAGGACTCATGCCATCAGCATAACTCGGGTGATGTTAACCTTGATAACCTGGCTAAGATGGTGTCTACCAGGTTTCTCTTTTCTGTAAACTTCAGAAGCAAGTTACTTAGTAAAGCCCAGATTTAAAGAATGGGGTGTTACACTCCATCTCCTTGAGAGAAGAATATCTATACAAATTATTTGGAGTTAGTCTGTATAAATTTGTCTCCCCCCTCAGTTTATTTATTTATTCAATCATGTATTTAACTATGTGCTGGTGGATATTTCTTATATATTTTGCCTTATATTCCCATGCTACTTTATTTATTTTGATCCATAGGTCACAGCATCTTTGGTCTTTGAAATCTCTTTCAGTAAACTCGTATGTCCCTGTGACACACCCATGTCATTTTGTTTAAGCACTTCCTCACTTTATGGTAGGTACAACAAGATGATTGAAGTTATTTTGCATGTGCCCTAACCAAGCCTTGCGTGTGCTTAGATGCTCATTGTGTCTGACTCTTTGAGATCCCATGGACTGTAGCCTGCCAGGCTCCTCTGTCCATGGAATTTTCCAGGCAAGAGTACTGGAGTGGATTGCCATTTCCTTCTCCAGGGGATCTTCCCAACCCCAGGACTGAACCTGGGTCTCCTGCATTGCAGGCAGATTCTTTACCATCTGAGCCACCAGGGCAGCCTTAGGAACTGTCATTTCTCCAAAGATCACTGATTCATTTTATTGGAAAAAAGTATTAGAAACCAAGATCTGGGTGGTGGTTTTACTTGCTGATATTGGGGTATAACTGCTTGTCATCTTTCTTAGCAGACAGATTTGGGAAATAAATACATGTATACTAACCATGTAAATACACATTTCTATAGTTATTTCTGTATGAATCACTCAGTATCTATATTAAGCTAACCATGAGTTCATAATCATGTCTCCCAGGTTAATTCAGTATATCATGGTTCATTCTAGCCTTGAATGTGATATTTTTAAAGCTTAAACTGTTACAATTTTGTTAGACTGTCCATTGAAAGAAAAACTGGAGGCTAGTTAGAGGCTTCCCTAGTCAAAGTGAGAGACTTCAGAGTATTAATATTATTTTGAACAATCTCTGGAGATACCATGAAGGGAGCTGATGCAAAAGCAGAATGACTTACTGACTGCATCTAACATGGCAGTGGCGACAAATGCCCACTGAATGTACTGATGTTAAACAAAGAACTGTGATAGATTCAACAGTATACAGCCACCTTCTCTCCCATTTAATTATTGAACAAATATCTGTTGACAGCCTGCTGAGGCGTAGGCATAGAACTGTGCTCTGGCTATGCAGTGGTGAGCAAAACAGACATGTTCTTTGCCCTTGGGGTACTAAAACGCAAATGAGGACAGAGAGAGACAATAAACAAATACATGTATAAGTGTATGGTTGCAAACCACGCTGTGGGCTATGAAGGGAGAGAATATGAGTGAGATTAAAGGAAGACCTAATTTGGACTCGCAATCTGGTTTCATGTTCTTTGTTTTCCCTGAGAACAGGAGGAGAGGCTTCAATTTTAACAGAAAAAGATTTAGATTCAGGCATTTCTAAGGATAAGGGATGCTAAATGTTGAAGTGCTTCACTAAAGAGGAGTAGGGTCCTTCTACTCTGCCCTTTTGAGAAAGGCTAACTGGAAGAGATGTGCCTTCATTAATCCTTTTACTACAAGCCATTTCCAGTTCTGCATTTCCAGGATGGGGGAGAGGCCTAGATGGCACACTGGTGCCTGGGTTCTTCATGTGGTTTGTCTCAAGAAAAGTAAAAAACAAGCTCTTTATCCCCAGCGTTTACAAGAATCTCAAACTGGGTTACATAAAAGGAGCCATTTATTTACATGCAGCAACACAGGAATAGAAACGGCAGTCCTATTTGCTGACAGGAAAACTTTGCCTAATGTCACTTATTACAAACAAAATGCCTTTTGTAAACTCCCCAGCACACTTATTAAATATATATCTCTGTGTTTTGAGAAAGGCTGGGAAGTGGTTTGGCAATTACAGCCCAGAGTTAACAGAGCTTACCCCCGCTTCCTCAGTTCCAGTTTGAAGATTCCCACTGCTTTGCCGGGACCCCTGTGGACCATCCCGACCACATCTTTGCCTTCCTGATACTTATCTTTCCAACCTAGCAATTATCAACCAAATCTTTACTACCACCATCGTGGCCAGAACCTCTTGACCTTAAGGGCTTGCCAGGACTCAGCATTAAACACCCTCTGTTCCTCTTAGCCCACTGCTGACAGCTCTTGTCCCCCACGTTAGGACCGTGCAAACCACATTCCAAAGAATGTACTCTCCCAGGCTTCGTGCAGCATGTACTTCTTTGTAGTTTATTTAATGTATCCTGTGCTATTTACTGTAGTGCCCTTTCCTTTTCCTCCTTGCCTTGTATCATACTCATAATTTTGTTCCCACTTTGCCTTTCCAAAGCACCTTTCTCTACACTTTTGTTTTAAAACACTCTAGTTACTTAGGGGAAAAAAAAGTACAGAAGGCTCACTCAGGAAAAGAAAGTCCCAAATAGGCCCATGGTTTCCCAGGTGGCTCAGTGGTAAAGAATCCACCAGCCATGCAGGAGACACAGGAGCCTCGGGTTTGATCCCTGGGTTGCGAAGATCCCCTGAAGGAGGGCATGACAACCCACTCCAGTATTCGTGCCTGGAAAATCCCATGGACAGAGGAGCCCGAGGGGCTACAACCTATAGGGCCATGAAGAGTTGGACACAACTGAGCATGCACTGGCCACAGTCCTTTGGAAGGAAAGGAAAGGAAACGCTCAGTTGTGTCCAATTCTTTGCGACCCCATAGACGGCAGCCTGCCAGGCTCCTCTGTCCATGGAATTTTGCAGGCAGTAGTACTGGAGTGGATCGCCATTTCCTTCTCCAGGGACTTCCCTGGTGGCTCAGACGGTAAAGCCTCTGTCTACAACAGTCCCATACATATCCGCAAATCACTTGACTTATTAAATAAAAAATACCTGTTATGGATTGAATTATGTCCCCTCAAAATATGTGTTAAAGTCCTAATTTCTGGTATCTCAGAATGTGACCTGATTTTGGAAGGGGGAGTTATATAGATGTAATTGATTAGGATCAAGTCTTATAGTGGCTCAGATGGTAAAGAATCTGCTTGCAATGCAGGAGACCTGGGTTCAATCCCTGGATTGGGATGATTCCCTGGAGAAGGGAATGGCGACCCACTCCAGTATTCTTGCCTGGAGAATCCCATGGACAGAGAAGCCTGTTGGGCTACAGTCCACGGGTTCACAAAGAGTCGGACACGGCTGAGTGACTAACACTTTCACTTTCAAGTCTTAAAGTAGTAGGGTGGGCCCTTAATCCGGTATTACTGGTGTCCTTATAATAAGAGGGACATCTGAACACAGACTTGATGGGAGAAAACCGTGTGATAAGGAGGCAGAGACTGAAGCGCCGCTGTTGCATGCTGAAATGTCAAGGATTGCCAGCAAACCACCACAAGCTAGAAAGAGGAAGGGAAGCATCTCTACAATAGGTTTGAGAGGGAACCTGGTCCTGCTGACAACTTGATTTAGAACTGGTAGCCTCCAGACCTGAAAAACATCAAATTTCTGTTCTTATAAGACACACAGTTATGGTAATTTGTGATGGCAGCCTTAGGAACCACGTACAATGCCACTAGAATGAAGTATGAGTAGCAAACTTTCAACAAATGATGCTGGGCAAACTGAATATTCATATTTAAATATATATATATCTTAGTATAACTTTTAAGAGAATAAAAATGTATTGATATTTTATGAATTCAATGCCAATAAATACATGAAAATTGCTTAACATCACTTATTTTTAGAAAAATGAAAACTAAGCTAGAATGAGATTCTACTATGTATCCTCGAGATTGGCTAAAATTCAAAATAAACCTGAGAATACCATACATGGATGGATAAGGAAGAGACGGTTTTCAAACTTTCATACACTGCTCTTATTATTGTAATTGGTACATCCACCTTGGATGATGATTAAGTTGTCTACTGTGTGAGTGTGTGTGTGTGTGTGTGTGTGTGTGTGAGTTGCTCAGTTGTGTCCAACTCTTTGCAGCCCTGTGGACTGTAGCCCTCTAGGCTCCTCTGTCTATGGAATTCTTCAGGAATAGCTACTGGAGTGGGTTGCCATTCACTTCTCCAAGGGGTCTTCCAAAGCCAAGGATCAAACCTGGGTCTCCCACACTGCAGGCAGACACTTTACCATCTGAGCCACAAGGGAAGTGTTCCACTCAGTTCAGTTCAGTTCAGTTACTTAGTTGTGTCCGACTCTTTGCAACCCCATGAACTGAAGCATGCCACGCCTCCCTGTCCATCACCAGCTCCCAGAGTCTACCCAAATTCATGTCCACCGAGTCCGTGATGCCATCCAGCCATCTCATCCTCTGTCGTCCCCTTCTCCTCCTGCCCTCAATCCCTCCCAACATCAGGGTCTTTTCCAGTGAGTCAACTCTTCTCATGAGGTGGCCAAAGTATTGGAGTTTCAGCTTCAGCATCAGTCCTTCCAATGAATACCCAGGACTGATCGCCTTTAGAATGGACTGGTTGGATCTCCTTGCAGTCCAAGGGACTCTCAAGAGTCTTCTCCAACACCACAGTTCAAAGGCATCAATTCTTCGGCACTCAGTTTTCTTCACAGTCCATCTCTCACATCTATATATGACCACTGGAAAAACCATAGCCTTGACTAGATGGATATTTGTTGGCAAAGTAATGTTTCTGCTTTTGAATATACTATCTAGGTTGGTCATAACTTTCCTTGCAAGGAGTAAGCGTCTTTTAATTTCATGGCTACAATTACCATCTGCAGTGATTTTGGAGCCAAAAAAATAAAGTCTGACACTGTTTCTACTGTTTCCCCATCTATTTCCCATGAAGTGATGGGACCAGATGCCATGATCTTTGTTTTCTGAATGTTGAGCTTTAAGCCAACTTTTTCACTGTCCTCTTTCTTTCACTTTCATCAAGAGGCTTTTTAGTTCCTCTTCACTTTCTGCCATAAGGGTGGTGTCATCTGTATATCTGAGGTGATTGATATTTCTCCCGGCAATCTTGATTCCAGCTTGTGCTTCTTCCAGCCCAGCGTTTCTCATGATGTACTCTGCATAGAAGTTAAATAAACAGGGTGACAATATACAGCCTTGATGTACTCCTTTTCCTATTTGGAACCAGTCTGTTGTTCCACGTCCAGTTCTAACTGTTGCATCCTGACCTGCACATAGGTTTCTTAAGAGGCATGTCAGGTGGTCTGGTATTCCCACCTCTTTCAGAATTTTCCACAGTTTATTGTGATCCACACAGTCAAAGGCTTTGGCATAGTCAATAAAGCAGAAATAGATGTTTTTCTGGAACTCTCTTGCTTTTTCGATGATCCAGCAGATGTTGGCAATTTGATCTCTGGTTCCTCTGCCTTTTCTAAAACCAGCTTGAACATCTGGAATTTCACTGTTCACATATTGCTGAAGCCTAGCTTGGAGAATTTTGAGCATTACTTGACTAACATGTGAGATGAATGCAATTGTGCAGTAGTTTGAGCATTCTTTGGCATTGCCTTTCTTAGGGATTGGAATGAAAACTCACCTTTTCCAGTCCTGTGGCCACTGACGAGTTTTCCAAATTTGCTGGCATATTGAGTGCAACACTTTCACAGCATCATCTTTCAGGGTTTGAAATAGCTCCACTGGAATTCCATCACCTCCACTAGCTTTGTTCGTAGTGATGTTTTCTAAGGCCCACTTGACTTCACATTCCAGGATATCTGGCTCTAGGTGAGTGATCACACCATCGTGATTATCTGGGTTGTGAAGATCTTTTTTGTACAGTTCTTCTGTGTATTCTTGCCACCTCTTCTTAATATCTTCTGCTTCTGTTATGTCCATACCATTTCTGTCCTTTATTGAGCCCATAAGCAGAGCAAATACATATACATTGGCCCACAGATTCCTCTCCTAACTGAGGTGCAAAATATATGCAACAAAAAGCATATGTAAGATATTTATAGCAACATCACTTCTAATAAATAGTGAGAAAACAAAAATAAAAACCAACCCTAAAGGACTTCCCTAGCTGTCTAGTGGTTAAAACTCTGCGCTCCCAATACAAAGGACGTGAGGTCAATTCCTGGCTGGAAAACCAAGATCCTGCATGTCACACAGCATGGCCTAAAAAATAAAAATAAATGAATACATATTTTAAAAGAACAGCCCCAACTGTCCATCAACAGTAGAATGGAAACATTTATGATACATGGTAGTAAATGTAAATGAAATTCTGCTACCTGAAGCAACAAGGATGACAGTCAAAAACATAATTACTAGGAAAAAAATGACTAGAGAAAAAAGGCAGTTACAAAAGAATATATAGTGCTTAATTCCAAGCACATAAGATCCCAAACAAGAAAATTAACCTATAATAACATAAATCAAAACAATGATTATCTTGGAAAGGGTTAATGATTTGAGGGGTGGAGAGAGGTTTCTGGGACGCTGGTAATGTTCTATTTTATTATTTGGATGGTAATTATACACATGTATTCCCTTTATAAAAATTCATTGAACTGTGCCCTTATGATCTGCATACTTTTCTGGATGTATACTTTCAAAGGTAATATTTACAAAAACAATGCATATGTATTAGTTATCTATTGCTCTGTAACCAATTATCTTGAAACAACAGCATAAGACACATTTATTATCATGCTGCTTCTGTGGGCCAAGAACCCAGACAGGACTTCATTGAGTCCTCTGGTTCTCTCTGGGTCTCTCATGAGGCTATGCAAGGCTCAACCAGGATCTGTATCTAGATCACTCCTGGGGATTTGGATCCTTGCAGAAGATTGGCTGAACTATTGGCTCGAGGTCGCCATTCATTCTTTGCCCTGTAAGCCTTTACACAGAGCAAAACAAAACAGCAGAATGTGTTCCCAAGAGATAGAGTGCTAGCAAACAGAAGTCACGATCCTTTGTAACCTAGTCATGGAAGTGACTTCCCATCACTTTCGCCATGTCCATTCATTAGAAACTAGTCATTGGTGTCAGCTCACATACAAGGGGCGGGGGTGGGGAGGGTGGGAATTATACAAAGGCGACTCAGTGACTTCACTTTCCCTTTTCACTTTCATGCATTGGAGAAGGAAATGGCAACCCACTCCAGTGTTCCTGCCTGGAGAATCCCAGGGATGGGGAAGCCTGGTGGGCTGCCGTCTATGGGGTCGCACAGAGTCGGACACGACTGAAGCGACTTAGCAGCAGCAGCAGCAGCAGGAGTACTAACTAGGAGACACAATCATTGGAAGCCATTTTAAGAGTCTGCCTGCTACAGCCTGCTAGAAGCTGTGGCAAACAGCAACCAAATAGATACAAACAGTACATCGCTATACTTCCCTGTGCCTTTCCAAGGACACAGGATAAGGTCAGAACTCTGTGTTAAATGGAAAAGTCTCTTCCTGTTTCACTTGGGTTGTGTAGATGGTGTGATTGTGACTTTTCACTGGCCACTGGCCTTCTCCCCAAAGAAATTAAATTAAATTTTATAGAGAAAAAAGTCTCCACAAAGAGAAAGGGCAGAATACTTTGTTATAATAAATCTTGAAGAGACTCTGCCCCGGGAACAAATGTTCTTAGTTATCCCACCACCCACTTGAAAAGCAACTGGCATTAGGGCTAAGGAAGAACAGTGTTGTCTGGCCTGCTGCAGGAAGCCTCATTTTACTGGAATGCAAGAATTACAGCAAAATAAGGAAGAAGAGAAAGAAAATGGGAAAATGGCCTCAACAACTGCTTTTAATGGAAATGGCATGATGGCCCCTCATCCTCCTCTTCATGGTTTTAAGTCAGTGATCCCCAGAGAACATATCTGAGGCTGCAAATGAAAAGATTTCATTTGAGAAAGTCTGTGTGCAAGTTCTCTCTTCTTTGATGCCCCAGTGAGAGGGAATGTTTCCATTGTGTGTGGGTTTTTGATATGTTGCTTTGAAAAGAATACTAAATCCTTCCATGAAAAGGTTGAATATTGCACTCTTTGCTGAGTAAAGAGAGTTGTTGTTTTTGAGTAAGGCTGAAATCCTACTCAAAGTTGCCCTTGTTCGTGATCTGCTATTTTCTCAAGAGGCACATCAATGTACCCTTTCTTTTATTTATTTATTGTTTTCTTTTCATGGAGCATACAGCCTTTCTATTCCTTTTCTTTTTAAATTGAAGTATGCATGCCACTTCAGCTGTGTCCAGTTCTTTGCAATGCTACGGACTGTAGCCTCCCAGGCTCCTCTCTCTGTGGGATCCTCCAGGCAAGAATGCAGGAGTGGGTTGCCGTGCCCTCCTCCAGGGGTCTTCCTGACCCAGGGATCTAACCGTTGTCTCATGCCTCCTGCATTGGCAGGCAGGTTCTTTACCACTAGTGTTACCTGGGAGGCCCCAAATTGAAGTATAGTTGATTTACAATGTTCTGTTAGTCTCAAGTATACAGCAAAGTGATATATGCCTCCTTTTTCAGTCTTTTCCATTATAGGTTATTACAAGATTTTGAATACATTTTCCTGTGCTATACAGTAGGACCTTATTGGTTATGTATTTTATATATGCTGCTGCTGCTGCTGCTGCTGCTAAGTCGCTTCAGCTGTGTCTGACTCTGTGTGACCCCACAGACGGCAGCCTACCAGGCTCCTCCGTCCCTGGGATTCTCCAGGCAAGAACACTGGAGTGGGTTGCCATTTCCTTCTCCAAATTTTATATATAGTAGTGTGTATTTGTAAATCTCATTCTTCTAATTTCTCTCACCCTCTTTCTATCATCAATGACAATAGTCTCAAACTGAAAAAAGGGGAAATTATGAAAATGCTGCTAACATTTTTTTTTAAGATTGAGAAAAAATGTGAGGCTGTGACATGTCCTCTCATAAGACTAGAGGTATGATACACTGAAGCTGCAGATGTTAGAAGCTGAAGGCTGCAAAAACCATTCCTTGTCAAATTCTCACACTCCAAGGGGGGAAAAAGATCCAGTGGAAAGTATGGAACTATGTTAACATAGAGAAATCCAGTTAACTGGACCTTTAAAGTAAATGGATTTTTTGCTGCTCAGCACAGCTAGGAAAATAATAAGAAAGCAAATGAGAGCTGGAGTTTGTTTAAACAGCACACTGCATTACAAACCTCAGGAAAAAGATGCTGTGGTTTTGTGTATCCCAAAGCTCGCTGAAAATCAGAATTATCCTGCAAGCTGTTTCCAACTTAGATTTCTAAAGCCTCAAGCAAATCTACTGAATCAGAATCTCTAGGGGTTAAGTGTGAGCATCTTTATTTTGAAAAAGAAAAGAAAGCCATTCAGATGAAAGGAGCTTGGACCAATTTTTTTGTGTTTTTTTGTTTGTTTGTTTGTTTGCCAGAAGAACAAATGCAGCATCATATAGTTATATTTACCCATACAAAGCAAACAGACCCTTCTAGATTATGGTGATAATCTAGGTTCTGAAAACTTTCACCTAGAGCTCCAGTAATTGAGGTGAAGTAGAAAATTTTAATTGTGCAAATAATTGCTTAAATCCTCCATTAATTTTATGTGGGCAACCTCTGGAGGTAATAGGGACCCCTCATTACTAACCTTTTGCTGGTAACTTCTTTTACAAATATTTCTATGCCCCTTAATTATATCCTGTTATGTTAAAAGCTCCCTGGTTTCTACTTTTTATAGAGTATATGTTATTATTTGAACTGTCTATTGTAAGGAACAATTAAACCTTACCTAATTATACTTTCAATATCTCTGTCATTGGGGGCTTCTCTGGTGGCTCAGCAGTAAAGAATCTGCCGGCAATGCAGGGAATTCAGGTTAGGTCCCTGGGTCAGGAAGATCCCCTGGAGGAGAAAATGGCAACCCACTCCAGTATTCTTGCCTGGGAAATCCTATGGACAGAGGAGCCTATGGGCTAGAGTCCAGGGGGTCACAAGAATAGGACACATCTTAGCAACTAAACCACCACCACCATTGTCATCTCCCAACCTCCCACTTTCCAAATGAAGCCAGTATCTCTCCCAGTTGCTCTGGGGTGACAGGCAGCTGAAATCAGAGGAGATAACTTCCCCAGAAACACTGACTTTTCAGCCTTCAGACTTCAATCTCCACTTCTCACAATAATAATACTTAGTTGTCCCCAGGCTTGTGTCTGCAGAGCTGGGCTGGTTGACACTTACTCCCAAATTTTCACCCTCTCAGGGGCTGGAGAGCTACAGGGAGAACTGCCCAGAAGGTCCTCCTTAACACTCATCAGAAGGATCGTCCTTCCATCTAACCTAGACAACAACTGTGTAAAGGAAAGCCTGGACCCATCAAATGATGCTTTTTCTTAAGAAACAAACACAAATTGTTTAAAGATAAAACATCAGTGTTGCACCCGTTGATAAAGAAGCTTCCTCACTCTGAAAAAGGGAAAATCATACCAGCGGAATGTATCCTTCAATCATTCTGAATAACACTGTGTTCTGAATCACTGTTAATTCAGAGTGATTTCACACATCAGCCATCGATGTAAAAGACACAGCCACACCAAGTGCACACTACAAATTCTAAATCAGTTTCTCTTGAATTCAGCAGCTGCACCAAACTCAAACATTACTGGTTAATTTGGTGCAGTTGTTCACCTATGAGAAACAAAGAGAGTGTAGGTGATGAGCTCCATTCTACCACTGCATTTAGGGTCTGTGTACTTGGTGTGATGGGAAAAGACCAAACTTTGAGAGTTTCTTAGATGCATTTGAGCTCCTCACTTGCCACCTTCTTGCTCTGTGACCAGGTGAAGTAACTTTATTTTGCTAAACTTAATTTTTCTTGTTCGTGAAATGGGGATAATACACCCAACTGATTTTCAGTATTGTTGTGAAGATATGGTTAGAAAAGGAATGTGAAAAAGCCATATAAACTTTTGAGGCTTAAAAAAGTGTATGAACTTGTAACTGGCCACCTGTTTGATCTCCAAACCATGCTATTCTATACTTAGTGCTGATTAAAACATTGTTTCATGAGGTCCACATACTTCTTGTGATTCTCTTAAATTTTTCATGGATTGAGGGATAGAGTGGGGACCCAGAGAAATGGAAGTAAAAAATCATCCACCATTTCTCTACATATTTCTTATTTTATACTATGTCCTCATTATGAATCTAGCCTTGATTGATTATATCCACTCAACAAATACTAAACTTATACTGTATGCTGCCCTGATTTATGGGAAGGGTCAGTTTATATATATGTAGTTGGTGGGAGTGTAAATTGGTACAACCATTATGGAGAACAATACGGAGGTTCCTTAAAAAACTAAAAATAGAGCTACTGTATGATCCAGCAGTCCCACTCCTGGATACACATCTGGAGAAAACTCCAATTCAAAATGATACATGCAACCTGGTGTTCATAGCAGCACTATATACAATAGCCAGGACATGGAAGCAAACTAAATGTCCACTGACAGATGAATGGCTAAAGATAAGAACATATATAAATGGAATATCACTCAGCCATAATAAAGAATGCAATAATGCCATTCATAGCAATATGGATAGACCTAGAGATTATCATACTAAGTGAAATAAGTCAGATAGAGAAAGACAAATACCATAAGATATTGCCTATATGTAGAATCTAAAAAAAAAGATACAAATGAACTTACTTACAAAACAGAAGTAGAGTCACAGATGTGGAAAACAAACTTACAGCTGTCAGGGAGGAGAAGAGGAAAGGGTTAAACTGGAAGTTTGGGATTGACATATACACACTACCATATGCAAAATAGATAACAAATAAGAACCTACTGTATAACACAGAGAACTCTACTCAATAATCGATAATTGCTATATGAGAAAAGAGTACTCTAAAAAAGAGTAGCTATACATACACACACATATATATACACCTGATTTACTTTGCTGTATAGAAGAAACTTCCCAGGTGTCTCAGACGGTAAAGTGTCTGCCTGCAGTGTGGGAGACCTGGCTTCAACCCCTGGGTCGGGAAGATCCCCTGGAGAAGGAAATGGCAACCCACTCCAGTACTCTTGCCTGGAAAATTCCATAGACCGAGGAGTCTGGCAGGCTACAGTCCATGGTGTCACAAACAGTTGGACATGACTGGATGACTTCACTTTCACTTTCATAGCAGAAACTAACAAAACATTGTAAATCAACTATACTATAATAAAAATTTAAGATATATATATAAATATAAGGTGTGGTAAATGGTGATAAATGCAATAAAAAAGATAGTGTCTAGTGTTATTTCACACAAAGCAATTAGAACTGAACATGGAACAACAGACTGGTTCCAAATAGGAAAAGGAGTACGTCAAGGCTGTATATTGTCACCCTGCTTATTTAACTTCTATGCAGAGTACATCATGAGAAACGCTGGGCTGGAAGAAGCACAAGCTGGAATCAAGATTGCCGGAAGAAATATCAATAACCTCAGATACGTAGATGACACCACCCTTATGGCAGAAAGTGAAGAGAAACTAAAAAGCCTCCTGATGAAGTGAAAGAGGAGAGTGAAAAAGTTGGCTTAAAGCTCAACATTCAGAAAACAAAGATCATGGCATCCAGTCCCATCACTTCATGGGAAATAGATGGGGAAACAGTGGAAACAGTGTCAGACTTTATTTTTGGGGGGTTCCAAAATCACTGCAGATGGTGACTGCAGCCATGAAATTAAAAGACGCTTATTCCTTGGAAGAAAAGTTATGACCAACCTAGATAGCATATTCAAAAGCAGAGACATTACTTTGCCAACCAAGGTCCATCTAGTCAAGGCTATGGTTTTTCCAGTGGTCATGTATGGATGTGAGAGTTGGACTGTGAAGAAAGCTGAGCGCTGAAGAATTGATGCTTTTGAACTGTGGTGTTGGAGAAGACTCTTGAGAGTCCCTTGGACTGCAAGGAGATCCAACCAGTCCATCCTAAAGGAGATCAGTCAAGGATTTCTTTGGAGGGAATGATGCTGAAGCTGAAACTCCAATACTTTGGCCACCTCATGAGAAGAGTTGACTCATTGGAAAAGATCCTGATGTTGGGAGGGACTGGGGGCAGGAGGAGAAGGGAATGACAGAGGATGAGATGACTGGATGGCATCACTGACTCGATGGACATGAGTCTGAGTGAACTCTGGGAGATGGTGATGGACAGGGAGGCCTGGCGTGCTGTGATTCATGGGGTCGCAAAGAGTCGGACACGAGTGAGCGACTGAACTGAACTGAACTGAAAGCCATAGGAGTTAAAGACCTAAGGGGAGTGAGTCTAGAGAGAGGAGAGAAGATGTCCCATTTTCCATTTCTAGTTCTAAGATTCTATTCAGTTTTTAATCAAGAACCTCCAGGGCACCTTTACCATCTGCTTGGAGACCCTTCATCCGGTATAAGACTTTCACCACATTGGCACAACCCAAGTTCCCTTCCTTGTTAGAATAAGCCCTAAATGACTATCTCAATCTTACTGTACACTGCACCTTTGCTTGTCTTATTTTTTCCACTATAACTGGCCATCCATGTATCTGCCCAGTTCAGATCCTGTGTTCATGAATGAGGTAGTGATTCTAATTGTTCCACCATCAAATCTCTTACTCCTTCTTAGCAACAACTGTGTTCATTTGGACTGCAGAGTAGATCACATGGCACTCATGCTGGTCTTCTTCTGAACTGCTTTTTATCCCAAGGAAGCTGGAAAAATAAAAAACCCAAAATATTAACCCCTGACTCCTTCTCAGCTAGAGTGTCTACCTATGATCTACATCCCTCAAGTAAATATCCAGGTCCCATGAGATATGGAAGGCAGAAGTCTTCATGATGAGGCAATTGCTGCACTCAAGGAGGTATTTTATTCTGCTGAGGTAGCCATGAAGCATCCCTAAGGGTCATGTAGGTGCTGAGTGGAAGACAGCAAGGGCCACACCAGTCAGATTTTCACTAAACGGTTTTGTGGTAAAGTTGGACAACTCTCTTGACAGTGTAGCATCTAACTTTGTTTCCTTGGCCTTTCTAGAAATCCCATATGCAACCCAATACTCTTTAAGAAGCTCTTTCTTCTTGACGTAGGTTAAGTGGATTCTGTTTTCTGCAATTAAACATCTTAACCAATAAAACTCCTTTCTGTTATTACAAGCTCACTTTGCTGGGTAATGTGTTTACTGTATTTTTTTTCTCTGCTAGATTGTTTAGACAGGAGATAACTATGTCACATTCCTCTTGTGTAGAGTGCAACACCCAGTGTTGCTGTGAGGTGGCCAGGATGCCACACCAAACTCACAAAAAGGCTGTAAGGTCTTTTAACATCGTGACATGTCTATTTGGGTCACCGAGTAACCTACTGCTACTAAGTTGTTTGGATATTTCTACTTAATAAATGGAGCTTTTTTTTTTTCACATCATAAAAGTTCTTGAGACACTAAGGGGGCCATGAACTAAAACAGCTTCATAATCTCTACACTAGGTACTGAATACAAATAAATGTTGTATCTCAGCTCTGCTTGAGAAGACTTGAGGAGGCCAGTCCTCAGTTGAGGAACGAAGGGAAATCTGGCCCATTTGGGAACCAGTCAAAGCAGGGAGGATGGAAAAATAGGACTTACATGGATAGCATCTCAAGTAGAGTTCTTTAACTTTGGTCAAAACTCATGAGAAATGCTGGAATGCCTACAGGAGTTAGAGAAGCCAGTGCTTATCTCGGCATCACTGACGTTATTATGGAAGCTCTCCTGAAGTCCTCTGGTCAGCTTGCTCTTCACCTTCAGCGCTGCTGCATTGTATCATTCTATTGGCTTAAATGAATCCTACAGGCCCAGAAAGCTATTACAAACTTAGACAGCATATTATAAAGCAGAGCCATCACTTTGCCAACAAAGGCCCATATAGTCAAAGCTATGGTTTTTCCAGTAGCCATGTACAGATGTGAGAGTTGGACCATAAAGAAGGCTGAGTGCTGAAGAACTGTTACTTTTAAACTGTGGTGCTGGAGAAAACTTTTGAGAATCCCTTGGATAGTGAGGTGATCAAACCAGTCAATCCTAAAAGAAATCAGTACTGGATATTCATTGCAAGGACTGATGCTGATGCTGAAGCTCCAATACTTTGGCCACCTGATGCGAAGAACTGACTCACTGGAAAAGACCCTGATGCTAGGAAAGACTGAAGGCAGAGAAGGGGACGACAGAGGATGCGATGGTTGGTTGGCATCACCGACTCAATGGACACGAGTTTGAGCAAACTCTGGAAGACAGTGAAGGACGGCGAAGCCCGGTGTGCTGTGAGCTCACGGGGATGCAGAGTTGGACACAACTTAACAACTGAACAACAGTAACAACCAGCCCAGAACGGAGGTCAAATACAGGCAGACAGCCTAGCTGAGACAATGATGGAGAAGACAGACTATTTTAATTGCTGGCATGTCAGCTCACATCTTTTGCCAAATGATATTTATACAGCTGAGAGGAGTATGTTAGTTTCATGTTCCTTTGCACAGGAGTTGGAGCCATTCTCAAGAGAAGACTCTTAAATGGAATGCATATGTTTTACAATATCCAAAACGAGCTTCTCATCCTCAGATCCTTAAGCCCCTAAATACCACAACTTTGGCTAAGCTGGTAGGCTCCTTTCTGGCCAGCACTCTGATTAGAATCTAAATTTTAAATGATTATACTCCAGAATCAGAACTGAACCATGTTGGGGTTTTGTAGTGTGTGAATTCAATTCATTATGGTTACTGGGGTTTAGGATTCATCGGAAGGATCTAGAATTACTGTGAGGAGACATTTTATCAGACAGTTTTCAACTTTGCCAGATTTTTCTGAGAGCTCAGAAACTGTGGTCCAAACCTGGGATCTCAGCCACTGAGAGCAGCAATTAGGCGGCTGAAGGCAACCCGCCAAGTCCACTAGGATTTGCCTAGTGGAATCATGAGTCAGCATTCTCTGGGAAGCAGTAGCCAGGCCCATGGGCCAAGGAACATATAGACTGAGAAGGCAAGACATGACAAGCAACTTCCATGTTATGGAAAGAAAAAAAAAGTTACAAGCAAGTTGGTTTACTCTTCAGGGGCCCCCAAAGACAAAAATGTAGCAACTCTCAAAGTGATTATTACAGAGCATGACGTGATCTCGCTCTCTTTCTGTCTCTCTATCTGACTGTCTCTTGTTCTTGCTCTTCATCTTTGCATTTTTTCAGTATTTAATATTAATATGCGTTTAAAACTGAGAGTCCATGCACTGTAACCCACCAGGTCTGCCCTGTCCATGGAATTTTCCAGGCAAGAACATTGGAGTGGGTTGCCCTTTCCTCCTCCAGAGTATCTTCCCAACCCAGGGATCGAATGCAAGTTTCTTCTCCTGCATTGGCAGGCAGATTCTTTACCACTGCGCCACCTGGGAAGCTCCAAACTGAGAGTAGTGCCTGGGAATAGAGCTATAGAGCAGAGAGGACAATAGGGAACACTGGAAACAGATTTTTAGTTGGTTGGAAAGAATATGTGTGATCTTAGGGTCACTCCATCTTCAACTTTCACAGAACATTATCCAGTTATGATGGCCGAGAATACTGTAGAAGATAGTAAAGAAAATGTGGGAACATTTTTTTTTCCCCTTGAGAACCAAATTAGGGAGCCTGGAGGGCTGCAAGTCACAGAATCACAAAGAGTGAGATGCAACTGAGTGAGCATGCAGACACTTAGAGAAATATTCTGCTTATATGTTTGCTTGTCATGTATGCCCATGAACAGCATGAAAAGGCAAAAGGTTAGGACGCTGAAAGATGAACTCCCCAGGTCAGTATGTGCCCAATATGCTACAGGAGATCAGTGCAGAAATAACTTCAGAAAGAATGAAGAGATGGAGCCAAAGCAAAAAACAACACCCAGTTGTGGATATGACTGACAATGGAAGTAAAGTCTGATGCTGTAAAGAGCAATATTGCATAGGAACCTGGAATGTTAAGTCCATGAATCAAGGCAGATTGGAAGTAGTCAAACAGGAGATGTCAAGAGTGTATGTCGACATTTTAGGAATCAGCAAACTAAAATGGACTGGAATGAGTAAATTTAACTCAGATGACTATTATATCTACTACTGTGGGCAGGAATTCCTTAGAAGAAGTGGAGTAGCCATCATAGTCAACAAAAGAGTCCAAAATGCAGTACTTGGATGCAATCTCAAAAATGACAGAATTATCTCTCTTTGTTCCCATGGCAAACCATTCAATATCACAGTAATCCAAAGTCTATGCCCCAACCAGTAACACTGAAGAAGCTGAAGTTGAATGGTTCTATGAAGACCTACAAGACCTTCTAGAACTAACACCCCTCAAAAGATATCATTTTCATTATAGCGGACTAGAATGCAAAAGCAGGAAGTCAAGAGATACCTGGAGTAACAGGCAAATTTGGCCTTGGAGTACGAAATGAAACAGGTCAAAGGCTAACAACAGTTTTTCCAAGAGAATGCACTGGTCATAGCAAATGCCCTCTTCCAACAACACAAGAGAAGAGTCTACACATGGACATCACCAGATGGTCAACACCAAAATCAGATTGATTATGTTCTTCGCAGCCAAAGATGGTGAAATTCTATACAGTCAGCAAAAACAAGACCGGGAGCTGACTGTAGATCAGATCATGAACTCCTTATTGCCAAGTTCAGACTTAAATTGAAGAAAGTAGGAGAAACCACTAGACCATTCAGGTAAGACCTAAACTAAATCCCTTATGATTATACAGTGAAAGTGACAAATAGATTCAAGGGATTAGATCTGATAAGCAGAGTGCCTAAGGACAGAGATTTGTGATTTGTTGTATAAGAGGCAGGGATCAGGACCATCCCCCAGAAAAAGAAATGCAAAAAGGCAAAATGGTTGTCTGAGGAGACCTTACAAATAGCTGAGAAAAGAAGAGAAACTAAAGGCAAAGGAGAAAGGGAAAGATATACCCATTTGAATGCAGAGTTCCAAAGAATAGCAAGGAGAGATAAGAAAGCCTTCCTCAGTGATCAATGCAAAGAAATAGAGAAAAACAACAGAATGGGAAAGACTAGAGATCTCTTCAAAAAAATTAGAGATACCAAGGGAACATTTCATGCAAAGATGGACTCAATAAAGGACAGAAATGGTATGGGCCTAACAGAAGCAGAAGATATTAAGAAGAGGTGGCAAGAATACACGGAAGAACTGTACAAAAAGTTCTTCATGACCCAGAGGACCACGATGGTGTGATCACTCACCTAGAGCCAGGCATTCTGGAATGTGAAGTCAAGTGGGCCTTAGGAAGCATCACTATGAACAAAGCTAGTGGAGGTGATGGAATTCCAGTGGAGCTATTTCAGATCCTAAAAGATGATGCTGTGAAAGTGTTGCACTCAATATGCCAGCAAATTTGGAAAACTCAGCAGGCCACAGGACTGGAAAGGGTCAGTTTTCATTCTAATCCCAAAGAAAGGCAATGCCAAAGAATGCTCAAACTACCACA
The DNA here is from genome assembly GCA_006410935.1 of Redunca redunca. Classification (NCBI taxonomy): domain Eukaryota; kingdom Metazoa; phylum Chordata; class Mammalia; order Artiodactyla; family Bovidae; genus Redunca; species Redunca redunca. The sequence goes on along the minus strand of SJYQ01005788.1, from coordinate 238,243 downwards.
CAATTGCACTCATCTCACATGCCAGTAAAGTAATGCTCAAAATTCTCCAAGCCAGGCTTCAGCAATACGTAAACCGTGAACTCCCTGATGTTCAAGCTGGTTTTAGAAAAGGCAGAGGAACCAGAGATCAAATTGTCAACATCCGCTGGATCATCAAAAAAGCAAGAGAGTTCCAGAAAAACATCTACTTATGCTTTATTGACTATGCCAAAGCCTTTGACTGTGTGGATCACAATAAACTGTGGAAAATTCTGAAAGAGATGGGAATACCAGACCACTTGACCTGTCTCCTGAGAAATCTGTATGCAGGTCAAGAAGCAACAGTTAGAACTGGACATGGAACAACAGACTGGTTCCAAATCAGGAAAGGAGTTCATCAAGGCTGTATATTGTCACCCTGATTATTTAACTTATATGCACAGTACATCATGCGAAATGCTGGGCTGGGTGAAGCACAAGCTGGAATCAAGATTGCTGGGAGAAATATCAATAACCTCAGATATGCAGATGATACCACCCCTATGGCAGAAAGTGAGGAACTAAAAAGCCTCTTGATGAAAGTGAAAGAGGAGAGTGAAAAAGTTGGCTTAAAGCTCAACATTCAGAAAACGAAGATCATGGCATCCAGTCCCATTGCTTCATGGCAATTAGATGGGGAAACAATGGAAATTGTGAGAGACTTTCTTTTCTTGGGCTCCAAAATCACTGCAGATGGTGGCTTCGGCCATGAAATTAAAAGGCACTTACTCCTTGGAAGAAAAGCTATGACCTATTTAGACAGCATATTAAAAAGCAGAGACATTACTTTAACAACAAAGGTCTGTCTAGTCAAAGCTATGGTTTTTCCAGAAGTCTCATATGGATGTGACAGTTGGATTATAAAGAAAGCTGAGCACAGAAGAATTGATGCTTTTGAAATGTGGTATTGGAGAAGACTCTTGAGAGTCTCTTGGACTGCAAGGAGATCAAACCAGTCAATCCTAAGGGAAATCAGTCCTGAATATTCATTGGAAGGACTGATGCTGAAGCTGAAACTCCAGTACTTTGGCCACCTGATGTGAAGAAGTGACTCACTGTAAAGGACGCAGTTGCTGGGAAAGATTGAAGGCAGGAGGAAAAGGGGATGACATAGGATGAGATGTTTGGATGGCATCACCAACTCTATGGACATGAGTTTGAGCAAGCTGGGAGTTGATGATGGACAAGGAAGTTTGGTGTGCTGCAGTCCATGGGGTCACAGAGAGTCAGACACGACTGAGTGACTGAAGTGAACTGAACTGAACTGATGCTTGTCTGTGGGAGAGAAAAAACTCTGGTGCCTCCTGATAATCTATTTATCAGCTCTTTCTCAGCTAAGAATCTGACTAGTATAGAATCTCAAAGAAAAACTGAACCAAAACATGTAAATATTTACTTGGCAGTCTTTTTGCCAAAACAGTTACAATATTTGTATTGGTGGTATTTGCTGCTTCACCCATGAGAAAGTTTCTCTTTACCTTGAAACACTGAAAGCAGCCTGACCTACAATCAGATTCTCACAGTGAGTGAAGTAAGTTAGACAGAGAAAGACAAATATAGTATTGCTTATATGTGGAATCTAAAAGAAGGTTACAAATGAACTTAATTGTAAATCTGAAATAGAGTTACAGATATAGAAAATAAACTATGGTTACAAAGGGGCTAAAAGGGGAAGGGATAAATTGGAAGACTGGCATAAACATGCTACTATATATAAAATGGAAACTAATAAAGACTTACTGTATAGGACACTCTACTCAATACTATGTATTGGCCTATATGGGAGAAGGATCTAAAAAAGAGTGGATATGTATATGTGTGTATATATATATATATACATATATGTATATATACACACACATTTGTGTAACAGATTCACCTTGCTATACACCTGAAACTAACACAACACTGTAAATCAATTATACCACAATAAAAAAATTTTTTTAATCAACAGTTGACATATCCCCCGCCCAAGACCTTTGAAAGGTCAGTGATGTCACTAACTTAAATGATTTTGCACTTATTTTGATTTGAGGTCTTCTGGTCAGGCCTTCATTTTCTCTTCTCCAGGGTCACGTATTTGTTAAAGCAGGTTGTCTGAAGGTGGAGAGAATTCTAGAGGAGGCATCACTAGACAGGTGGCACACCTGCTCTGTCATTCATCAGGGTGTGCCTGTGGGCAGCTCATTCAGCTCTCCGGCAGCATCACGTAGTTCAGTTCAGTTTAGTTCAGTCACTCAGTCATGTCCGACTCTGCAACACCATGGACTGCAGCATGCCAGGCTTCCCTGTCCATCAGCCACTCCCGGAGTTTACTCAAACTCATGTCCATTGAGTCAATGGTGCCATCCAGCCATCTCATCTTTTGCTGCCCCCTTATCCTCCTTCCCTCAATCTTTCTCAGCATCCGGGTCTTTTCCAATGAGTAGGCTCTTCGCATCATGTGGTCAAAGTATTGGAGCTCTAGCATCAGTCCTTCCAATGAATATTCAGGACTGATTTCCTTTAGGATGGACTGGTTGGATCTCCTTGCAGTCCAAGGGATTCTTAAGAGTCTTCTCCAACACCGCAATAGGCAGCATCAATAGAACACAGCAGAAAGAAATGTTTTCTAAGATCTTTTCCAACTTGAGCAACTTTTGATTTTAAGAATTTAAGAATGCTCTCTGTTAGCCTTTGTGCCTCTTTCCATCTCTCCTCCCACCTTTGGCGTCGTTTCCTCAATACAGAGCCACACATTAGGTTGTGTGTATTCTCAATTATAAGCAAGCCAACATGTCCTAAGGATGTACATCGTTGCGACCATGTTCACCATCATGGTGACCACAGTTAATTGTTAAGATCTACTCTGTAGCCACTATAAGAGCAGATCATAAACGTTCTTATCTCAAGAAAAAAAATGTGTAACAATGTGACGTGATAATGTAATATATTAACTAAATTTATTGTGGTATCATTTTGCTATTTATATATACATTGATGTTCCTTCCACTTTAGCTCAGGGAGTCCCTTCACCCCATTCCCACCCAGCCTGGTCTCTTTGCCTCTGCAGGAGCATCTCCCTTGCATTTTTTGTCTTAGGTTCATATCATTTTGTGGCTACATTCACTAATGCTCAATTTTTTTTTTTTGCTTTATTTATTTTTTTAAACACAGATTTAAAAATAGACAATTCACTTCAAGGAAATCCTAAAAATAAAAAAAATCCCAGGGTCATTTGCATTTGGAATACCCGATTCTGGTTGCTGACACTGTTGTGCTGAAATAGTCTCCTCCTTAACTAATGGTAATGCATACATATCAATCCTAACATCCCAGTTTGTCCCCCTTTGTGTCCCCACATCTGTTCTTTACCTCTACATCTCTATTACTGCCCTGGAAATAGGTTCATCTGTACCATTTTTCTAGATTCAACATGTATGCATTAATATGCCATGTTTGTTTTTCTTTCTTACTTCAACCTGTGTGACAGACTCTAGGTCCATCCGCATCTCTACAAATGACCCAGTTTCATTCCATTTTATGTGCACCACATCTCTTTATCCATTCATCTGTTTTTGGACATTTAGGTGGTTTCCATGTCCTAGCTAGGCTTTCTAGAAGAGCAAGAGCAAGGAGCCATCTAAGGAAAGCCGCCTAAGATTACAAACTGTAATCAGGAAATATCTCTTCCCACTCCCTTTTTACTACCATGCACAGACCATAATCAACCTCCCAAATCTCCTGCTGGACATCATGTTCTGAATGTCAGACAAAAGAAAAATCATTCTTCTTCTATTCCTGAAAATAATTGAGGCAGGGAAAGGAGCAGAAGGTTTGGCGTTAAAGGGTGCTAGTTCAGTTTTGGACCTAGTCAAAAGCCACTTTTCCCATTACTCATGTATGGATGTGAAGTTGGACCATAAAGAAGGTTGAGCATCAAAGAATAGATACTTCTGAATTGTGGTGTTGGAGATGACTCTTGAGAGTCCCTTGGACAGCCAAGAGATCAAACCAGTCAATCCTAAAGGAAATCAACCCTGAGTATCATTGGAAGGACAGTTCCATCTGTAACTTTCCCCCTTGATCTCTGACATATAAGATAAGCTGTCTTTCTAAACACACACACACACACAATCTTTCTTCAGTCTTTCCCAGCATCAGAGTCTTTTCCAATGAGTCAGTTCTTCATGCCACGTAGCCAAAGTATTTGAGTTTTAGCTTCAGCATCAGTCCTTCCAACGATACTCAGGGTTGATCTCCTTAGGATTGTATGGTTTGATCTCCTTGCTGTCCAAGGGACTCTCAAGAGTCATCTCCAACACCACAATTCAGAAGTATCTATTCTTTGATGCTCAACCGTCTTTATGGTCCAACCTTCACATCCATACATGACTAATGGAAAAACCATAGCTTTGACTATAGAGAACTTTGTTGGCAAAGTGATAAACTTTGTTTTTTTAATACGTTTCTAGGTTTGTCATAGCTTTCCTTCCAAGAAGCAAGTGTCTTCTAATTTCATAGCTGCAGTCACCATCTGCAGTGATTTTGGAGTCCAAGAAGAGAAAATCTGTCACTGCTTCTACTTTCCCCCCATCTATTTGCCATGGAATGATGGGACCAATGCCAAGATCTTTGTTTTTTGAGTGCTGAGTTTTAAGCCAGCTTTTCACTCTCCTCTTTCACCTCATCAAGAGGCTCTTTAGTTCCTCTTTGCCTTCTGCCATTAGAGTAGAATCATCTCCATATCTGAGGTTGTTATCTCTCCCAGCAACTGATTCTAGCTTGTAACTCATCCAGCCTGGGATTTTGCATGATGTACACTGCATATAAGTTAAATAAACAGAATGACAGTATATAGCCTTGATGTACTCCTTTCCAAATATTGAACCAGTCCATTGTTTCATGCAATGTTCAAACTGTTGCTTCTTGACCCACATACAAGTTTCTCAGGAAACAGGTAAGATGGTCTGGTGTTCCCATTTCTTTAAGAATTTTTCACAGTTTTTTGTGCTCCACACAGTCTTTGCATGATCAATGAAACAGAAGTAGATGTTTTTCAGGAATTCCCTTGCTTTCTCTATGTATGATCCAACAAATGTTGGCAATTTGATCTCTGGTTCCTCCGCCTTTTCTAAACCCAGCTTGTACATCTGGAAGCCCCTCCTTACCAACATGGAAATGCTGGTGAACTCCTCAAGCATCTTATAGACCTTTTCCCACAACTCCCTATAAAGAGCAAAACCAAACAAGCCCCCTAACACTCACGTACGGCAAAGGCCCTGCAGCCTGGCACCAGTGTTTCCGCTCTGATACGCCCCTCATGTGCATTCAGTACTGTTGTCTGGAGAGTGAATTCCAAGCCCATCTCTTATCTTTATCCAGTGATACAGTGTCATCATTCCTGCTTTTACAAGAATTCTGAGACAGTGTGTGGGTGAACTTGGCCTGGAAGAGGAGAGGGGGATTCCAAGCAGAAGCGCCTCCATTCTGAGTGTCACTATGGACCATGATGTGCAAAGCAGAGGCTGTCAAACCTGCCACTTCCGTCCTCAACAATCCCCTTCTCACTCAAGTGAGATCTGAGGAGACGCCAGGGGCTGAGGAAGCAGGGATAAGTTCTCTCACCCTTATTCCACCCAGCTCGTGTGAGGTGAAAGAGAATGGATGGATCATTCAGACAAAGTACTAGGAAAAAAGAGTTTGCTGAGTAAATTACAGATGGAATCAAGATTATAGGAAGGAAGAAAGTGCTTTTGAAGCATCTTTTCAAAAAGCAAGTTAAAATACTACTATTAGCTAAAAGTTTTTGAATACTTTTCATTTGCTGGAAACATACACGCTAAATGCTTTGTTTATAGTATCTCACCAAATGCTCAGTACTGGTTTGGGAGAAGACATGCACAGTCTGAAAGGTGAAAGGCTTGTCCAGGAACATAAAGTTTTACATGGCAAATTGGGATTCAAATGTGGGTCTTTCTGTGCTCAATATAATTTATGGCTTCCTGATTGTGATGGTAATATTGTAGGTCTCCTTGAACAAGTATTGTTACTACTTGGTAAATGATTCATATCATTATACACTCTTGAAAGTGATAAAACAACTGTTTTCATTTTTAAATGAATGTAATCTGGCATTTTCACCACTTCAGCTTATTCTATTAATTATTTAGAATTTGTATGACTCTACCACAAAATTCACATGTGCTAGCCAAAACCCAGAAAGAAAAATAAATGAATTCCATACAAGCAGTCCAAAATTAGTATTATCTTGTTTTTATTTAAATGGTATCCCATTGGTTCCAAGAGCCAGATAGGATTCAACTGCCCAAATACACACAATGAAGCTCAAAACATTTCAGCAGGAAGCAAAGTAGAGAAGGTTCCTCCTCCCTTAGCTTAAAGTCTAAAATTTAACATGTCACACAACAATATGAAGAACATAACCACACACCCCACGGTACAAGAGAAAGTGCACGAGATCATCAATACAACAGCAAGCCCACAAGGGATCACTAATTTTAACATCTCCTCTGAGGTTAACATCTCTCCAAAAAGAGAGAGAAATTTATCACTCAGATCAGAGAGGAGCTAAGTAGAAATGAAAGCGAGGAATGAACTTTTCCCAGTAGAGAGATATTCTGGATAAAGCCTGGGAATGACTTAGATGAAAGAGTGGAGTCTGTTTGGTTGAACAAGATGGAATGAATGCTGAGGAGATAGCTTTGGGCCAAGTGACGAGAGTATGAAGGAAGGGAAAAGATTCATTACAGACCCCAGGGATAAGATAAAGAGCCCTATAAAAGGACCCAAGCAGCCTGGCCTACATAGAAGAAACAAAGATTTCAAAGGGTAAGATGCCCTGGAGCAGTGGTGGAGGTACTGTTTCTCTGCACCACTGGGATCACCAGGGTCCAAGGTGGAGGAACGTGGGCCAGTGAGAAGGAAGTGGCCGTGATCAAGTTTGGAAGCTGATTATTCAGAAAATAAGTCCCTTTATTCACATAATACCACTTCTTTAGATGGAAATGACAGAATTCAAGCCTACAGTAAGACTGCCTGCTCATTTCTTTCAGGCTTTCAGGCAGCACAGAGTAGGAAAAACCTAGGGGGCTGGCAGGGCAATGTGGTTAGGGAGGAAGGAAAGCTGGATTATAAAAGAATGAGGGTTAGTGGGGAAAACTTGCGTAAAATACGCAGTCCTAGTCCCTCAGTGTCCATGGGGGTTGGTTTCAGGACACTTGAAGTGAAAAGTGAAAGTGTTAGCTGCTCAGTCGTGTCTGACTCTTTGTGACCCCAGGGACTATATAGCCCACCAGGCTCCTCAGTCCGTGGAATTCTCTAGGCAAGAATATTGGAATGGGTAGCCATGCCCTTCTCCAGGGGATCTTCCCAACCCAGAAATCAAACTCAGCTTCCTTGCATTGTAGGTGGATTCTTTACCAACTCAGCCACCAAGGAAGCCCTCCAGGACTTAGGGGAGATCAAAATTCCTACATGTTCAAATCCCATAGTCGGCCCCCTGCATCCATGAATTCAATCAAATGCCCATCACATATTACGTTTGTAATCCCTGGTTGGCTGAATGCTCAGATGCGGTCCTGAAGATACAGAGCACCAGCTGTCTATTTTGATGAAAATTCACTTACAGGTAGAGTCACGCAGTTCAAACTCACGTTGTTTAAGGATCGATCATACTCCTTACTAGATTCTAGTCTCTTCACTGTTGTTGTTCAGACACTCAGTCGTGTCTGATTCTGAGACCCCATGAACTGAAGCACGCCAGGCTTCCCTTTCCTTCAGTATCTCCTGGAGTTTGCTCAAACTCATGCCCTTTGAGTCAACGATGCCATCCAACCATCTCAGCATCTGTCGATCCCTTCTCCTGCCCTCAGTCTTTCCCAGCATCAAGATCTTTTCCAGTAAGTCAGTTCTTTTCACATCATGTGGCCAAAGGATTGGAGCTTCAGTTTCAGCATCAGTCCTTCCAATGAATATTAAGGTTGATTTAGGATTGACTGGTTTCATCTTGCAGTCCAAGGAACTCTCAAGAGTTTTCTCCAACATCACAGTTAGAAAGCATAAGTTCTTCGGTGCTCAACCTTTTTATGTTTCAACTCTCACATCCACACACAATTACTGGAAAAACCATAGCTTTGACTATGGAAAACCGTACTTTGCCACTTTGTTGCAAAGTGATGTCTCTGCTTTTTAATATGCTGTCTAGGTTTGTCATAGCTTTTCTTCCAAGGAGCAAGCATCTTTTAATTCCATGGCTGCAGTCACTGTCCACAGTGATTTTGGAGCCCAAGAAAATAAGGTCTGTCACTGAAATAGTCTTCTCATTGTAAAATTCTATGTCCATCCTGACAAATGAAAGACAACTTTATCCCCAAAGCATCATTATTCACAAACTCTATTTCTTTATTCTGTGTCTTCACAAAAGCTCATGGAGTCAGTCTGCACCACATTTGCACTTGTTTCTGTATTTCATGGTAGAGAGTTTTAATGCCATTTGCAGTGACTAGAAGGTGAGGATGTGTGGCCAGACACACCTCATTTTATTTTTTTTTTATTTTTATTTTTTTTTGGATTAAACAACAGACATTTATCTCTATTGTTTAGAAATAAATTCTAAGTCTAGGCAGTCCAAGATCAATGTGCCAGCAGGTGTGGTGTCTGAGAGCTCCCTTCCCGGCTCACAGCCGGCTGCCTTCTCCCTGTGGTCTCCCATGGCACTTGAGCGCTCCATTTCTCTGGTGGGAACTCTGCTCAACGTCATGTGGCAGTCTGGATGGGAGGGGAGTTTCGGGGAGAATGGATACATGTATACGTTTGGCTGGGTGGCTCTGCTGTGCACCTGAACCTATCACAACATTTTTCTCTTTAAATTTATTTTTGGCTGCCCTGAGTCTTGCTGCTGCATGCGGGCTTCTGTCTAGTTGTGGCCAGCTGAGGCTACTCTCCAGCTGTGTGTGCGGGCTTCTCTTGGTGGCTTCTCTTGTTGTAGAGCACAGGCTCTAGGCATGCGGACTTCAGTAGTTGTGGCTTCCGTGGGCTTAATTGTCCCATGGTATGTGGAGTCTTCCTGGACCAGGGATTGAACCTGCGAACCCTGCACTGGCAGGCAGATTTTTAACCACTGGACCACCAGGGAAGTGCTATCACAATATTGTTCATTGCTATGTTCCAATATAAAATAAAAAGTTTAAAACTTTTTTTTTTTATTCTACACAAATATATTTAAAATTTTCTATCTCATACATTGCATCCTGCATCGGATATCGACTGGCGATTCGTTTCTTACTTGATAGTATACATGTTTCAATGCCATTCTCCCATCTCATCCCACCCTCTCCCTCTCGCTCTCCCCCAGAGTCCAAAAGTTCACTCTATAGATCTGAGTCTCTTTTGTTGTCTCGCATACCACACCTCATTTTAAATTCCAACTCTCCTACTAGTCGAGTTAAGATGTGATGTTGGGAAACCACTTAATGTCTCCAAGTCTCAATGTCCTCACATATAATAATGATAATATCTACTCACATGGTTGTTTTAAGATTAACTAAATGCGTGTAAAACATTTAATAGAATGCTAGCAAATAGGGACTGTTCAAAAAGCACACACACACACATACACACAAAGAATATTAACATTACAGTTACTTTTCTGTACGCTTTCTCTCCAGATAAATTTCAAGTGTCTCCATTTGAAGACAAGTTCAAAATTTGTGCAACATCAGATACCACAGAAAAATATCAAGCCCTGTCTTCCACAAACAGTGAGGGGAGGAGAAATTGAAAATATTGTGCCTGGGATTATGATTGCAGGCCTCAACAATACCCAGGCAGAAAGAGGATAATTCTGTTCACCTTTCATACAACACCAAACACCCAGCTACATTTTTGATTGAATGGATTGCTGGCTTCTGAAAGGAAACATTCATAAAATGCTTTGGATTATTATGTTTACAGGAATTGGATCTCTTGTGAAACTCACAGAGGTGTGGTGTTTGATGTTTAGTTATTCGTCACTGATGATCTTTCCTTCTTATACTTTACTATGAAAGTATTAGTCACTCAGTGACCTCTGACTCTTTGAAACACATACACTGTAACCTGCCAGCCTCTTCTGTCCATGGAAATTCTCCAGGCAAGAATATTGGAATGGGTAGCTGTCCCCTTCTCCAGGAGATCTTCCCCACCCAGGGATTGAACCCAGTCTCTCTCATTACAGACAGATTCTTACCATCCGAGCTACCAGTTCAGACACAATTTTTTTTTTAAATTTGGATATCTGTGAAGCAGGTGGGATCTAGTTCCCCAACCAGGGATTCAACTTAAATCCCTGAGTTGCAAGGCAGTTTCTTAACCACTGAACCACCAAGGAAGTCTCACTTTAGCCATAGTCTATATTATCACCTAGATGCATGACCTGCTAATATATTCAAGGATTTTCATCTCAATACACTCAATTTTTAATGACACTGTCCTTTTTGAATATACATCATTGGAATCTCACTCCTGGCTCGTAATGAATTCCTCTCTGTGTCCTGTTTAGGACTCTATTAAATCTTTGTGAGCCTCAATACAATGGTTTGCTTCAGTATCCCTCCACCATCGAATACATTAAAACCAAAACAAAACCCTGTCATACACAGAAGAGTTCATAAAATCCAGACTGTGAAAGGCCATCAGCAATCTGTCCAAGGCACGTCCTGGACTTTTTGTTTTACAGACTTTCCCAGAATATTGACTCAGTGTTAATAGAGAAACTGTACATAAAACTCAGAAAAGAAGGGGTCAGTTTGTCTATGGGAGACCAGGCCCTAGAGGGCTGCCCACACCTCTGTGAAATACTGAGTTTGCTAAATCTGCTTTTGTCAGCTAATAACACAGATAGAAATCATAAGACTCTAAAGTATGCATTTTCAGACCTTTGAGGTTACTTATAAATAGGCCTATAAAGGTATTCTTTTGCTTTTTTTCTATGAACTGCAAATGCAAAGGCACCAGAAAGCAGTTATTTGCAAACACGTAACATTTTTTTCAAGCCATGCATTTTTTAAAAGCTAGAATGATAGAATTTGAAGGTCTATGTAAGAGTAGCTATCCTCATTTGCCCTGCTTTAAAAAAAAAAAGGATTCTTTTATATTGCGTGTTATCAATTGCATTTTTGAAATAAAATAATATGTCTTTAGACCTAAAAGTTTCTTAATAAAGGTAATTGATGCTTTGAGAATTTTAAACATTCTGCTTCAAGTCCCACAGCCAGTGAGAGGTAGACCAAAGATTCAGATCCTATTCTCCCATTTCTAAACATGTATTTATACCCTGCCAACAACCCAAATCCAAACAGCAGAATTAGAGTTTCCCCCATGCACTGGCCTCTTAGACACCCAAGCCTGGAAAAACTCCCCTTTGTCCTTCTTTTAAGTGTTTCCTACGTTTACTCTGATCACCTCATGTTCTAAGGTAATCAGATGGAATTTGAGCGGTTTCAGCACATGTCATTAATACAGCTAAAAACGTGGTTTCTTACACAACTGCACTATAAAAACACAGCTATCCTAAAGGCAAAAATACTAAAATCTGTCTTGTTGTGATCCCATAAGTACCTCTCTCCAAGAAGGGCCCAAGTCAGAAACAAGAGATGAGCAGGGTGTGTAAGGGAAAACCTTGCAGTTTGATGGGATAGAGGGTACCACGGGAGAGGGCACCTGCCGGCACAGAAAGCTTATCTAATAGGTGACCCTGATCTAAAGGATGAGTAAGAATCGGGCTGGCCTGGGGGAAGCACCCATGTCACAATACCCTGATTTTATTTTTATTCCACCACTGATGTTCAAGCTGGTTTTAGAAAAGGCAGAGGAACCAGAGATCAAATTGCCAACATCCACTGGATCATCGAAAAAGCAAGAGAGTTCCAGAAAAACATCTACTTCTGCTTTATTGACTATGCCAAAGCCTTTGACTGTGTGGATCACAATAAACTGTGGAAAATTCTGAAAGAGATGGGAATACAGGACCACCTGACCTGCCCCTTGAGAAACCTGTATGCAGGTCAGGAAGCAATAGTCAGAACTGCACATGGAACAACAGACTGGTTCCAAATAGGAAAAGGAGTACGTCAAGGCTGTATATTGTCACCCTGCTTATTTAACTTATATGCAAAGTACATCATGAGAAACGCTGGGCTGGAAGAAGCACAAGCTGGAATCAAGATTGCCAGGAGAAATATCAATAACCTCAGATATGCAGATGACACCACCCTTATGGCAGAAAGTGAAGAACTAAAGAACCTCTTGATGAAAGTGAAAGAGGAGAGTGAAAAAGTTGGCTTAAAGCTCAACATTCAGAAAATGAAGATCATGGCATCCAGTCCCATCACTTCATGGAAAACAGATGGGGAAACAGCGGAAACAGTGGCTGAGTTTATTTTTGGGGTGCTCCAAAATCACTGCAGATGATGATTGCTGCCATGAAATTAAAAGATGCTTACTCCTTGCAAGGAAAGTTATAACCAACCCAGAGAACACACTGAAAAGCAGAGACATTACTTTGTCAACAAAGGTTCGTCTAGTCAAGGCTACGGTTTTTCCAGTAGTCATGAATGGGTGTGAGAATTGGACTATAAAGAAAGCTGAGTGCTGAAGAATTGATGCTTTTGAACTGTGGTGTTGGAGAAGACTCTTGAGAGTCCCTTGGACTGCAAGGAGATCCAACCAGTTCATCCTAAAGGAGATCAGTCCTGAGTGTTCATTGCAAGGACTGATGTTGAAGCTGAAACTCCAATACGTTGACTCCTGATGCAAAGAGCTGACTCATTTGAAAAGATCCTGATGTTGGGAAAGATTGTGGGCAGGAGGAAAAGGGGACGACAGAGGATGAGATGGTTGGATGGTATCACTGACTCAATGTACGTGGGTTTGGGTGGACTCCATGAGTTGGTAATGGATGGGGAGGCCTGGTGTGCTGGGTTCATGGGGTCACAAATAGTCAGACATAACTGAGCGACTGAACTGACTGAGCTACCTATAAGCCCCTGGCAAGTTACACAGTCTCCTGAGCATCAGTGTCCTTATCTGAAAATGGAACTATCGATAGTAACTACTCAAAAAGCGTTGCGAGGTTCAAATGAACATAGGTGTGTAGCATTCTTAGGAAAGCATGAGGAACATAGTAGATACTCTGTAAATATTAGCTATGATGTTGTTGATGAATGTTCAAAGAATCAGAGGTAAAAATTACATGGCGTATTCCTGAACATTCCAGGAAAAGCAAATAGTTCAAACTGGTGGGAGCACAGAGGATAAATGTAACCAAAATGAGCTGTGCTCACTTCTCTCCACTGTGGAGTATGCCAGAAATTGTACAGTATATCAACTACATAATATAACTGTTCATGCGTGCTAAGTTGCTTCAGTCATGTCCAACTCTTTGTGACCCTATGGACCATAGCGCACCAGGCTCCTCTGTCCAAAGGATTCTCCAGGCAAGAATACTGGAGTGGGTTGCCATGCTCTCCTCCAGGGGATCGTCTGGACCCAGGGATTGAGCCCATGTCTCTTGTGTCTCCTGCATGGGTAGGTGGGTTCTTTAGACTAGTGTCACCTGGGAAGCCCCACAATACAACAGAATACCCATTAAATCCTGTTTGTTCTTCAAGGGGTTGATGGTGGGTTTACGGCAGCATCCATTAGAGGGTGTGTATGAATTAGGGTAGCCAGGCTTACTGCAGGTAAAAAGATTTAAGAGCTAAAAGAAAGGTATAGTGGATCCCAGGGAGTGACAGGAATGGGCAAGCAGGGCTGGATCTGAGATAACTGGCCCCTACCTTGGAGTAGTCCTATAGTAGGTCTATGAGCCCCAGAGTTCCAGGAGCACTGGCCCACAACACTGCCTGCAGGGCACCATTTAGATGATCTGTAGTTCAAGGACTCAGAAAGCTAACTGCTGAAATGATAGAAATAAACTAATTTACAAAACAGTAACAGACTCACGGACTTAGAGAATGAGTTTATAGTTGGTGGGGTAGAGGGGGAGGGGGAGGGGAAGGGATAGTTTGGGAGTTTGGGAATGACATCTACACCCTGCTATATGGAAAATGGATAACCAAGGACCTACTGTATAGTACAAGGAACTCTGCTGGATGTTATGTGGCAGCCTGGATGGGAGGAAAATTTGCAGGAGAATGTGTACATGTGTGTATGACTGACTCCCTTTGCTGTTCACCTGAAACTATCTCAACAATGTTAATCGGCTATACTCCAATGCAAAATAAAAAGTAAAAAAAAAAAAAAAGAATTCTGTTTTGGTTGTGTGCAGTCTGAGATGCCCAGCTGACAAACAACTTTATATATTGAGGGGGGCGACCATCACAACATTGTTAATCAGTTATGCTGTGTACTCAGTCGTGTCTGACTCTTGCGACCCCCTGGACTATAGCCAGGCTCCTCTGTCCTTGGAATTTTCCAGGCAAGAATATGGGAGTGGGTTGCCATTTCCTTCTCCAATACAAAATAAAAAGGTTTTAAAAATAGAGCTAATACATAGTATGAGAAGCCTGAAAAAGAAAGAAAAAACTAACTGCAGCTTTTGGCCTGGGGTTGACCCTCCTGGATGGACTGCCCACCAGGTGAATGAAACTTTTAGTCTTGCCTGTGGCTCAAGTCACAGGGCCATCCCATGAGTGGGACCTTTGGTCAGAGGAGCTTCAAGTCCAGGAATGCCAACGAAGGGGTTGATATGGAACTGATGACCAGTGTGTCAGTTTATTAACAAGAGCTGGTTTTGCTTCTAACAGTATGTGTGTGCTCACTCAGTTGTATCCGACTCTGTGACTCTGTGACTCTGGACTGCAGCCCGCCAGGCTCCTCTGTCCATGGGGTTTCCCAGGCAAGAATATTGGAGAGGCTTGCCATTCTCTTCACTAGGGTATCTTCACGACCAAGGGATCAAACCCACATCTCCTGCTTGGCAGGTAGATTCTTTCCAATGAACCACCTGGGAAGCCTTGTTTCTAACAAAGAAATAAATAATCTATAAATGAAGGCCAAATGACTTTTTCCAGGTGTCAGGCAAACCTCAAGGCTCAATTTGGCCTAGAAGTCAACATTTTATCTTCAAAGATCTCAGCGGCACACAGATTGTCCTTTGGCAAGAGAGAATGACCAATCCAAACTGCTCAGAGGTGCATCTTCTTTAAAATCAGCAAGATTCCTAAATTCTGAAAAGCTCTCTGCTGTAGACTGACTGTGGTGTCTCCCCGGTATTCATATGCCGATACCTAATCCTCACTCTGATGGTATTCGGAAGCTGGTCCTTTGGGAGGCGATTAGCTTCAGGGGTGAAACCCTCATGAATGGGATTAGTGTCCTTATAAAAGAGACCCCGGAGTGCTCTCTTACACTCTTTCTGCCATGTGAGGATAGTGAGAAGAGGGCCATCTGTGACAGAGAAAGCAGACTCTCATCAGACACCAAATCTGCTGTTTTCTTGATCTTGGACCTCTCAGCCTCTAGAACTGTGAGAAATAAACATTTGTTGTTCAAGCCACCCAGACTAGCAAGTTTTGTTATGGCAGCCCAAACTGATGAAAACACTCTGTGTGTTTTCAGGACAGAGTACTCTTGCATCCTTTCTGAAAGCCCTGGATCACTCAGAAACCTGTGGCTGGCTGGCAGAGCACTTCCACTGAGACCCTCCCATTCCAGGCAGATGGGGATTCAGAAACAGCCTTCTCTCTTCTGCTTTCCTTCCATAGCTCTTATAAGGTTGTCTGGGAATGTTAGTGGTAAAGAACCCTCCTGCCAAGGTAGGAGATGTAGAGATGTGGGTTCGATCCCTGGGTCGGGAAGACTGTCTGAAGGAAGGCGTGGCAACTCACTCCAGTATTCTTACTTGGAGAATCCCATGGACAGAGGAGCCTGGAGGGCTACAGTCATAGGGTCGCAAAGAATTGGACATGACTGAAGTGACTTAGCAGGCACGGAAACTTCCTAAGTGTACAGGTTCGATTCCTGATGGGGGAACTAAAATCCCACATCAATATGGTGCAGCAAGAAAAAAAAAAAAAAGTGGAAAAAAAAGAGATGATCTGGATTTCTAATCTTGCTTTATCTTAAACAACAAATTGCCCACCTCTGCCTGTCCCTGTAGAAGAATTTCATGCTTACTGGCCTGCAGGTATTCTATGGAGCCGTTTACATTTAACCAGCAGGATGTATTCACAGAGTGACCCAGTGCATCATTTAAAAGCCTTTAGTAACCATCCCATGGTGCCATGAAATGACAGGCATTTGGTTCCCCAAAGCAAGCACTGCAAACCAAGGACCTTAATGCAGAGGTGGAGTTAAACGATAATAGCCAAGTGGCAAGTCCTTGGTGCATTTAGAGGATCACAAGAAGATAAAAAGAGCTTCCGGTGCCTCTCTAATTGCTTTTAAATTTTTATTTATGGTCATATTAAGCGGTTCTCAGAAGGTTCGAGTCATTTAAATTATGATGATTCCTTCTGAAGGCTTTTACCTGTAAGGAAATTGGGAATTAGTCCCTTTTCTGAGGAGACACGGGTGGATTTCTGGATTTCTCTTCACAGACAGTTCTTTCAAACTTGCTGAATGGAGAAGTTATTAGTGGTTCAAAACTTTCAGAATTTCCTGATGAACTTAATAAACTCAAATCGCCAGGCCCCCGTCCTAGGATTTCTGATCAGTAGGTCCGAGGCACACCTGGAAACCCATGTTTTGAACATGTTCCCGCATGATGCTGATGCTGAGGTCTTTGGAGCCATACTTTGAGAGCCGTTGGTATAGAACATGCGTGTTTGTGTGTGCTAAGTCGCTTCAAGTGTGTCCGACTCTTCGAGACCCTATGGACAGTAGCCCTCCAGGTTCCTCTGTCCATGGGGATTTTCCAGGAAAGAATACTAGAGTGGGTTGCCATTTCCTCCGCCAGGGGATCTTCCGGACCCAGGGATCGAACCCGTGTCTCCTGTGGCTCCTGCATTGCAGGTGGATTCTTTACCGCTGAGCCAAAGGGGAAGCCTGCGGTGTCGAATATACTACACTTTGAGCTAAATGCACCAGGCTGTCATTGTTGGATAGGATTTCAGAGGATGTGGTCCTCCAACAAGTACCTTACGTCCTCTGGTTTCTTTATCCCAGTAATAAGGGAGCCCTCCTGTCCCCACACTATGATCTTCTAATTGCCTACAGATTAGATACTACTTATGGTAGAAAAAAAAAAGATACCGAGTGTCTGTTCCCATCATTACCATGAAGAAACATTTAATACATACCTAGAGCTGAGCCAAGTAATTGCATGATGATGTGAATCCAGCAATATTTTCCCTCAGGAAAATTAGAAGATAATTACATTTCATTTTCAAGCAAGTCCAGTGATTTTTTTTTTTTTT
>SJYQ01005788.1:169079-218942 GCA_006410935.1 Redunca redunca | reverse complement strand
TCTAGTCAAGGCTATGGTTTTTCCAGTGGTCATGTATGGATGTGAGAGTTGGACTATAAAGAAAGCTGAGAACAGAAGAATTGACGCTTTTGAACTGTGGTGTTGGAGAAGATTTGAGAGTTCCTTGGACTGCAAGGAGATCAACCTGTCCATCCTAAAGGAGATCAGTCCTGGGTGTTCATTGGAGAGACTGATGTTGAAACCGAAACTCCAATACTTTGGCCACCTAATGTGAAGAGCTGACTCATTTGAAAAGACTCTGATGCTGGGAAAGATTGAGGGCAGTAGACGGGGACGACAGAGGATGAGATGGTTGGATGGCATCACTGACTCGATGGACATGCATTTGGGTGGACTCCGGGAGTTGGTGATGGACAGGGAGGCCTGGCATGCTGCGGTTCACAGGGTCGCAAAGAGTTGGACACATCTGAGCAACTGAACTGAACAGAACTGAGAGCTTTTCTTCTGGTCTTTTTATCTACCTGTCATTTATCTATCTACAGAGATTTTAATAGGCAGATATATGATTTTATACCTTATTCAATGATTTATAATCCATTATTTTTATTACTCATTTTGAGACTTAAATTATCCCAGATTTGGCAAGTGGGAGTCATTCAAACTGGCTTTCATATTGTCATTTCAGCACTTTCTTACTATCTAGCTCAGAAAGATATTCTAGACTCACTTTGATTTTTTTTCCCAAGGCCCTGGAATTAGCCATTTCTCTAAAGAGTCCTGGTTCTCCTTAGTGAACCAAGATATGGATTCTAGGTGTGCTCATGTGTGTATTCTAGGTGTGCTCATGTAGTGTGTGTGTGTGTGTTTGTGTGTGTGTTATGGATTGAATGTCTGTGTGCCCTCAAACTCTTAAGTTAAACCCTAAATCCCATTGTAGCAGTATTTGGAGATGGAGCCTAAAAGGTAATAATTAAGGTTAAATGAAGTTGTAAGAGCGGGGCCCTTACCCAATAGGGTTAGTGTCATTGTAAGAAGATCTCTCTCTTTCTCAATGTGCATGCAGTAAGGAAAGTCCATGTGAGTACATATGGGAAAGGCAGCTGTCTGCAAGCCAAGCAAGGAGCTCTCACTAGAATCTGACCATGATGGCTCCCTGATCTTGGACTTCCAGCCTCCAGAACTGGGAGAGGATGTTTATGTTGTTCAAGCCATTCAGTTTGTGGTGATTTGTTATGATAACCCAAGCAGATGAATACAACTGATGTCTGTGTCTACGTCTTTATCTATATCTATTTATATCCATACCTAATCTGTATCTTCTTCTATCAAAGGAAACAACTCACATAGTTCCATCAGTACTGCAGATTCCAATCCAGAATGTGTTCTGGCCTTTGTAACTTTAATCTCCAATGGTGAAACCCAGCTTTCACTATCCTCCATATATTCAATTACTTGTTCACCCCACTGTGTGTAACCAATCCCCACAACCACATGGGCTAAGTCCTAAGTGCTGGCTCTTCTAACCACAACCAGGAGGGTTACCTCCTTGTCCCTGAACTAACCAATAATGTTAGCTGAATCCTCAGTCCCAGAAGGAAACTTCACTAAAGTTTTAAAAGTTTAAACAAAATTTGGCTAGCTACACATCACAATTTTAGTATAATATACAAATTTCAGTAGTCATGATTTTTGTCTAATGTGAGATAATTCATCATTATATTTTTCATTGTGAGGAAGATCAGTCTGAGGATATGGCAGTGATGATGAGATATATATTGGAAATATTTTTAATCTCATAAAATATGTTCATTTAATAATTTTGGTCTGACATTGAACACCAACTTAAAAATTAAGTGAAAACTAAAATTAGTTTGAATATATTAACATAAGGGGTACCCATGGTCAGAAGAAATGGTAAGTGGTGAAAGATCAAATGATGAAAAAGTAACAATGCTTTCTTTCAAGCAGTTACCAAAACTTTCTTCTCATGCACAGAAAAATTATGCCTTCTCGTTAACAGTGGAGCAGTTGTGAAATCTGATAAAATTCTTATTCTGAACAAGTGTCATATTAGGTTAACAAGGCTGTAAAAAAACCCACTTTACACATCACAGTGATATAATTAGTTTATTCTATGTATCTGGGAGTATATGGTAATAAAATCATGTGAATTTAAATCCCATGTGCTAGGACAAACCGGATTTGTCCTAATGGTCAGTTTATTCATCTCCAAGATTTTCTATGTCATACATGTAATTAAACATGTAAGTGCCATTGTACATACTGTCATATTTAAGCTTGGTCCCAAGACCTAAAATGCTTAACATAAATATACACTTTGCCATTCAACTTGACATTCTAACCACACTTCAGTTTCTTTTTAAATATTTTCCCCATATTGATCAAGTCACTTAATCAACCTTCATAAATACTTTTTAAAAATCCTTCTTCATCTCAGAAATCCAGGATATTTTTTGAAGCATGTAATCTGAAGATGTGTGTATGTAATGGCTCCATTTACTTAATTAAAATCCGTGGGTTTTATGGAAAATAAGAATTAGAAAATCAAACTAAAACTATGATGAGCCCTTTAGTTTACAGTCTAATTGAGAAAATAAGAAATAGATACAAAGGAAAAAATGAACTGTGTAATGGAGTATCAGGCTGGTGAACTGAAGTCCTATCACTGTTGAGAGAAGTGTGACTTGGGGTAGTTTGGATTTCAAGCGACTGGCATATGAAGAAGATTGAAGCTTGAAAAGAGAGAGACGGGCTAAGGCAAAAGCAAAGAACTATCAGAGCAGAGGTTTTTATTAGGGAGTCTGAGGAAACAGGAGTAAAAATTTATGAAATTGAAAACCCATTTCACAGATTTACAGAACCATGTGCTTTTGACCTATGATTAAAATCAAATAGGAAAAGGAATTCCCTGGCAGTCCAGTGGTTAGGACTTGGTACTTTCACTACACTGGCTTTCATCCCTGGTTGGGAAGCTAAGATCTCGCGAGCCACATGGTGTAACTTCCTTTATCTTTCTTCTTAGTTGAGAGCTTCATTATATTCCTAACTTGTATTATTTTAGCATCAATCCTTTCCCTCAAAAGACGTTAAACTCTTTGAGGAAAGGGAATGTTATCTACTTTTTTGAATAATAATAACAGCAATATGTATGAATTATTTCTAAACAACGGATCCAGTAAGCTTTGTAGACATTGCTCATTGAATCCTTCTAACAACTCTTTGAGACAAGTATTCTATCAGTCTGACTTTATAGATGTGGAATCTGAGCCTGATTAAGATTAATTTGCACAAGGTTGTAATGAGCAGAATATATGTTCAATCCAGGTCTGGTTTTCTCCAAAGCCTTTGTTCTATTCACCCAACTCAGCTGCCCCTGAGGCTAGACCCTGAAAATTTTCTGTATTCCCTAACAGTCAGAGAGCTGACTCCACTGATTTTTTTTAGGTCCCTTACTATGCTCAAAAGTGAAGTGAAGAGAAGTCGCTCAGTCATGTCCGACTCTTTGCGACCCCATGGACTGTAGCCCACCAGGCTCCTTGGTCCATGGGATTTTCCAGGCATGAATACTGGAGTGGGTTGCCATTTCCTTCTCCAGGGGGTCTTCCCAACCCAGGGATTGAACCTGGGTCTCCTGCATTGTAGGCAGACGCTTTACCATCCAAGCTACCAGGGAAGCCCCATGCTCAGAAAGTGTTAATAAGTGAAAAAGCATTGGCTTTTTTTTTTGTTGTTGCAATCAATGAGGTACTATAAGATATATTACATTTACCAGAAAAAAACCTTTGGAAGTCTTTATTTTTATAAGGCAGCTGCAAACATATTGAATAGAGAAATTTCACATTTCATAAACTGTTCCGCATTCATTTTATTGTTTCTTCTGAATGATTTTGTCCTTTATGAGCAAATATTCCAACAGCAATAGTGTTCCTAGTCACTTGGAATGCTTCTGTTCATCTGCACATCTTAAGGGGAAATATTGGACATCATTAATAATCACATAACTTCTGTTGAAGTTTTGAATGGTCACCAGTCAGGGGTAAGGGGGCCAGGGTTGGGGTCTGGGGGACCATGGAAAGAGCAGAAAACCTTGCAAAGCTGCCTGACTTTTACTACTATGTTACTTTCTAATCTTAATTGCCACCCACATGTTAGCAAACACTGGACTTGACAAAAAGGATGACACCAGAGCTGTGTGGGGAAGAGGGAAAGCCATTTGCAAACACAGGACTGTTTGGCTGGAAGAACACCAGCTGAGAAATTAATGATGCCCACACGTATTTAATTGAATGCAAGGAATTTAATCCCGAGACATCTTGAGTTGGAGCTCACTCTCCTGTTTCCTGTTGGATTTGGCAGTGCCTTTTTGTATTATTGAGATGTGCCTTGGGAAGGGGGGTCCTTAGAGGAAAAGGGGCACCTCTTTCCTCACATCCAGAAGTTGCCATTAGCAAGACAGAGGCAAGACCCACAGTTCCAAAAGCCTCTCTCACATCTTCCTCAGGAGGCTTTTCTCCCCCCTGCCCTTTCCTTTCTATTTTTTCCTTTTTTTTGACATTTGCCTTAGATATGCTTACACTGTGTAGTGGTATGACAATTCTAGTCATGCATTAAAATCACTCTTCAGCCCTGTTGGACTTTTTAATCACATGAATTTATTTTTAAAAAATCACTGCAGGGTCCAGAAATTCTAATTTAATTGGTCTGAAATGGGGTATTTTTAAGCTCTCCAACTGGTCACAATGTGCAGTATAATGTGATTTTCAGCCCAGAGTTTGCAGGAGTCCACAGGAGCCACTTTGACTATTTCAAGCAGCCTAAGGTCAGTCATATATTTCAGCCAGGATAAACTTCCTTGGGGTTAACACTGAGACTCTTTGCTGTTAAAAAAAAAAAAAAGTTAGTTGCTCATTCGTGTTTGTCTCTGAGAGCCCATGGGCTTTAGGCCACCAGGCTCCTCTGTCCAAGGGATTCTCCAAGCAAGAATACTGGAGTGGGTTACCATTTTCTTCTCCAGCAGATCTTCTCTACACAGGGATTGAACCTGCGTTTCCTGCATTTCAGGCAGATTCTTTATTGTCTGAGCCATCAGGGGCTGGAGCTAAATCAGTGCTTTGTGGTAACAGCTTATCATTTGCTAATGAAAAACTCCATAAGCAGAGTTTCTAAACAACATAAAAGTGAGAAATTAATTAATTATTAATTTATAAATACCATTTTAAATAGATAAAATCTTCAAGAACCTAGTTGATCATGGGAGAAGATAAAAGACACTTTCAGGTGAAAAAGTTGGAAAGCCATCTGATAAGGTTATCTTTTAAGCTGGCATTAAAACTAGCCTTCAAACACAGAGTAACAAATTAATGGAAGGCATACCAGAAAGGCAGTGGGTACTAGGGGAGGCCAGAGTGGGTGTTTTACATTTGTCCTGGATAATGTGCGCTCAGAGATACAAAGGGTGACCTGCATGATTTTGTCCCTGAATTCACTTGCCTTCTCTTGCTTTAGGCAGTAACACAGCATCTCCCCATCACCCCATCTTGAGTCTATCAATCCCATTAGGACCAGACCCTTCAAGACCTGTCTGAGAAAAATCACAGAGGGAAGTACTAGAGATTATTTCTATTGTCTGCCAAGTTGGTCTCTTGCTATCATCCGGAAATGTTTAACATAAGTGAATCTTTAATTAACTTCAAAAAGTGCCTGTGCTTGGTCTCAGGTATGTAAACATGGCAGGACAAAAGTCACTAATGTTTGGCAAGGGGAGTTTTCAAAACATCAATTAGAAAGAGTTGGTATGCCCGATGAACACCCACCTTGATGGTAGAAAAGAAATTAGTGCAAATAGTGAGCATCCTTCTTACTCACCAAGCATTTGTTCATGATTATACACCAAGGAGGTGAAACCAAGCAGTTCTGGTTGTGGTTTTTTTTCTTTTTTTTTGCTATATTTTATCTATTGATACATTGAAAGGATATTTACAGGGACTATGCTATGTGCCAAACACCGCTCTAGGCACTAGAAATAGAGAAGTGAGCAAAATAACTAAAAACTTCTTATCCCCCTGAAGCTTAGGTTCTAAAAGAACTGTAGAGCTTGGAAGTTACTGCTAGGCAAGAAAAATGCATGACCAAGTAATTGTTACTTGAAATTGTATTAAAACATTTGTGGTTCAGACTTTCAAAAAAATTTCTCATTTGAATATAGAACACTGAGGTATTTCTTTCAACTCTTAAGAGTATTTTTAATTCACAGTTTCCCATTCTCTGAACTGATTAAGTCAAAACCTAACTAAAAGAGGAAGACATACATTTATGTGTTATATTCTTCATCCTCAAGAGTTTACAATTCAGCATTTGCTAGCCAGGAGCTTGGGTCATTCCAGTAGAGCATATTTCGTAAGAGACAATAAGCAAGACAATGCCTGGTGTTTATGGCTTTAGGGAGAAAAGTTATGGACATAGAGAAAGAAAAGCAATCTTAGGAAACCTGAAAACGAGTTTGGAGACCAGTAGAGTACTTTGGAGAGCATTGACATTCAAATCAGATACTTCCATGTAATAAATATTTGCTGAATATTTCGTTGGGTAGCTAGATTCCATAGATAAGTTGAAATTGTGTCTCTTAAGACGTTAGCACTTTGTGTGTACAATTGTACTGTATAGGATACATTTCAGCTCTCATTTCCAGTTGGTAATCCCTTGAAAAAACTGGTATAATGTGTCCATGACTGAGTGTAAAATTATCTTGGGTAGAGCTTCTGTGAGAGTATTGAAGCAAATGCTAATTGTGCCACCTTCTTGGCTTGGGTGTTTTTCAAGGAACAGTTAGAAAGCCTTTAAGGCAGAGAAAGTGGTTGAGAGTCACACAGTATTCTAGCAGCTGAAACCCTACTCTCGAGATAAGAGATACCTTGCCTAAAATACAGTGAAAAGCAGCCTTGAGACAAAGAATTAACGTGAAGAGGTGCAACGAACACATCTTCTGAAAGCCCCACACCATTGCCACATTGTTCTGAGTATTTACAAAAAGCTTTCCAGCAGTACAGACTTTGGAAGGAAAACTGTTCACTTATAATGGGGTTTCTGTGAAGAATTATTAAGGAATGAACAATGCTTTTTCTTAAGCCTCCTCCATTTAAAATTTTATGTTAAAATGAAAGGAAGTAGATACTTTAGGAACTGATGATTAAATAATAAAAAAGTTTAGTCATGTAATAAGTCATATTATAATGTCATAGTAATAATATATATAATAATAAGTCACAATAACATATGTCATATAATAATAAAGGCATACAAATTGGTTAAAAAAAAGAGAGAATGAAATAGTTTTTTAAAGTGTTTACCCACAGAAACATCAGATAAATGTAGCAATAAATTTTACCTGGATACTTTAAAATTACCTCATCTCACTGTTCACAAGTCAGTTCAACAAATATATAAGCTAAGTGTCCTGAAGAATAATAAATACGTAAGCTATGATCTCTTACATAGAAAAAGAAAATGATGTTCGTCGTGGTAAAGTGTGGAAGAAAGGATTGGCAGAGAAAATACAGGACATTAAATATTGTATGGGACATACTGAAAGCTTTTTGCTGTTTAGCTGAGATCCGACTATAACTGGACATTCTGCATTTTTATTTGCTAAATCTGGCAACCCTAAAAGGGTACATTCAGATTCAAAAGAAAATCAGTAAAACCTTAAATTTTTAAACATTTGAAGAAAATACTCAAGTAGACTCTCCCCAAGGTGCTATGGACTTGTGTCCCCTGTCCCCACATCCACACACTGAAGCTCTAACTCCCGATGTGACTATATTTGAACGTAAGACTTTTGGGAAATAATTAAGGTTAAATGAGGTCTTAAGGGTGGGGTGCTAATCTGATTGAATTGGTGGCCTTATCATAGAAGAAAGAGAGGGAAATCTCTTTCTTCAAGCACACTACTGAGGAAGAGCCACTTGAATACTGAATAAGAGAGGACCGCCCACAAGCCAGAAAGAAATCCCTCACTGTAACCCAGCCACGCTGGCACCCTGATCTCAAACTTCTAGCCTCCAGACTGTGAGAAAACAAATTTCTGTTGTTTAAGCCACCCAGTCTATGGTATTTTGTTATGACAGCCGACCTCACTAACACACAAGACCTATTGCACTTCCTCTCTGAAATAGTCATCACACTTGTAACTACAAAAACGTCAGGATTTTCTCTCCTGGCAGATCAAAATCTCCATGATGACGAGACTTCCTTGGCGGTCCAGTGGTCAAGACCTCACCTTCCAGTGCAGGGGGTGTGGGTTCAGTTCCTGGTTGGGGAGCTAAGATCCCATATGCCTCTGTGGCCAAAAAAACAAAGCATGAAACAGAAGCAATATTGTTAACAAATTCAGTAAGGACTTTCCAAATGGTACACATTAAAAAAAAGAAATCTTAAAAAAAAAAAAACCCACAAATCTTCCTTATGGCAGAAAGGGCAGAGAGGGGCCTAATTTCTCTTCTGCTGTTTATTTCACTGATTGCACAGTGCCTTTGACTTGGAATAAGAGCTAAGTGGATGTCTGCTGATGAATACTGAATGAATTCAGAGACTAGACCGGTATAGCAAAAGCTGTTTGCTGTGGTGTTTTTCACTGTAGTGTTACTCATAACAACAATAAAACGTTGAGTATAATCTAAATGTTCAAAAACTGATGAACGTTTAAGTAAACTAATCAAATTAATAATGGTTCAATCACATGACAATATATCATGTATTCAGTGAATTCCCTCGTGGTCTAGTGGTTTGGGCTCTATGCTTCTACTGTAGGGGTCCTGGGTTTGATTCCTGGCTGGGGAACTATGATCCTGAATGCTGCATGATACAGCAAAACTAAATAAATAAATGAAAGGGTCTCACAGCTATTAGTTCTAATGGCATGGTAAAAGTCACACACAATTATGTTAAATAAAAATAGGATATTTATGCATATGCACTGTTGCTGTTGTGCTGTGTTCAGTTGTGTCCGACTCTTTGTGACCCCATGGACTATAAGCCGCCAGGCTCCTCTGTCCATGGAATTTTCCAGGCAAGAATCCTGGAGCAGGTTGCCATTTCCTACTCCAGGGGATCTTCCAGACCCAGGGATCAAACTTGCCTCTCTTGTGTTCCCAGGATTAACAAGTGGATTCTTCACCATTGTGCCACCCAGGAAACCTCACATACATGCATACACACACACAAAGAAGGGAATGTTTGGAAGTGAGTGCAGTTGCTAATAGTGGCTGCCTTGAGGTAACAGGATTTGATGATTTTTCCATTTGTTTTTCTTTATTTTTCAAATTTGCTACAAGAATCGTAGATGCTTTTTAATCAGAAAGAAAAGCAGCAGTCGCTTGACACAAGTTGTATGGATTAGAAAGATAATCTTTGCAAGATGTTTATAGCAAGGAAAACAAAGCTTAAGTTGGTCAAAGCTATTATCAGTGCAGTGCTCAGAAAAAAAAAATTCAGACTCCACTGGGCAAACAGTGTTCATTGAGAAACATCACTGGGGACCCATTAGTATAGGGAGGGCCATACTGCCCACCTGATAAGTACTCCTTGCCAAGCGATTTGAGGCTTGTGTTTAGGTGATGTTCTTTCCTGTAGCATTACATTTTTGTACAGAAAATTGCAGTAACAGAACTTCAAGTGTGCTGATTCTTTTAACTCTTTTATTTTTTATTTATTTTTTCTTTCTGGTCGTACCACACGGCAGGCTGCACTTCCCCAACCTGGTATCTAATCCATGCCTTCAGAGTAATTTCCTTGTCTGAAGTCCCTAGTTTCCCAAAGTTTTTTTTTGTCAGTATCCCACATAATATTAGGGCTGACCTTGTCCTCGGCTTTACCTGGGTGGCTTTATCACTACCCTTCACTCTTCCACTAAGCAAACCTCTTCCACTTTATTTGTCTTTCAAAGGAATAATTTATTGAGTTTATGACTGGAGGAGGACTTGTCCAAAGATTAAATCCCAACCCTACAACTTAGAGAGTTTTCAGTTTTACTTTCAGAATGTTAATACATTTGAAAGACTTGGAGAGAATCAAAAGATATAAGAACTACTGATGAACTTTTATCATATCAAAAATATTTTTTAGAATATACTGCTTGACAAGAGTCCTGGAGTTGTATTTGCACTTCCTGGAATGAAGGATTCATAAATATGAAAACAAAATATACATTCTGCAATGAAAATAACTTGCACCTTAGTCTTGTATGTAGTTTGCCTTATTTTTTGTTTGGGGAGTTATTGTTTTCTAGGCACCTATCTTTCTGCCCCCAAAAGATAAAGTGCTACACACATACATTATATTCTTACATTGTTTTATTGATTTATTGTTACTAGTGAGAGTTCAAAGCAACAAGTATTTACTGAATACCTACTAACTGAAAGGTATTGGCCTAGATATGGGGAATACAAGGATAAGTGGAGATGAACCTCTCTATCTCATCTGGAAATATCTTTAGCCTAGTAAGGGACACAGTCATGTAAACAGATCATGCCACAACATTAAGGACTAAATAAATAAAGCCATGTAGCAGGGCCCTGGAGCAGAAAGGAAAGGCCTTGTCATGGATGTCGCTGTTTCGTCTTATCAAGATTCCCTTTCCCAGCCTAGTAGAGAAAGAGCTGTTGTTGTGGTTCACCTGCTCATGTCATGTCTGATTCTTTGCAGCTGCATGGACTGCAGCACACCAGGCTTCCCTGTCCTTCACCATCTCCCGGAGCGTGCTCAAACTCATGTCCATTGAGTCAGTGATGCCACCCAACCATCTCATCCTCTCTCATCCCCTTCTCCTCCCGCCTTCAATCTTTCCCAGCCATCAGGGTCTTCTCTAATGAGTCAGTCCTTCACATCAGGTGGCCAAAGCATTGGCGCGTCACCTTCAGCATCATTCCTTCCAATGAGCACCCAGGACTGACTTCCTTTAGAATGGACTGGTTGGATGTCCTTGCAGTTCAAGGGACTCTCAAGAGTCTTCTCCAACACCACAGTTCAAAAGCATGAATTCTTTGGCATTCAGATTTCTTTATGGTCCAACTCTCACATCCATACATGACCACTGGAAAAACCATAGCCTTGACTAGACGGATCTTTGTCAACAAAGTAATATCTCTACATCCTGAAATTTCCAAGATAATACATCAAAATCAGCATCAGATCCCAGAGGAATGGCAGAGATTGGTATTACCCTCAAAGACTTAGAGTCTGAATGGATCCTGGTTTCCATCAGCTTCATTAAATTCACCAGTCATGAAATGAATGTGGACACAATGACTCAGCCAGTTGATCCTGGTCAACTAAACATCACCCCACTGACTAACCAGGTCTTGGAAAATATGTTCCTGGATGGAGAGAATTCATGTGAGAAACAACTGTTTATGAGTGGCATAAGGAATAGCGTATCATAGACGTTGTTGGTGCCCTGCCAAGATCCCCTTTTTCTAGGCCAGTGCACTCACCCTGCAGCTACTATGAGTTTGTCTGCTAAAGGCTGCTCTCTTAACCTGGAAGATTGTCTTTCACCAAATGGGAATTATCTCTCCTGAAAGGTAATATAACCCCACCCCTTCCCAGCCCCCGACCCGGAGCAGCTTGTAGTCGACAACTGATTGACGTGGTGTACCCAAGTACAGGCTGGCCAGAGTACATCGTCCAGATGGGATCAGACTGAAAGAGTTCCCCTGAGACTACATTCTTGTTTAGCTCTTTCCCTTGTCTATCCTGCTTCCCTCTCTTTCTTCTGAGAAGAATCCCTCAGTCAATCATATGCACCAAAATTTATGCCTCAGGCTCTTCTGCTAGGGAACATAACCCAAGATAGAACCTTGTCTAGTTCTGATGTCCAACAACTTTTCAGAGGAGACAGTGGCTGATGTACGACTTAAAGTATTAAAAAGTAAAATAGAAATCAGAAACGGACTTTAGTTAACATCTTGATTTTGACATTCCTGTGCTTAAGCTACTTCCACTGAGAAAGACACTTTTCAATGATGATAAAATTCCAATTGGTGCTCGTTATGGTCATCTGGAATTTATTTTTCAGTGAACTTCAGTAAAACTCATTTTGTAGAGTCATCTCTCAACATGAAGAGGAAAATGGTTCCTTCTTTTTGTCTTTTTTCCTGTCTCCTCCTTTCTTTCAGAGCTCACCCTCTGGGTCGTATCTGAATCTCACTCAGTTTTGTCTGGAAAGATGAGAGCAAGATATCCTTCTGAGCAGAGAAGTGAGGAAACTGCTGTCTTTGTGAGGGACGGTGATAGGGGTAGATTTTCCAAGTACAGGCAACAGGTGGATGTACTGTCTGTAGAAAATTTAAAATAGTGGCAAAAATCAACTAAAAGTTAGTGTGCTTTTTATTATTATCACATGAAGACAATGCTAAAAAAATGGTAGTTTTAGTGTTCACTCCACTCCCAACTCCCACTCCCAATTCCAATATCTCTTTGGGGAAATCCCTGGGTAATCAGCCCTTCTACTAAGTTTGGGGTCTCAGCAGCTTCCAGCACCACTTTAGGAGTGGTTGGAAGCAGGGATTTAGAACGACTTGTCCTAAAAGATCCTAGAAGAACAAGAATCAAACACTTTCTACAAGTCAGGAGTTTGGCTTCTGTGGGGTCTGAGAAAAGAGATGAGCCTACCCTGCGCTGGCAAAGATTTAAAGTCCCTGATTCTGGCAGGGAAAGTCAAAAGATCAGCTGTTGATCCCTAGAGATTTGGAGGTAGTAAGTAACTTGCTTTTATTTTGTCAGTAAAAATTTTTGAAAAAGATAACTAAGGGACTTTCCCAGAGGCCTGGGGTTGAGATTCCTTGCTTCCACAGCACGGGGTGTGGGTTGGATCCCTGACTGGGGAATTAAGGTCCCACATATGCTGCACAGTGCACGCCACAAGGTGTAGCAAAATAAGGTCCATTGGCAGAGGGATGGATAAAGAAAATGTGACACAGTTATACAATGGAATCATACTCAGCCGTTAAAAAGAATGGAATAATGCCATTTGCAGCAACACGCATGGGCCTAGAGATTGTCATATTGAGTGAAGTAAGACAGAGAGGGAGAAACTGCGTGGCATCCCTTATATGTGGAATCTAAAAAGAAATGATGCAAATGAACTTACAACACAGAGAGAGGCTCGCAGACTTAGAGAACGAACGTAATTGTTGCCGCCTGTACATACTGCCATATTTAAAATGGATAACCAGCAAGAACCTAGTGTATGGCACATAGAACTCTGCTCAGTGTTATGTGGCAGCCTGGATGGGAGGGCAATCTGGGGGAGAATGGATACATGTATATGTAGGGCTGAGCTCTTTCGCCGTTCCCAAAACTATCACAACATTGTTAATCGGTTATACCCCAATACAAAACAAAAAGTTAAAAAAAAAAAAAGATAAGATTCTAAACAACTACAGACTATTCCTATTTAGCAAGCTTACAAGTCTATGAGTTTTAAAACTTTGCAACTTATTTGCAAAGCTTTAAAAATGTGTGGAATAAACAGTATCTCATCTGCATTAGTCATCAGAATGGGATAGAAAATGAAGAATGAACAAATGCATTTCTGTGTAAACCTTGAATTTTATTATGATCTAATTTGGCACAGTACTGTTGTTGATAAAGAGACATTGAAATAATATGGATTATTTTTATGTTTTGCATAAATTTTTCATACATGAACCTTCTTCAAGAGCCTAGGAGTAAGAGCAAAGGGAAATTAAAAAGTTGCTTGGCAGAACTTAGTATTTTTTTATTGACGTATACCTGATTTACATGGTTGCTTCAGATTGTAGCATAAGTGGTTCAGTATTTTTACAGATTATACTCCATTAAATATTAATACAAGATCATGGCTGTAATTCCTTGTGCTACACAATATATCCTTGTTCTTCAACTACTTTATCCATAGTACTTTGTATCTCTTATTTCTACACCCCTAGCTTTCCCTTGGAGAAGGCAATGGCACCCACTCCAGTACTCTTGCCTGGAAAATCCCATGGACGGAGGAGCCTGGTGGGCTGCAGTCCATGGGGTCGCTAGGAGTCAGACACGACTGAGCAACTTCACTTTCACTTTTCACTTTCATGCAGTGGAGAAGGAAATGGCAGCCCACTCCAGTGTTCTTGCCTGGAGAATCCCAGGGACGGGGGAGCCTCATGGGCTGCCGTCTATGGGGTCGCACGGAGTCGGACACGACTGAAGCGCCTTAGCAGCAGCAGCTTTCCCTTCCTCCCTTCTCTCTCCCCTCTAGCAAATATGTTTGCTTTCTATATCTTTGAGTCTATTTCTGTTTTGCATATATATTCATATGTATTATTTTTTAGATTCCACATGTAAGTGATGTCATACATTATTTGTCTTTCTCTGACTTTTCTCACTATACATATTCTCTAGCTCCATCCACATTGCTGCAATGCAGAATTTCATTCTTTTTTTATAACTGAGTAATATTCCATTGCTTATTATCTTCTTTATCTGTTCATCTGTTGACGGACACTTAGATCGCTTCCATATCATAAATATTATAAATTATATTATAAATATTATAAAGCAATATTATAAATAGTGCTTCTATGAACATTGGAGGTGTATGTAACTTTTCAAATTAATGTTTTCATTTTTTCTGGATCTGTAGCCAGAAATGGAACTGATGGGTCATACAATAGTTCTAGTTTTCAAGGAATCTCCATCAGCTTCCATAGTGTTCTCCATAGTGGCTGCACCAATTTACATTCCCACCAACAGCGTAAGAGGGTTCCCTTCTCTCCACAGCCCTATCATCATTTGTTATTTGCAGACCTTTTTTGGCACTGCTTGAGTAGGTTTTTATTATGGAGCCTAATGCCCTGGAAATCCATCAAGCTGTTGGTGTATGAATAGTTTGTTTGTTTTTAATGAGTGAGTAGTATTCTGTTGTGAGGCTGGCTACCTTATCCCCTTCTGGTTGCTATAACAACAGGCCACAGATTAGAGTTTTACAAGCAACAAAAATTTGCTTCTCATAGGAACTCTCAGTCACTGGGCCCTCACTTTTGCCCAGGCCTTAATGAGGGCGAGCTCAGTGAGCTTCTTGTTGCTGCAGAGAACAGCATTGTTGTTCCCTCCCCTCCATCACCCTTTAGGTTATGGATGAAACAGAATCCAGAAGCAGATCAAAATGTAAGGGTCTAGTACAGAGACTAAGGCAATTCATTGCCCCAGACTACAAGGGAAGAGACAAATTTTAGGCAGGGATCTAAAACTAGAGATCTGAGAAACAGAGAAAGAGGTAATCTAGAGGGCAAGAAGAGGATAGGTTAATAAAGTGAGACCGAGACACTAGTGGGTCAGGGAACAGATCGGGGCTAGTCTTAGAAGGGCCAAGTTCCTTTCTGGAGACTTTCTAGAGACAGATATTGTGGGATAGAAATAGTTGGGGCAAAAGTTACTTTCTTCAGAGTACCCAGATGCTAATTTCTTCTCACAGAATCTCCCAGCAAGAGTTTCCCTTTCCTAGTACAAGACTTGGAAAAACTTTCCTCAAATGATGTTCAAAATTGGGTTTTGTTTTCATATACTTATGCCAAAATTTATCTAAACTCTTCAAACTTCATCTCAGTGCCTATCCACCCCTATCACTGGAACGTAAGAAGACACCAACCATTATTACTTACATGCATCTGTTTTCACTACCAATATATTTAAAACAGATATAATTTTTCAAAGAGCAGGTTTTCAGTCCAAATATGATTTTGGAAAAGGGAGTATGGACACCGAGGTGTGAAAGAGACATACTAGGCCAAGATGAAAACTAATAGTATTATTTTAGTGTGCTCGTCACCAAGTCATAATAAGAAAAATAACAATAGTTTTGAGGATCAACAGTTTTTTTTTTTTTTCCCAAAATGGTGCTAGGGTATGGTATAAGGAGTTAGACTGGGAGTTGTATGAAACCATGTAGAAATTCTTGTTCTGCCATTTAGTAGTTCTATTACCTGCTGAAAATGACACATAGGTCTCAGCTTCAACAAAATGAAAGCAATCATAATACCTATCTTGAGACATTACTTTGCCAACTAAGGTCTGTCTAGTAAAGGCTATGGTTTTTCCTGTGGTCATGTATGGATGTGAGAGTTGGATTGTGAAGAAGGCTGAGCACCGAAGAATTGATGCGTTTGAACTGTGGTGTTGGAGAAGACTCTTGGCAGGTCCCTTGGAGTGCAAGGAGATCCAACCAGTCCATTCTGAAAGAGATCAACCCTGGTATTTCTTTGGAAGGAATGATGCTAAAGCAGAAACTCCAGTACTTTGGCCACCTCATGCGAAGAGTTGACTCATTGGAAAAGACTCTGATGCTGGGAGGGATTGGGGTCAGGAGGAGAAGGGACGACCGAGGATGAGATGGCTGGATGGCATCATGGACTCAATGCACATGAGTCTGAGTGAACTCCGGGAGATGGTGATGAACAGGGAGGCCTGGCGTGCTGCTATTCATGGGGTCACAAAGAGTCGGACACGACTGAGCGACTGAACTGAACTGAACTGAACTGAAAGTCATTATTGGGATGAGATGAGATATAGTGCATGTAAGTTGCTTAGCATGATGTCTTCATAAACTTGGCACACGCTACAGGTCACCTTTCTTTTTTCCATCTAACCTGTGATACCATCACTTCTGTTGAGCCTTCTGCACCCATTTTGCTGTCCTTCATCCATGCTGCTGGCCAGGGGCCCTCTTCTCTTCTTCTGGACCCTCTACTCTTTTGTAACAAAAGTTACTACAATCACCATGTGTTTTTTTAACTGGGCATTGCTTCTATTAATTAAAATAACATATTTATACACAATGCTTAGTAAAATTATGGATCGAGTTCATCTCTAGCTTTTCTTTCTTAATTTTATTTATTTTTTGCCACACACTGCAGCACATGTGAGCTTAGTTCCCCAACCATGCCCCCGCATTGGGAGCACAGAGTCTTAACCACTGGACAGCCACTAGCTTTTCAACTCTTGCAGTTTCCCTATTGCCCACTAGGTTTGCCACTGAACAGTTGATTCAAATTTACTTTATTGGACTCAGCGTTCATGTTTATTTTACAGTGTTTATCTTTATTCCCAATTATTCTAACCCACAGAAAGAAAGCAAGGCCCTTAATAAAATGGAGCATGAAGTTTCAATTTTCACATGAGTCACACTTGTGAATAGTACTTCTTTTGTCTTGGGCTCAGCACATGCTGCAAATCAGAAAAGGATGGGAAGAGCTGTGAGCATGTAAGCAGCTGCAGCACAGTGTTAAGCTGATAGCATGGAAGAATCTGAAGCTCTTTTTTTTTTTAGGTCTCTTAGAGAATAAAACTAGGAAGAATCATTTTACACCCATGGGAAGGATTTACTGGTTTATAAATATGATAAACCTTTGTTAATGCTGGTGCTTTGAACCTGCTGAGCGCCTTTCAGCAGTGGATTCCAAAGCACTTCACTGACAGTAAACCCCAGGACCCTCGGGATGGAGGCATTATTTCCATTCCATTGTCGGGGAAATAGATGCATGGAGTGCCTTGCTGGAGAGCCCAGGAGAAGTCACAATCAGGCTTACATCTCGACTCAAACCAAAGCTAACCACTAGTCTACCCTTCTCCCCACATAGGCATTTCGTAAAAGGAAAACAATGATTTTGAATGGATACAAGTGAAGCATAAAGATAGGTCCCTTTCCACCTGTTTTAACACGTTTTTGAAGTTTTGCCTGCATTTACGTTGGCAGGATTTTCAGATGATTAGCTCTGAGTGTCTTTTGTTTAAAGAATCTCGTGTAGGGGATGAGCAAGATCGGATGATCAAGGATCTTTTCACTGCTTAGTCACTGGTTCATGTTCTGCCTAGTTGGGTGGTGATCCACAGGGAGAGAGGTAAATACAGTGACCATCTCAGTGTGTTCGTGTGGGGAGAGTGGTTTCAACATGAAAAAATTACAGAATTAAGGGTAAGTTGTTCGTATTCTATGCAGAAGAATTCTGTGAATGCCTAAGGACGCTGGCAGAAAAGTACAGGAGGGATTAATTTTAGAAACAGAAAATCATGTTCCTTTCAGAAAAATAAACAAAAAATGTAGCGCAAGAACACTGGAAGAAGGGGCAAGAGAGAAAGGCAGAGATAGAGAAATGAAAAGTGAAATCAGCAAGGCTGATGCCACCAATACTAATTTGTAAACAGATTTCAGCAGAGTTTTTTTAATCTCTCTGGATCAGAAGGGTTAAAGGGAAAACCAGGTGACACTGAGCTGCTGGGAAAGCAACTTTATCACACCAATGTGCTAGAGAACAAGATAAAATATATTTCTAGTTTCTAAATGGGAATTTGCATCTATTTAATTGTCTAGTACAAGAGTGAAGTGAAGATATTGGACTCTGAAATCACTGCAGATGGTGACTCCAGCCAAGAAATTAAAAGATGCTTGCTCCTTGGAAGAAAAGCTATGACCAACCTAAACAGTGTATTAAAAGCAGAGATATCACTTTGCCAACAAAGGTCCATATAGTCATGTGAGAGTTGGACCATAAAGAAGACTGAACACCAAAGAACTGATGCTTTCAAATTGTGGTGCTGGAGAGGACTCTTGAGAGTCCGTTTGACAGTAAAGAGATTACACTAGTCAGTCGTAAAGGAAATCAGTCTTGAATATTCACTGGAAGGACTGATGCTAAAGCTGAAACTCCAATCCTTTGGCCACCTGATGTGAAGAGCTGACTCACTGGGAAAGACCCTGATACTGGGAAAGATTGAAGGCAGGAGGAGAAGGGGACAACAGAGGATGAGATGGTTGGATGGCATCATCGACTCAATGGACATGAGTTTGAGCAAACTCTGGGAGACAGTGAAGGACAGGGAAGCCTGGTGTGCTGCAGTCCATGGGGTCACAAAAAGCTGGACATCACTGAGCAACTGAACAACAACAAAGAGTGAAATAAGTCAGAAAGAAAAAGACAAATATCGCATATTAATGCATATATATGGAATTTAGAAAAATGGTACTGATGAACCTATCTGCAGGGCAGGAATACAGATGTAAATGTAGAGGACACACTTGTGGGCACAGTTGGGGAAGGAGAGGGTGAGACAAATTAAGAGAGTGGCATTGACTATACACACTATCATGTGTGAAATAGCTGGTAGGAAGCTGCTGTATAGCACAGGGAACTCAGCTCGGTGCTCTGTGATGACCTAGAGAGCTGAGATTTGGAGGGTGGAGGTGAGGGGTGAGGCTCAAGAGGGAGGATATATATATATATACATAGATCTGATTCACATTGTACAGCAAAACCAACATAACATTGAAAAGCAATTATGCTTCAATTAAAAATAAAAATAAAAAATTGTCTAGTATAGGTGCAATAGATCAAAAAAGTAACTGTAAATCCTCATTCACATAAAAGCAACATTTACACTATCAAGACCCTAAACATGGAGTCATAAATAAACGCCATTACTCATGCCATGCACACTGCATTAATAAAAGCTCCTCTAATACTCCCACCCTCTCCCACCCTCAAATGCACAAAAACCTTTTGAGACAACTCCTAGCCTGGATCCAATCTTCATCATCTTAGGGAAGCATCAGCTTCACATGCTGACAGGTCACCCCCTGTTTCTTCTTTCCTCCCTTTCAGTTTGTAAAATCTGGGAACAGGAAGTGATATTTACTCCTTGGTGTTGAGAACAATGACAGACAGTAAGGATATACTCCACTCTAAATATTGACCACAGCAAAGGAAACATTCCCATAGGAACTCTTACAAAGCTGGTGCTTTCATTTTTGAATGTCTAAATGATTTTCTTGTAATTTTTTTAAAAATTAAGAATGAATTGGCATTTGGATTAAAGGAGAAATGAGCCCCATAGAACTAGATGTGTCCACGTGACCCTTGTCCGGATAAATGCAGGGTTTTGAGTCTGGTGGAAGTGGGTGAGTCAGTGAGTCAGTGAAAGTCGCTCAGTCATGTCTGACTCTTTGTGACCCCATGGACTGTAGCCCTTCAGGCTCCTCTGTCCATGGGATTCTCCAGGCAAGAATACTAGAGTAGCTTGCCATGCCCTCCTCCGGTGGATCTTCCCAACTGAGGGAGCCAACAGAGGCCTTCCACATTGCAGGCAAATTCTTTACCATCTGAGCCACCAAGGAAGACCAGGAGAAGGTGGAAGTGGGTAGGGGGAGGTGATTTGATAATGCTTTCACTCAAGGGAACTTGTGCATAAAATGAGTAAAACATGATTTCTCAGTCACAATTCTATAGGCTATCCAGTTGTGATGTAAAATATTTGTGCTGGTATTACCATATAACCTACATGTTTAGGGTTAAAGTTTCCTTTTCATTCAGAAGAAAAGGAAAATAGCAATGTCTTAAACAGAGCTTCTGTAGCAGTTTGGCTGCTCTCTTCCCCATGACCTTCTTTTTGGAAAAAGTCATATAGAGTCATGGTTACTATCCTTGTTTAATAGTACTTTAAATGACCCAGCGTAGAAACAGATGAAACATTATCTTATTGGTGCACTTCTTTTACATAATTAATTTGCAATGTTGAGTTACCACATAATCAATCATTGAGCACAACTAGTATTTTGATTTAGAAAATAATTTGAAATCAGTCTCACCATTTAATTTTTCACTGTATTTTGCTTAAGTTGCAGAGTATTGAGAAAAATTTCAATCCAACCGTTCAAGTCATTACAAACAAGGCAATTCCTACACAGCTCTCCTTGCAATATTAACATACTCTTCAAAAAAGTTAGTAGCATTTCATTTTAAAAAACTGAGTTAGCATTAATATATAACAACTGTTCATTCTTTCTCATAAATACAAAAGTCAGAAGAAAAGCACCCAACATCTTTACAGTAAGAATCCCAATTTTTACTGAACAAAATAACTTGTCATGAATTTTTGCACAGTTGTGCAGTTATCCTGGGAACAGAGCTTGTTCTGAGCAGATTCCCAGGCCTGGCCTGGAATTCAGTCGAGCCCGACGTTCACATCACCCTGTCATGTATTTTTACATGAGTACACTTGAGCAGGCCTGAATTTTTAAAGGAACATTTAAGCACCATTACATTGCAAATAGATGGCACATTTAGGAGAAGGAAATATATTTTCAGAGAAGGCAGAAGAAATCGTTATCTTGAATCTACACAAAAATGAGTTAATCTGAGGACATCAGTGATGTCAAAAGTGTTAAGTGTAGGATATAGCATATTGAACACATATGCCCTTTCCATTGATTTTTCAGATGGTAAATATATATATAAGTCTAGAATAAAATTGAAATCAAACATTTGCAGCTCCTGAAAGCACACTGCAGAGCCCCTCTGGGAGCCGGCACAATGCCTGGCACAGAATCAGCAGTCAATCCTCGTTGACTGGACAATGGATTCTAGTTTGAAAATTCACCGGTATAATGTAGCAAATGCTTCTCAAAACTCCCTTGGCCTCTCAAGGGGAGGTGGAATAGAAAACTAAGTTATTCCAAAGTTACCTATCTTCAGTACTTAACCACCTCTGAAGTTTATTTTTCATGGCTACTTTATGATGGAAGCTTTTAGAAGTGTAACTGTAGGTCTGCAAAAGAGGTATTGTCCCGCTATCATAGCTTAAAAATCAAAGCAAAATAATGCTTATTAAGGTCTATTAAGGAGCCAGGTGAGGAATTAAGGTCCAAAACCTGGACCACAGGGCCCCCAAACCCATGCTTCCCCTTCTTCATCTCTTTGTCTTCAGCATTCTCCACCTCTCACTCCACCTCCTACCTTCCCCGCGATGTGAAAACTACACATCATTTAAAACCTGTTTGGATCTCGGAGTTTAAAAAAGCCACCGTATCTAGAACTTGCTCTTGATCACATATAAAAAAATTGAAATAATAATTATATACACTAATATATACAGCATGTAATAAAAATATAAATATATAATGTATTTATCTATACATCATGTATATGGAATAAGTCCATTAAGACTTGGCATAAAGTCTATTTCTCATTTTGTCAGAGCGTTTCGCAGTGAGAGGCCTTTCCTATTCAGAAATGAACATTATGTTTTTTCCTCTAAATTTTTGTTTAAAGAAAGTTGCTTGAATGTCTTCTTCCTTTAGAAAATGGAGAGCGTGCTAAGCAAACAAACATAGAGTATTAAAATTGCCTTCCTGATAATTTTACTAAACCTCTGAAAATTCATCTCTGTTGCATAAATAGGATGCAAACAACAGTCAAGGATCAGGGTTTCTCGGTACACAAAGTGGGCTTTGTCCAGTGAATGTTTTCTTTGGGCTTTTTCTCCTCGACAGAGTGGCAACAAAAGTATAGCTTTCCCACTTTGTCCCGGAGATGAGGGTTTGAAGTCTATTGAGGGCAACTGTGTGCCTTATCTAAGCCTCTCATGGTGGGTCACTTAGGAGGGAAAGCCCTGCTTCATTGACCCCTGGACAGGAAAGCGGGGCCACCGTGGGGACAGGGAGCAGTTCTCTGCTTAAGGGGATCTGGCAGCTTTGCATAAAGGAAGATGTTTATCCCTGTTTACGGCGTATCCCTTCTGCCTTTACAATTCCCATGGTTGATGTTACTTTTTATAGCATGTCTGACTGTCTGGGAAGGAGCCATGTTATTCCACCCTTAGAAAGCAAAAGGGAAAGATGAGAAACCTTAGTAATGCTGTCTGCAGAAGTGTTTCTGGCTTTCAGAGTGTACAAAGCAGATGAACTCTGTGTGTGTGTGTGTGTGTGTGTGTGTGTGTGTTCACTCAAGCACATATATACAGTATGTGTGATGTAGAAATTTTTCAAATGGATAAATAAATTGTAAGAATCAAGAGTTTTTTATTTATAAACTGCCCAGTTTCTCTGATCTATTGAGTACATTGCTAAACGAATATTGATTATTAACAGTTGACTCAAAATTATATTTTAATGTCACTTTTGTGATATAATTAATGAGTAGGACCCCATCATCTTTGAGTTTTAAAAATACCTATAGAAAACACTAAAATTCCTGTGATTTACTTTTACTTTTATCATTGAGTTTGTGATTTTAGTAAGAAAAGAAAGAAACTTCCAAGCAGAGTTTAATTTTAAAAAGGATGCAGGGTATCTATTAGAAAGATTTTCTTAATCATGTGGATTAATCCTGACTTTCAACTCTAGATAAGAAATAGGATATCCCATAAGGAGGATTTGCAGCATGCAGGGAGTATTTTGCCAACCAAGAAAGGCTCCCAGGGTCTAAGTTATTAAAGTTAAATTTATTGGTGATTATGTCTATTTCCTGTATAAAATGAAAATTCAAAACAAACACTAGAAAAAGTCAAGAGAAGTCAACTAAATGGCATGGTCTTTATAAATGTAAAAGAAGTGGCTATTTTCAAAGGACCTCTTAGCTTGGCAGATTGAATAAATGAATGTGAGAGCTTAAGGTTAACCCCTGACAAATGCTGACACAGTTGTAGACACGCACACACATACACACACACTGTTCACAAGAAATAATAGACAAACTGCTGGGAGATACCCAGCTTTAATCCCATCAAGGGCTCTTGTGACATTGTAAACCGAATAACTAGAGTTTGAGTAGTTGAGGCTGTCCCTAGACCTTCTGGATGGGATTAATTCCATGTAATTCTCTACAGCCCTTTCTAATTGGTTAAGATGTGTGAGACACCATGTATCATGGAATACTTAGCCACCTGTATCTCACAGGCCATTTCAGGGAGAAAAAAAAAAATCTCTTAAAAAGAGCAGCCAGCAATTGGCTCTACCTTACAGGAATATATTACTTAACCTCTTCCAGACACTATGACAAAACAAAACAGTTATCAGCAACCCCATCTCTGACCAAAAGGGCAATTAAAGTATAGTATAGTAAACCAGGGTATAGCGTGGTTGGGCACCTCTCTCTCTCTGTATATGGAATTTCAAGTTTTGGTAAAAGTAAAGGCCAAGCCTTGTGCAAGTATACACACTGGTTTCTTATAAAACTTTTCTTCACAGAGTTAAGCTGTCATAAAATAACCTACACCAGATGGAAAATTTAAGCCAAATCTATACCTGCTATCCACCCAAATACTCATTCTGTTGAAGTTAGAAAGTAAATTATTGGTGTGACAAGAAGATAAGACAATGAGCTAGTTTGCTGAATTTTTTTTCACTTTTCAATTTGTTTGTCACAGTGTTGTATAAACACAACTTGAAGCCATAAGTCATTACAAGAGCAAAACTCAAACAAAATGATACTCCATATTACTCAGTGCCCATCGTACCCACCTGATGCTTATTCCCTGTTCAACCCAAATCCATCTGAGTGAGCACTGGACACTGATAATGTGTCTCCAACCACACATTCGTTTGAAGCACTGGAGACCTCAGCGCAATCCTGGCAAGCTTAGAGGACAGACTTATGGAGGCCTATGTCTCTGGGAAAGCTAAGTGGATTTAATTATCTGGGTGCTTGATTTTTTATTTGTTTGTTTTTAATATGATGATTGGAAAAGGCATAGGAGAAAGGGTGATTTTCTTGGTAAATAGGATTGAAGATTACCAAACCACCCCCCCACAAAATAGCACAGATGCAGGGCAATAAAGTCAGTTTATTTTTTACAGTTAACT
The DNA here is from genome assembly GCA_006410935.1 of Redunca redunca. NCBI lineage: Eukaryota > Metazoa > Chordata > Mammalia > Artiodactyla > Bovidae > Redunca > Redunca redunca. The sequence goes on along the minus strand of SJYQ01005788.1, from coordinate 194,314 downwards.
ATAAGAGAGCCATGTTACTCACCAAAATGAAGTCTTCTGGGCTGAATGTATTTAAGAGCAGTGCTGTTTTCAAGTATGTTCTTGTAGGCACGTCCATTTGAATTACCCAGTGTCCTTATTAAAAATGATCCCCACCCGTGAAGCCTTTTCCACCCTCATCTTTCTTGTCTGATTGACTCCAAGTACAAACCTAGTGTGTTAAAAAGCAAAGACATCACTCTGCCAACAAAGGTCTGTATAGTCAAAGCTATGGTCTTTCTAGTAGTCATGTATGGATGTGAGAGCTGGACAATAAATAAGACAGAGCACAGAAGAACTGAAATTGATGCTTTCGAATTGTGGTGCTGGGTGAGACTCCTGAGAGTCCCTTGGGAAAGCAAGTAGATCAAACCAGTTAATCCTAAAGGAAATCAACCCTGAATACTCTTTGGAAAGACTGATACTGAAGCTGAAGCTCTAATACTTTGGCTACCTGATGTGAACAGCTGACTCATTGGAAAAGACCCTGATACTGGGAAAGATTGAAGACAGAGGGGAGAGAGGGAGACAGAGGATGAGATGGTTGGATGGCATCACTGATTCATTGGACTTGAACTTGGGCAAACTCAGGGAGATGGTGAGGGACAGAGAAACCTGGCATGCTGCTGTCCATGGGGTTGCAAAAGAGTCGGACACAAACTGGCAACTGAACAACACCCAAATCCTTGGAGCCCTCCTTATCTGTTATGTGCTGGGTTTTCCCCGAAACTCAGAACTGCTTTAAGATGGGGATTGTACTTCACTGATATCTCCAGAACTTACCAGAGCCTAGCAGACATTCATATTGAATAAATGAACATTGATCTTAAAAAAGTGGAATATTGTCTGATTTCACAACAAATTGAAATAGTGAATAACATGTGTTTTCCTGTCTGGTGGATCTCAGAACAGCCTATTGCTCCATAGCCAGAGCCCCTGAGCCAGTATTCATGCCATAATTGTAGACTTGGGGGTGGGGGGGGCGGGGAACTGTTGTGTATCAGACACAACATGCTAGGAATGATGATAGGTATCTCATTTAACCCTCACGATACCACTAGACCACTTGGAGGAAAATATTGCTGCTCATTAGAGAGCCACTGTAGAAGCTCAAAAAGGTAACTTTACTGACCTGATTTATCAGACTTAAGAAGTAGCTGCAGAAAGATATCCTATACCTAAGGAGTCTTGGAGAAGGCAATGGCACCCCACTCCAGTATTCTTGCCTGGAAAATCCCATGGACGGAGGAGCCTGGTAGGCTGCAGTCCATGGGGTTGCTAAGAAGTGGACACGACTGAGCATCTTCTCTTTCACTTTTCACTTTCTTGCATTGGAGAAGGAAATGGCAACCCATTCCAGTGTTCTTGCCTGGAGAATCCCAGGGACGGGGGAGCCTGGTGGGCTGCTGTCTATGGGGTCACACAGAGTCGGACACGACTGAAGCGACTTAGCAGCAGCAGCAGCAGCAAGGGGTCTTTTGTCCCCTGCTGCAACTGGGGGTCAAATGGATTTTATCCATGTCTGAAATACCTGATTTATCCTGCACCTGCCCCAGAAATTAAGAAAAATCCTCAGACAGGGAAATTGGTTCAGTAGCACATCTTCTAGGTTTTCCATAGGTCAGGCAGGCTATTCAAAAGTAGACCTTTTCAAAGCACTACTCTTAGAGTAGATGGGATGAGACCCCACCTTCCCTTGGCCCTCATTAATCCCACCAGCTGGCCGCTGGGCTCAAGCCAAGACACCAGTGGTTCACAGAGTCACTCCAGGGTTCCTATATTTCAACAGACAGCTCCACAAGTCTGAGCAAAACCTAGATCCCTCTCATAGGCCGGAGTTCAGGGTCTAGGGTCTTTAACTCTGTAAAAGGACAAAGAGACCATCACCTCAGACCCAGATCATTTTCTAGGCTTCCCAGCTGGCTCAGACAGTAAAGAATCTGCCTGCAATAAAGGAGACCCAGGTTCAGTCCCTGGGTTGGGATGATTTCCAGGAGAAAGGAATGGCTACCCATTCCAGTATTCTTGCCTTACTTAATATCTCAAATGCAGACACATTTTCTGGTCTTTCAGATGTACAAGCTTCCAAGAACCTTCCTTTTCCACAAATGAAAAAGCTGACTTAAAACTTAACATTCAAAAAACGGAGATCATGGTATCCAGTCCCATTACTCCATGGCAAATAGATGGGGGAAAGTGGATTTTACTTTCTTGGGCTCCAAAATCACTGCAGACGGTGACTGGAGCCATGAAAGTAAAAGACACTTGCTCCTTGGAAGAAAAGTTATGACAAACCTAGACAGCATATTCGAAAGCAGAGACATTACTTTGCCAGCAAATGTTCATAGAGTCAAAGCTATGATTTTTCTAGTAGTCATGTAGGGATGTGAGAGTTGGACCATAAAGAAGGCTGAACACCAAAAAACTGATGCTTTCAAATTGTGCTGGAGAAGGCTCTTGAGAGTCCCTTGGACAGCAAGGAGATCAAACCTGTCTAAAGGAAATCAACCCTAAATATTCATTGGAAGCACTGACGCTGAAGCTGAAGCTCCAATACTTTGGCCACCTGATGCGAAGAGCTGACTCATTGGAAAAGACCTGGATGCTGGGAAAGATTGAAGGTGGGAGGAGAAGGGAGCAACAGAAGCTGAGATGCTTGGATGGCATCACCAACTCAAAGGATACGAGTTTGAGCGAACTCTGGGAGACACAGAGAGGACAGGAGAGCCAAGTGTGTGCTGCAGTCCATGGGGTCACAAAAAGTCAGATACAACTTAGAGACTGAACAACAGGTACAGAACAAAATATAATCTCTTCAGAATAGGTTTCCTTCTCTGGTTTAAAACTCCCTCTTTGATACAACTGATGTAGCTGAACAATTCATTTATTCTTAACATTTGCTATTTCAGAGGTCCCGATACATATATACATGGTTAAGATCTCCCAGGGGCCAAAAAATGAATACCCCACCTCTACCTCCCCGCCAAAGCAACCCAGGAAAGTGCTTTCAAACAGATATCATCTCCTTAAAAAGAGGTCTTCCAGGTATGATCACGTTTAAAGAAATGTCATTACAAAGAAAGAAGGAAAGAATAGAGGAAGTTCTGATATTCTTTTCAAAGTTACATTTCCCTTGTTATTTCACTAAAATAAAAATATTTTTAAAGGAACTATCTGTGATTCAGTGGTTAGGACTTGGTGCTTTCACTACTGGGGACCTGATAAATTAATGTTGGTTTCCCTTAGTTTCCCTTAGTTGGGGAACTATGATCCCACAAGCTGTGTGGTAAGGCCAAATAAATAATATATGTATTTTAAAAAGCTGATACTAGTTGTAGGAAGAGTCATTCTCAACCTTAAGTAATATTGGCAATAGTTCTTGAACTATGTCCAAATTTTTCTTTAAAAATTATGATTAAAAAAATTTTTTTTTAGCCCTTAGGAAATGAATATAGCTATGGTTCAACTTTCTCATTTTTAGGAACACACTGTATACCAAGACATGAGACTCATTCAACTCACTAATTTTTCCACGTACATGTTTTTTTGAACTTTTCCAACTATATTTACATAGGTTTGGGAAAGCACAGGCAATTTCAGGGCAGGGAGAGAAATACCAAGTTTCATAGTATTTCAACAGAGGATTTCATCTGCCAAAGAAAACTCTGACATTTGTGAGTTGTTTACTAATGGGTTGGTTGGCTCTGAAGCAGGCAACAAAGATGGGATCCTCCTTTACACCTCAAAGGAGAAACCTATTTTAGATTTAATGAGGAACAGATTTATAGGAAGACCTTCTTTATCCCTAACAATTCAACACCCTTTTAAAATTTCACAGTCTCCTTCCAAAACCACCTTCAGTGCCATAGAAGAATTCTAAACCACAACATTTTCCTAATCCAAGATTACTCACCAAAATCAGGGCCTATGAAGATATTTTGGGTAAATTTTGTTTGCCTCCATCCTAAAAGAAGGCTATACTGAGTGTTTTGTTTGGAGGAGCAGCAAATCATGCTCAGAGATTGAGTTGTCTTTGCCAGTATTTTATTTAACACCGGTTCACTGTGAAAGTGCAAGTGTTAAGTTGTTCAGTCAAGTCTGCTTCTTTTCGACCCCCTGGGCTATAGCCTGCCAGGTTCCTTTGTCCATGGGATTCTCTAGACAGGAATACTGGAGTGGGTTGCCATTCCCTTCTCCAGGGGATCTTCACCACCCAGGGATCGAACCAAGGTCTCCTGTATTTCAGGAGGATTCTTTACTGTCTGAGCCACCAGGGAAGCCCCAGATTCACTCTGGGGATTATTAGAATTTCACAAGACAGTAGGATAATGTCTCCTAATAAGCCAATAAAGAAATAACATACGCCAAACCAATGATAGATTAATTACACCTGTGGTCCCCAGTCTTTTTGGCACCAGGGACTGGTTTCGTGGAAGACAGTTTTTCTACAGATCAGCGTGGGGGATGGTTTCAGGATGATTCAAGCACATTGCATTTATTGTGCACTTTATTTTTATTATTACATCAGTTCCACCTCAATCATCAGGTATTAGATACCAGAGGCTGGGCACCCCTGAAATCATGCTATTGTTTCATGCAAGGGGAGATGAAGGAATAAAGTCCAAATTTAGCTTGAGGTGTACCCTCAGATGAGTTGGGGAAAATGAAAGTCCCCTTTGGCTAGAGCATGTTGCTAGGCAACTGGGATATTTGCCAGCTAGATGAACTTCTTGGGGCCACTGCGTGGTTTTTCCCACTACTGGTCAAGGCAGTAACCAATGCCCCAAGGTCTTCCTAGAGCTATTTAGATCAGCAAAGTGTGGCCTTGCCCAGACCGAACATCCTCAGATCGTCCTCACAAACTCTGGGTATTTCTAAACCAGTCCCCTGGCCAGAGCTGCTTCTTTATGGTCTTACTGATAAGCACCCAGTAGCATGCTCAGGCGCTGGGCTACCAACTTCTTATCAGCAACCACAGACATGGATGATGACATCCGGACACACAATTTCACTTTTCTAGAATAACTTCATTCTGAAAACACATTTACTCTTACAAACAGTCTCACTTTTGTCACAAACAAGCGGATTTGAAATCATATCAAACCACTGCACAACACTGAACTGCAAAGGACCGGCCACCAAGGGACAAAGCTCAAAAAGGCCATGAGATGGTTTTCCGTTCAAGCATACAGCATGGGCTTTCCCTTACCTGTCTGCTTAGCCCCCTAAGGGAGGTGTATGCATCCATCATCAGTGAATTGGGTAAGGTCCCTCCTTGGCTTCCCTGGAGGCTCAGACAGTAAAGAATCTGCCTGCAATGCAGGAGACACAGGTTTGTTCTCTGGATCGGGAAGATTCCCTAGAAAAGGGAATGGCTACCACTCCAGTTGGAGAAGGCAATGGCACGCCACTCCAGTACTCTTGCCTGGAAAATCCCATGGTCGGAGGAGTCTGGTAGGCTGCAGTCCATGGGGTCGCTAAGAGTTGGACACGACTGAGCGACTTCACTTTCCCTTTTCACTTTCATGCATTGGAGAAGGAAATGGCAACTCACTCCAGTGTTCTTGCCTGGAGAATCTCAGGGACGGGGGAAGCTGGTGGGCTGCCGTCTGTGGGGTCGCACAGAGTCAGACACGACTGAAGTGACTTAGCAGTAGCAGTAGCACCACTCCAGTATTCTTGCCTGGAGAATCCCATGGACAGAGGCACCTGGAGGGCTACAGTCCATAGCATCTCAAAGAGTCGGACACGACTGAAATGACTTAGCACTCATGCACTGAGGTTGCAAAGAGAGACAGAAAGTGTTAGTCGATTAGTTGTGTCCGATTCTTTGCAACCCTATGGACTGTAGCCCTGGGTCCTCTGTGCATGGGATTCTCCAGGCAGGAATACTGGAGTGGATTGCAGTGCCCTCCTCCAGGGGATCTTTCCAACCCAGGGATTGAACCTGCGTCTCTTATGTCTCCTGCTTCGGCAGGTGGGTTCTTTACCACTGGCGCTACCTGGGAAGCCCTGCAATCATTACAGGATGAACCAAATCCCATTTTCCTGGAATGCTTTCCAGTCATGTTCCTGCCCTCTCAGTTATCAGAGGGGCCTTGCCCTGACCACCCTACAAAGACTAACCCACCACCGCCATCTCTGTATCTGATATCTTAACCTGACACTCTTCTTCCTTATAAAGCATCACTTGCCACTTATATTTTTTGGTTCCTTCTCTCCAATTAGAAAGTTATTTCCTTGGGGGGCAGGATTTTCCATTCAACGTGATATCCCCCAAGGCCTAGAACAATGACAGAACATTATTCAATTATAAATTTAAGAGAATTTTTGCTTTTATCCTAATTATGCACTATAAATTAATTTTCATTATAAATTATGGATTAATAGAAGACACTTTTGAGATATTTGTTTTGTGAAATCAATCAAGGAATGGTAAGAGACCTTGGCCTAGATTTTCAGGAAAGCTTTAGGGCATTTACTGAACTGTTTTGGTGTGTGGCCCTCACATTTTGTGGGTGGCTCAGAGGTAAGGCATTATATCACAGGATCTGGGGGACTTTCTTCAGGCTGCAGAAGTCTAGGCTTCGTAAGGAATAGGTAAGAGGATAAAACCCCACTCACTGTGGCCTGATCAGAGGTTTAAAGTTCTTAGTCTGCTTTTAAGGCACTCCAGAAAATGACTCCATTCTTACTTTCCAGAGTTCTCTCCCTTGGAGTAAACATAACCGTTCTTGGCCAAGAGGAGCCACTTTATACTACACATCTTCATCCCTGCCCCTCAAAATGATATTTCATTTGCCCCCGAAATGTTCTTTCTATTTTCCCATCCTTCCAGGCACCATTTGTCACTTCACCACCCTTCAAGACCTCCTCTAGGAATCATCCTTCCATGAAGCTCTTCTTTACCACCACCCGCCACCACCCCCCCCTCCCATCATCACCATTATCCATCATTCCATCCAGGCTGGAAGGGACCACTTCTCTCCCTTCTCACTGCTTAAGACCTCCATCTCCTTCATGGCAATAACACTCTTTACTGTGTAATCGAAGGTTTTAGCTGTTATTGTTTGTTTATTTGTTTTTGTAGAAGCCTCAGCTTCCCCATTAGACTAAACAGCACCTTCCCTTGTCTTTACTAATCTACCTCCACCCAGTTCACATGTGCAGAGTATTCCTCATTCACAGTGATTTTCACCCGCAGGGCGCACATCCTAAGGTGGCGAGGGGTGGAAGTGGAGGCAGCAAGTGTCTGAGGTTATGGCGGGGGAGAATGTATATAGACTGAAAGAGGCCCCCACCTCTTGGTACTCCACCACCCTCCACTCTGTGATTTCTGGCATCGCAAATAATCTCCACATGCTTAAGATTTTTCATATTAGACTAGAAACGTTTTGTGTATTATTCACCACTGTATTCCCTACAGTGTCTAGCACAGAGCCTTGAACTTACTGGGTGCAGAACGAACGTCTGATGAATGAGCAAATGAACGCGTCCATGGGAAACCTTTCTGTGTCCTTGCGCCTAGCACCTCCTTGATCCCAGACTTGAAACACACATCCTTAAGGCAGGCTCTAAGCCACCTTCATCTTTAATCCTTATCCCCTTCCATAGCCACCCACACTATCTGACCAGGCATTTATCTCAGGGCACAAAATGCCATTTGCCTGCTGATCAAAGGCTGTGGGAATGGGCGGCATGAGCAGAATGGCAGCTGCACTCAGATCCTGCCCACACCCTTCCTGTTTGCAGCAGCCCACCCCAGGAGCTATTATGTTTTCAGTAGGCTGAGAAGGGCCCCTCCCCGCCCCCAACCTCCTTCCCTGGTCCTTGCAGACACTCTGTGGGGTCTACAGTGGCAGCCCCTCACCCTTGGAGCCCGCTCTCAGCATCTCATTGTCCCCAGGCAGGCGCAGATAGCCAGCCAGACCTCTTTTCCCCTTTCCTGGGACGCTGATAAGGCCATGAAAATAGTTCTCTATTTTCCTGCACAAAAGCTGACTTAGAAGAATAGGGTGGAGCATAAGTGATAACCAGCCAGAATTTGTTGCTTTTTGAAAAGAAACGTGGTGGGGAGGGGATGGGGGAGACTGGAAGACTGAGCTTTTGCTCTGGGTTGTATAAGTCAGGCACTTTCCAACAGCAGTGCCCCCTTGCCAGCCTTGGAGCCTCGTTTTACTTCTGTAATGGGAAACGTTGCCCTCAGGTCAGAGGGCCACAGTGTCTCCTCCTGAGGTTGGCTGGCCACCTGGGAGCCTCTGGGGTGACCCACTTAACCAGACGGTAGCTTATTGGATGGAATTCAGGGGGGGGGGGGGTGAGGGGAGATTGGAATGCCTTCCTTGCATTGAACTCATTCCAAATGGGGTTCTTATCCTTGCTGCTGTTGCTGCTAAGTCGCTTTAGTCGTGTCCGACTCTGTGCAACCTCATAGACGGCAGCCCACCATGTTCCCCGGTCTTTGGGATTCTTCAGGCAAGAACACTGAAGTGGGTTGCCATTTCCTTCTCCAATGCATGAAAGTGAAAAGTGAAAGCGAAGTTGCTCAGTTGTGTCCAACTCTTAGTGACCCCATGAACTGCAGCCTACCAGGCTCCTCCATCCATGGGATTTTCCAGGCAAGAGTACTAGAGTGGGGTGCCATATCCTTGAGAACCCCTCAAATGGTCAATGTGCTCTCAAGACACATGTGCGTTATGGAGAGCTTCACCAACTCCACGTGATCTTGGTTTATCGCAAGTGTCCCTGATCAGGTGGTGGTGGTTTAGTCATTAAGTTGTGTCCAACTCTTCTGACCCCCATGGACTATAGCCCACCAGGCTCCTCTGTCCATGGGATTTCCCAAGCAAGAATACTGGAGTGGATTGCTATTAGGGGCCCTTTAAATAAACAAAACTGTCTGGAGTTTCCAAGTTATTTTGCAAGAGGAATCCTTCAAAGATGTAGTTGGTGTTTGTTGACCACTGAGGTGAAGAAATGGGGTGGGAAAAAAATGGAGGATCACCATTTCCACCCAGAACTTTAAACAATGAAATGGAAGAGAGAAATACATAGAACTTTCTTAAAAAGATTTCTGCTGGGAGTACACTGCCCTGATACTGGTGGTACTGCCCCCATTTTGCCACCACTGACTCTGCAACCTGTTGCAATTAACAGAACCTGCAGGCTTTGTCTTTTGGGCATATGTGTCAGAAAAATAAAGGGAATTAATGTTTGGGGGTGAAGTTTCAATACTAGTACTGTTTTTTAAAGCCACTAAAATGGTTCTAATGTACAGTCAGGGTAGAGAACCAGCTAGAAAGATCATCTCTAACCTCTAAGTTATCTGCTGGTTCTAAAATGTTATGGTTTTGTAGTTTAGGGTCTGAGTTTCTTTATTTTTTTCTATTTAGATATAGCTGACATATAACCTTATATTACTTTCAGGCATGCAATGCAATGACTCAATATTTGTATGTATTATGAAATGACCACCATAATTAGTCTAGTAAACCTCCCAACACCATCAAGTTCCTCCATTAATCCTTCTCTCACTTACCTAAAGATTTGATTCACAGCTCCTCACTGCCACCCGTGTCTTTCTGAAATGCTGGAAAAAGAAATTCACACAGGGAGCCCAGTCGGGCAATCTGTGATGATCTAGAGGAATGGGATGGTAGGAGGGGAGAGATGATCAAGAGAGAGGTGATTCATGTATCGTTATGGCTGATTTGCATTGTGGTATGGTAGAAACCATCATAACATCGCAAAGCAATTTTCCTCCAATAAAAACATAAAAAAAAAAAATTCAGCAAATGGCCACTACTACTTCTCCTCCCACTCTGGAACATCGGAGCAGGTGGTTGAGCATTTGCTGAGTCACCCAGAACAAAATTTCACAAGGCATGCAAGTTTAGAGGCTCTGGGAGAATAAAAGCAGGATTGTATACATGAACTGAACATACCCAAGAAAAAGAGAGAACTTCAATGAAATAGTAGCAGTGAGAAGAAGAAGACACAGCAGTAGAACAACCGTACTAGGCAGTTTAGACTCTAATCCATTTTTTGTCATGAACAGGGCTACACTCAGCCAATACAGCCCTGCTAACCAACTGGGATCTCCCTCTACTTCCCTTGAGAAAACACTTGATTATCTTTACAAATCTCACCGTTTTAGCTTTCTGCTTCCTAAATCACAATCTAAATCATTCTTATAATACCTCTGTCCCCATTGTGCCTCCTTTCATCCAGCCCCCAGGACCGACTTTCCAGAATCCATACTTTGGATTTGCCTAGGGAGGACCCACCACCCCAAAATAGTCTTGGGATTGGCTCTTTGTGACAACTGTTTAAGGCATTGCCAACAATTCTCGAGTGGTTTTAAAATCAAGTATGTGTGCATGCATGCTAAGTCACTTCAGTCATGGCCAACTCCTTGCAACCCTATGGACTGTAGCCAGCCAGGCTCCTCTGTCCATGGGATTCTCCAGGCAAGAATATTAGAGTGGGTTGCCATGCTCTCCTCCACAGGATCTTCCCCATCCAGGGATCGAACCCACATCTCCTGCAACTCCTGCATTGCAGGAAGATTCTTTATGGCTAAGCCACCAGGGAAGTCCAAAATCAAGTATGTAGTTGCATAAATAGAAAAAGAACATGCAGCATAAAATTAAGTAAAATGCCAAATATCTCATATAAATGGAATAGGTAGACAATAAAAGCAAATAAATAAATAAGATTGTGTTAACTTAGATCTATAGAGCAAAATCCCAGGAATCTGAAAAGATTCTATTCACCACATAGGCCAACTTCCAAAGGATGCTCTCTTCAGCATCCTCACCATATAGTCATATAGGATCTGACTATCCAATCCAGTGATGGAGTTCTCTCTCTCACAAGGCATCTCATTCTAGTTTTGATCTATTTTAATTAAAATCCAATTGAAATCAAATACCCAATTAGAAGCACTGTAAGTAATGGTGAAACCCTGAAGGAAACATCAGCCATGGAAGAAGAAAAGGAGAAGCACAAACTGGGGAGAAAGTTACAGAATGGGCCACAGTGGTCTGAGATATTTAAATTTTCCCTTAGAATTAATTTTAAAGCTGTACATTCACGTGGTCTTTCCATGTTCCCACTTAAAGAATAAATTTTCCTCCTCAGCAGCTTGTACTGTTAGATTAAAAAATTGAGGCAAACCTTATTTTAAAGTACTTTTTTTTTTAAATAAGAAGTTTGTTCTTTGCAGCTCCAACTATTTGGCAAGTACTTTTGCACTCTAGTGATTTAAATGGTATGGATAAGCAGAGAGTATTATGATTATCTATCCCTATTCCTCCCAAATTCTGGACTTTTAGGAAAATGAATTAGAAATATGTGCAGCAATTATACCAAAACCATTGGAGTCACAGAACATAGTTTTAAATCTGATGCTTCAAAACAACTTTTTCACCCAAGATACTTTAGGTAATGTAGATAAAGAAAGATAGGCACTCAGTGAGGGATGCAATAAAAGCAATTTGCTCTCTGGAATTAATTCCACTTCTCAATGCATAGATTTTATACCTTCAACATGAAAATATTGCTCTTGAACTTGTTGCATTAATCAAAAGAAAGATATTCCATGCACATACTGAATTTTCAGTATAAATCAATAGATTTATTTTCAAGTTAGTTGGTAGGGCTCTGAAATGTTATAATTTTCAGAATGGGGAAAGAAAATAATAGTAATAATAGCAAACATTTACTGAGCACTCAATGATAGGCCTGGGAATATACTAAGAATTTTATATACATTATCTAAGTCAAAGAAATAGTCTTGATTTGCTTTATCTGAAACCACTTCACAGGTAGTACAAAAGTGAACCTCCAGAGGCATTATGTTTCTTAAAACTTCTCTGTTCTTCCCTAGCTATAATCTCTTAAAGATACTTCATAGATAAAGTACAAACGGATAAAGCTAAGAAGATGTTAGGTGGGATTGCCTAAAAACAACCAAATAAGGAACAGCAGAGCTAAAAATAGAAGCTAAATCCTGCCCTGTCTCCTACCTTTATTTACAAAATGAGAAAGCCTTGCGGGCTGTTTTCAAATTTCTTTTTGGTTTCAGAATCCCCACCCTATAAGTCTTTGCCCAAGGCCCAGAACATTTAGAAAATAGTGCTGTGTTTATTATCTTACAGTCAAATCTAAGCTTGTCTGTTGTCCACCTCCTCTCCACCTTCACAGATGTCAAGATGGGTCCTAACTTTAGAAATGCACTTTAATCCAACAACTAGCATGGTTGTTCATGCTCTGGGAGTTTGAAAGCAAAATAACTAGTTACTAAGAATTCTCAATATCCTTTGGAAAGACGAAAGTGAAAGTGAAGTTGCTGAGTTGGATCCAACTCTTTGAGACCCCATGGACTGTAGCCTATCAGGCTCCTCTGTCCCTGGGATTTTCCAGGCAAGAATACTGGAGTGGGGTGCCATTTCCTTCTCCAGGGGATCTTTCCAACCCAGGGATCGAACCCTGGGTCTTATGAAGGAATGAGATCATTCCAACTGGGAGAAACAAGGAAGTTGTCAAAAACTCCAGTAACCATGGGGCTGGTGACCAGCAGGGTAAATAAAAGCCATTTTTACAGGGCTGGCTCTGTGGGCAAGCTCTATGGGTCTGGGGAACTAGAGCAGCGAAGCATATCCGAATGGAATGGCTTCATTTGCTTATTTCCTCTACATTCTTCTTCATATCTAATGCTCAGCCCCCAAATGAAAGTCAGTGTATTTCTGTTTTAATGATTTAATGAACAAATAAATAAGAAACTATTAAATCAATGGGCGTCCCTGGTGGCTCAGACGGTAAAGAGTCTACCTGCAATGCAGGAGACCTGGGTTTGATCTCTGGGTCAGGAAGATCCCCTGGAGAAGAAAATGGCAACCCACTTCACTATTCTTGCCTAGAAAATCCCATAGATGGAAGATCCTGGTGGGCTACACCCCATGGGGTCGCAAAGAGTTGGACATACATTAAATCAACAGTATAATAAATGTATTTATTCACCTGCTGAATGAATGTTTATTGAATATAACTCTGGACCTAGTGGCTAGCATTTATAATTTAATGAGGAGAGTTTATAACTTAATACATTAAACAACTAATCACAATTAATTTTTTTTTTTCCATCCACCCTGAGATCACATCTCTCTCTCACATCTGCCTTCAAGTCATCCAGTTAATTACTTCTCCTTGGGCCAAAAACTCCTTCCTGCTACACCATGGACCACCTGGCTGCCATTTGCTGAGGTCATCTCTAGAATTCAGCTTCCTCCTCAAGGGCCCATGGGGAAGACAGCAGAAGACGAGGCAGGTCTCTCCCTCATCTGCTGGCTCCATCACCTCACCACACAAATTTAAATGGGCATGTATATGTCACTCGATAGTTATGAAAAATTAAGGGAAATCACAAAATATGAAGGGAGAAATATTAGACTTTGTGCTAAATGGAACATCAGAGATTGAGAAGGGAGTATGCACAAAGTGAAACCCTCTGTAAGGGAATACAGTAAATTTGTTCTGAACTATGTCGTCTGGACTCAGCTGGTCCTCCCTTTCATCCCGAGAGCACCTTTTAAAATCCCAGCTACCTTCTGGGAAATGCCAGCTTAGATTGGTAAAATGCTTTTATTAATACTACACCCTGAAAACAGCAATAGTCATACAAGAAAACAGTGCATATAAAAATACCTTGCCTTATTCACAGAGGCTTAGGAGAGAGGGCGGTGCAGACTGTAGGGCAGCTCTAGCCATCACCACCCCACCAGCTGCCCTTGGAGCTGCCGCCGCGTGGATCATTCCCCCTGGGGATAGGCGGGGGGGGGGGGCTTTCAAGACTGCTTCCACAGAGGAATATTACAGATGTCAGGCATCTCTAGACAGTGGTCTTGCTTTTAACATGCTAGCCCCCAAACAGGGAGTGGGCAGAAGAGTTCCCTATTGCTCTCTCAGAATACTCCCTGGGCCCTTTCTGATGAAAAAGTAAGTGAATGTTGCCAGTGGCCAAGAGAGGTCACCAGGCAGGGGCCAACATCAGAAGCCGAAGGACAGGAAGGTTCTACCTGGAAGCAAGAATGCAGTCAGGAAGTTCACTTCACTTCATGTCAACAAGACTTTCATGAGCACCTACTAAGTGCAGGCCTGCGCTGAGGTCATGGATCACCGATGTGAGCGAGTAACAAGCAATGGTAAAAGCATGGAGCCTCTAGGAGAAATTATGGGAATGCAGATGCAGGAGCCCCGGAGGCATCCATGCCCGAGAAACCAGCTCCCGAAGCAGGAAGGATGGAGTAGGGGCGCCACATCAGTTAGTTAGAGAGGCTACAAATTCCATCTTGTGCAAGAGAACCACTGAGCAAGCAACTCCTGAGATCAGTGCGGACGCAGGACAGGAGCGGCCACAGGGCCGTGCTGATTTCCTGCCGCGACCCGGGGAGGTTTTCCAGGTGGCGCTAGTGGTAAAGAACCCACCTGCCAAAGCAGGAGACAGAAGGGACGAGGGTTCCATCCCTGGGTTGGGAAGATCCCCTGGAGGAGGTCATGGCAACCCATTCCAGTATTCTTGCCTGGAAAACCCCAGGGGCAAAGGAGCCTGGCGGGCTAGAGTCCATCGGGTCACAAAGAGTTGGACACGACTGAAGAGACAGCACACACACACACACACACACACTCGGGGAGGCAGAAATGAGAGGCAGTTTGCTCCTGACTCCCCCCGGGACAGGGCTTCCCGAGTGGCTCAGCAGTAAAGAATCCGCCTGCAATGCAGCAGCTGCAGGAGACGTGGGTTTGATCCCTAGGTCGGAAAAATCCTCTGGAGAAGGGCATGCAGCCCACTCCAGGAATCTTGCCTGGAGAATCCTGTGGACAGTGGAGCCTGGCAGACTGTGGTCCATGAGGTCACACAGAGTCCGACAAGACNTGGCTGCCAGGAACACGCAAACTTCCAGGTTTCTGTTAGAAGAGTAGAAAGTTGTAAAGCACAAATATAATAGAAACATATCAAATTTCCGTGTTTCAAATGAAGATGTGTTTTTCATTAAAGGATTAAGGCATGCCCTGTGCCACCCCCATGCTGCAAAGCTGCTAATCTTGGGACACATTTTAAATACTGAGCCAGTCTCCATTTATAATTCAAGAAAACAACAGTCCGTACTACTTAGGACCAGGGGCAAATTTAAGTTGTAAAATCTTTTTCAGGGACCCCATTCCCCTCAAATCAGATTGGGTGCATGCTAAGTCACTTCAGTCGTGTCCGATTCTTTGTGACCCTGTGGACTGTAGCCCTCCAGGCTCCTCTGTCCATGGGATTCTCCAGGCAAGAGTACTGGAGTGGGTTGCCATGCCCTCTCCAGTGGGTCTTCCCAACCCAAGGATGGAACACACGTCTCCTGTAGCTCCTATATTGCAGAGGATTGTTTACCACTGAACCACAGGGGAAGCCCAAAATCAGATTAGCAGAAGTCATTTTAGAGAAGATATTCTGTCAAAAATAGAGGGACACTTTAAAAAAAAGATGGAGAGAGATTTCTTTCTCAGGAGGGTATTTTTCAAAGTTTCTTATATTGCTGGGGTTAAATCATTGCTCTATACTTGGGTTTTAAAAAACTCTAGGACATATTGAAATATTTAAGGGTTAAATGAAATGAGTTTTGAGCTGTGCTTTAAGATAAAAAGAGGTGAGTTGGAGAGGTTTATATGAAACAAGACTGATAAAGAGTTGCTGATATCTGGAGGTGATGGGTAAATCAAGTTTCCTTATAATAATCTGTCTATTTTTGCATGTTTCTTCTGTAATAATAATGTACAAAGTGAAAAAGAATAACAGAGGCAAAAATAAATTTATTTTTCAATAAAGAAAATTAACGTATTATTTCTTTAGTTTCTAATTAGGTAACAGTTTACTAGCATGCCACTCTGAGGTTGTCTTCTCAAAGAGGTCCAACATGTTAGAACTGTTGGAAACTCAGAAATCTGAGCAGGTACATCATTTCTCAGGTGTCCAGTGAAAGAAATGCAAATCACACATTAACTGCATGCAAATGACTTGGCATTATTTACTCAGTTATAATAACTCAGTTAGTAATAATTATTCAGTCTACACAATTTCCAATCCAGACCTCCACTTGCTCCATCTTAAGCCTAAGGTAGCCTCTTCCTCCAAAAGTCTTCCTTAGAGATCTCTCTATAACATTTGAGGAGTCAATTATTTTCATCACTTGATGTATTTCTAGATAGGATGAGATTTACAAGGAAAGTCTAAGAAATAGTAGTACTGGTGAATAAATCCGAGAAATAGGTTTTTCCATGTCTGGTTCTACAAGAAGCAAATACACAGTAGCTTAACTAAAAGTGTTCCAGAATTGCTTCACTGGGATGAGGTCCTTATATGAAAAGATAAAACTTTCCTTTGCCTATGAATGAGAAAGGACCCTTTCACTTCCACTGATAATAATGCTTGATACATGCAAATCTGTATTTTCTAGGATTACATCTCAGGCTCACGTCAGTGTTCCTTCTCTGTGCTTCTGAGAACAGAGTCTTGTATATCAAGATTTTTTCCATCACAGTTTTGGCAATCGGATTTGGCAATCACAACATCTGCTTCCTGGAATATTCTATTTTCCTCAGTTTACCTATTTTACTCAAATTACATCTATATACAAATCTGCAACAAAAGGGGCTTCCCAGGTGGCTCAGTGGTAAAGAATCTGCCGGCCAGTGCTGGAGATTCAGTAGAGTGGGTTCCATCCCTGGGTCAGGAAGATCCCCTGCAGGAGGAAATGGCAACCCACTCCTGTATTCTTGCCTAGAGAATCCCATGGACAGAGGAGCCTGGTGGGCTACCCAGTCTATGGGGTCGCAGAAAGTCCGACACAACTGAGCTGACGGAGCTTGCACACGTGCATGCCCACACGCAACAAAAGCATTTAATGACGATTCACTGAGATAATACTTTCATTGTCAAAGTGTCCTGTGATGAGATCCTCAGAGCTGCCAGCAGACTGTCTACAAAAGGAAGTTAGGATCTGGGCCCAGAAATTCATTTCTTTATGCGGCCCAGATGAGGAACAGATAACTGAGCCCAATATTTTCCTAACCAAGCATTTATGGTATTTTGAGTCTGTGCTTCCAAAGGACGGTCAGTAGCCAGCCTTTGGCACGTCCTGGGGAAACACCTCACCTTGGCGAGTAGTTATATTTCAGGCCATCAGAGAGATGGGCTCTCCGCTAAACTGAGCCGAAATAGAAAAGAATCCTTACCTCTGTGTGGGTTAAATAAAGATCACCAGTTACAACAGTCAGCCTCAAAGGGTTGAATGGGCCTCTCCCAGACACTCATTCTACTTATCTGGGGTCTTAATCCCAGTCTGCACCTTTTGATCAGGCAGCCCCCAGACCACGGATGACTTATCAAAGGGGTTGGAATTTGCACTGTGCCCATTGCACCCCATCTTACTGGCCACTTGTAGGCTGGATTGTGGGACTAACACTTCAACACTCGCAAGTGGAGCCCTGGGGGAGGGGTTGGCTCATGGTGTCCATCACAGGCGAGGTGCCATGAGTCAAGTGGGAGGTCAAGCAGAACACGCCAGAAGGCCTCCGGCAGCCTCTGAGCCTCTTCCCAGCTCTCCGCAATAACTGAAACATCCTTCCTTGCTATGGCTGGCAACAGGGCTTGCTTTTTTTTTTCTTTAGAATGTAGGAACAAAACCCCTTCCCTTTTACACATCCTCTCCTTTTCAGGGTGGTCCTGCTGTCTCACCAGCTTCCCATTTCACCCCAGGAGGCGGCTCCCACCTGTGCCACCAGCCGGCTGAAACTTTCTGATCTTCCTGTCTACAGATTTCTGTTATCAGCCTCCAGGCCTGCTGTCTCCCAGCATCTGCTTTTAAGGATAGCAATAGCCCCCAGGCCCTCAACTCCTCTCCAAGGGAGCTGGACTATTACTAAGATTAATTACTACTCTCCTCCCCGTCGGATTTCCCCATCGCATGTGCCCCAAACCCCAATTCAGAGCCAGCCTTAGCTAAAAATATAAAACAAGGAGGTGCATTAACCCTTGGTGGCCCCTCTCCATACCCTCAAACCAACTCCTGGACTAGCAGAAGCCCCTCACAGTTATCCCCCACCTTGTCCTGACGTCTTTGCGTAGTTTCTTCTCCAACATTTTCTTTTCCACCTTCCAGAGTATCAAAATTTAGTTTACTTACGTTGCATTTTCTCCTGTTCCATCCCAGTGAATTACCCTCTGAGAAAAAGCTTTGAACAAGTTAATTAGAATTAACACAAAGATGTTGATAGATAAAGAAAGCTGAATATGTGATACATTCTGAAAGTGGTTTAATATGACTTAAAAGAAATGTTTTTAATGCCAGAATTTTCAAGTACCAAGGGAAGCAACTGGCCCAAGAAATATTTATTTAGGGGGAAAGGGTCCTTTCCTAGCACCTCTTTTTATACAACACAGCCAGCCTTTCTTCTATGAGGTTGATTGTGGTTAATTTCCTATCAAATTTTCCCAAGCTGGAACTCATACTTCCAGATAGTTTTTGAACATAAATGTAGTCTGACAACCGCAATAAATGCCAGTTAATTTCCTCATCACTTAACGTTTTATTTCTCACTAATGACAGCTTCATTCAATCCTGCGGAACTAGCATAACAGTCTACCTCTTGACTTTGCTGCTGCTGCTGCTAAATCTCTTCAGTCGTGTCGGACTCTGTGCAGCCCCATAGACGGCAGCCCACCAGGCTCCCCTGTCCCTGGGATTCTCCAGGCAAGAACACTGGAGTGGGTTGCCATTTCCTTCTCCAGTGCATGAAAGTGAAAAGTGAAAGTGAAGTCGCTCAATCACGTCTGACTCTTAGGGACCCCATGGACTGCAGCCTACCAGGCTCGTCCATCCTTGGGATTTTCCAGGCAAGAGTACTGGAGTGGGGTGCCATTGCCTTCTCCGACCTGTTGACGTTAGTTACTAAAAAACTCGGGAAGACATTAAGATCATCTGAAATCCAATTTTTGGCTAATTCTAGACTACTTAGTACCATATCATGAGGAGCTGAAAAATAAATGGAAAAGATGAGGACGGTGAAAGAACTGAAAGTCTATTCTTCCTATTGAGGACAGGAACTGCCTTCACATTCAAATTTTGAATATAAATTCCAGCAATATAGCTTCTAAACAATTCACACATTGGATTGTTGTTTTTTTTTTTGTCCCTTAAGAATGTCATTATAAAATTATAAGTCTCACAGTGAGGAGGAAGTCTTCTCAAACCTAAAATTTCCCTGCTTCTTGACAATTCCAGAGGATCTTAAAATATCTATGAGTGCTTGATCTGGGTAAATGTCCTATTTCTATATGAAAATAGTTACCTAAATACAGTTTAGGAAAAGATAATATTTCTTGATTCTTTAAGCACCTCAAAAAGGGAAATCTATATGACTCAACTTGTCACTTACTCTTACACTAACAACGCTCTCTCCTCACAGAGTCAGTCTCTCACAACTTAACAGATTTCTCTTTAAGTCGGTTTGTGCTTTTCATACAGAAAATGAAACTTTTCTCCTCCTGGGCTGGGAAAGGAGATGCCAATATCTTCCTTACTTCACTTTTAGTCACTGTTGTGAATCTGGAGCACGTTAGCTTACGTGGTTGGAAATAACAATTTTAAAAGGTGGCTCATACTTATTGCCTGTGAATCAGAGCTGAGGATTCAAAGGCTCCGGGAGCTTCTGAATGTGCCCAAGGTCACCGAGACGTAGGTGGCAGAGTTCAGACTCAAGCCCAGGAGGCGCTCCTATCCCCTGATCTGAAGGTCGGCAGCACAGAAGGGCCTGAGGGAGCCAGTCAGCTTTGTGTCGTCCACTTCGCCTGAACCACAGCCACGTGTCCTTCTAGGCTGCGCTGGTGCCACCGGTGGAGCCAAGTGAAAGAGATAGTAGCCCATGCAGCCCCTGACAGAATCAGCTTGCCAGAGGGGACACCCTCCAAGAGGCAATGTGGCTGACTCTGTTTCTCTGTTCTTTTAGAATCCCAACCTCCCCCTCTGTGCTTCGGTTGAAAAACTCACATGTAATTCAGAGTTTGCATGCACGCATGCTCAATCTTGTCCGACTCTTTGCAACCCCATGGGCTGTAGCCTTCCAGGCTCCCCGTTCATGGAATTTTCCAGGCAAGAATACTGGAGTGGGTTGCCATTTTCTACTTCAGGGCATCTCCCCGGCCCAGGGATTGAAACCATTTCTCCTGCGTCTCCTGCATTAGCAGGCAGATTCTTTATCACTGAGCCACCGGGGAAGCCCAAATTCAGAGTTTATCTTCCCCATATATCTAAATGGGCTTCCCCAGTGGCTCAGTGGATAAGGAATCTGCCTGCAGCGCAAGAGACACAGGCGCTACAGGTTCAATCCCTGGGTCGGGAATATCCCACAGGCTCCCCCTTCAGGCTTTTGTCTTCTTTGGTAAACCCATCACACCTCTTTGGGGCTTCCCTGATGGCTCAGATGGTAAAGAATCTGCCTGCAGTGTGGGAGAACTGGGTTCAATCCTTGGGTCAGGAAAATCTGCTGGAGAAGGGATGGTAACCCACTCCAGTATTCTTGCCTGAAGAATTCCATGAACAGAGGAGCCTGGCAGGCTACAGTCCATGGGGTTGCGAAGAGTTGGACACGACTGAGCAATTAATACTAACACAGACTGGAGGGGAAAATGAAACGTGCAGGCCCGAGAAAGGGCAGAAACCAGGGTGGCGAGAAGGTTCTGCTCTGGAGCTGGTGGACTCCCTTGGACACTGCCGCCACTGCAGTGGGCTTCAGGGCTCGCTGTCTGTCTACCTCAAGGTCCCAGTTCCCAGGAGACAGACCCTGGCTGGCCTAGCCTCAGCCATCTGTGCCAGGCTGAGGTCAAGGCAGGGGCACAACAAAGCTACATGGAATGGAGAAAGGGTGTCTCCCCAAGGAGCAGAAGAACAGGGGAAAGAAGTCATAATTGACTCCACAATGCCCAATAGCCTTCTCTTTCTATCTAATTGACTCATTGATTCACCATTAACGTTTCATATAATTTTATCGTTGACAAAATGATTTTCACATTTGTTATCTAATCCCATTTAAAAACGTCTCAATTAAGTCTTATGTTCCTCTTTTAGAAACGAGGAAACTGGGTCTCTAAGAAAAGATGTCACTTAATACAGAACTGAAATCCCAACCTTCTAAGTACAAACTCCAAGCTCTTTCCTCTAAAATAAATTTTAAAAAATAAAGTGACATTTTGGAATTAAGTCTGAATCAATTTGGACTCAGTGTATGTGATATTTTTCCAAAACATAAAAGTTTTATAATAATAGCAACAAAAAATAACTACTGGATACTAACTACTTCTAGATCCATCATATGCCAGATTTTATTCAATTAAAATACATTCAATAAATTTACTTAAGTGCGTGGGATATATTCCAGATGCCAGGGAATCAAATATACATGAGTTGTGCTCAAATAGTTCAAATTAGGTCATCTAAATAAGCAGAGGCAACAATCTAAATAAATAAATACAATAGAGATGTTTTAGGAACGTTGTATTTTAATTGTCTATCTGCTTATATTCCTTAAACACCAAGCTTCCCAGGTGGCTTGGTTTGAGGGACCCTGTCTTTTTTGCAGTCCCAGCACTAATCACAGAATCTAGGAGAGAGTAGGTTCTTGATAAATAGTTAGAGAATAAATAAATTAATGAATTCATGAAAAAAAGATAAGCATAATGGAAACACAGTTGAAAGAGAATTTTTGACTTCTATGTTAAGAAAAGCTACATTTTCTATAAATAAGAAATGCGGGAGAGGGTGCAGAGAAAAGGGAACCATCTTACACTGTTGGTGGGAATGTAAATTGGGATAGTCATTATGGAAAACAGTGTAAAGATTCCTCAAAAAAACTAAAAATAGAGCTACCATATGATCCAGCAATTCCACTCTTAGGCATATACCCAGACAAAACAATAATTAGAAAAGGTACATGTACTTCTTTGTCCACAGGAGTATGATAAACAATAGTTGAGACTTGGAAGCAACCTGAATATATACATATGTAGGTATGTATGTATATATGAACATATATACATATTTATGAATATTACTCAGTCATTAAAAAGAATAAAATAATGCCATTTACAGCAATATGGATGAACCTAGAGATTACGAAACTAAATGAAGTCAGAAAAGGAAAGACAAATACCATATGATGTCACTTACAGGTGGAACCTAAAATACAACAAAAACAAACATATCTAAGAAACAGAACAGACTCACAGACGTAGAAAACAGTCTTGTGACTGCTAGGGAGGAGCAGGGAAGGGGGAAGGAAGTATTGGGAGTTTGGGATTAGAAGATGCAAACTATTTTATATATAAGATAGATAAATAATAAAATCATACTATATAGCACCAGGAACTATATTCAATATCATGTGATAAATCATAACAGAAAAGAATAAGAAAAAGAATATATATGTATAAGTGAGTCACGTTGTTGTACAGCAAAAATTAACACAACATTGTCAATCAACTGTACTTTATAAAATTTAAAAATAAATTGGGACTCCATGGCAGTCCAGAGGTTAAGGCTCTGCTCTTCCACTGTAGGGAATGCTGGTTCGAACGTTGGGACATTAAGATCTCACATGCCACACAGTGGGGCAAAAAAATAAATAAAGCAAAATTTTAAAAATAAGTAAACTTAAAAAAAAAAGAAAAGCTACATTCGAAGAATGGTAAGATGAGTTTAAAGAATGCATGAAAACAACTTATCTGCAGACTGGAGTTTACTGTGTAAGTGAGCATTCCTTGTCATGTTCATGACTGGAAAGGCATCTGCATCATCAGAGGAATGTCCTTTACCCTAGAGAGAGTACTTTTGCATTGTTATGCTGAAACAAACAGATATTTCTGTTCCAACATACTCCAAAAAGTGGGCTTAGTTTAGTTTCTTGGAGACCTGCTTCTAATCTCCTCACAGCTGCTGCCTTTAAATCTAATCCCACTCTAAACACTTTTACAGTCTTAATTTACTCAAATTGTCCATTTGTATCATGTAAACTGGGGCTTCCCTGGTGGCTCAGATGATAAATAATCTGCCTTGAAAGCAGGCAACCCAGAAAGACCCCCTGGAGAAGGGACTAGCAACCCACTCCAGTATTCTTACCTTGACAGAGGAGCCTAGCGAGCTACAGTCCATGGGGTGGCAAAGAGTTGGACACAACTGAGCAACTAACATAAACATTCATGTAAATTGCCCATCTATTGTTGCATTATTATTTTTCTTGTGTAATGTACACTTATTCATTTATTTATTCAATGACCTACTAAGCACAGAACCATCTACTAGGTTCATCCTGTGATTCTGGGACCTACATCCCTAACCTCCATCATTTCTCTCCAAGCTCACTCCCTGGAACTAACACACTATTCATCAGACATTCAGCAAAATGCTTACTATCTGACAAACTCCGAAGTTAGAATTAGGATGGAGTCTAGCACAGACCCCAAATGCTACATCCACTCCAATGCAGTTCAAATGTCAAAAGGATCCAACCCAGAGACCCTACAGGATGAGGCAGAGTCATCTGAAATACTCTGGCACCTTCTGTCAGGTCAACAATTAGAAAAAGGGATTCTTGCAATACTGGACCTGGAAATCTTACCAGTCCTGCTTATGGGGCCCAAAAAGGTGCCACTCAAAATTAAGCTGCTATCTTGGACCCACTTGGAAGAAAAGCATTTTTCTTGGCCAATGTAAATGTTTTTTTTTTTTTCCATTCAGAGCTCATGTTTGATCCTAGACCAAAATCTGTACCCCAATTGTAAACAAAGCAATTAAAATACTCAGAATGGCCACGGTGGGGTAGTCTTCAGAAACAGTTCCAAAGGCATATGAACAAGCAAAGCCCTGTGGCCACTTCACAGAACCTTTGAAGTATCAACATCAACTCGAAACATATGGTATCTCAGCATATGAAAAGGAGCCTTTCACTTCCCGGAGAGACGCCAGTCTTCCACTGGTCAGACTCGAAGCTACTGCCACAAGAGAGACCGTGGAGAAGATGCAGTGGCCTACGTGAAATATTAATACACTGGTGGTCTGACTACTTTTTCATTGCTTCATGTATTAATGACGCAACTTGTTCCTCCAGTTGCATGAGCTGGTACTTTATGTTGCCTGCAGAAACTTGGAGACTACTTTATTCTCATCATTCAAAAGTGGACCTTCTCATGTGGGAGACTGCTTGAGGCCAAGTGAGATCCACTCATTAAATAATTATTAACAAAAATTCATTTAGTTCCTTAAGTGAATAAAACTTGCAGCCACAAGATGGTAAGCCCCAGATTATCCATAAAGATGGGAGAAAGCAGTTCTGCTAATTGGATCTTCTTCTTACAAAGTTGTGTAGATCCCATAGACCACCAACTTCAAAAAATGAGAAGACAATACACTCACCTAGTATTAAAACCATACAGAGCAAATCCATTCCTGATTCAGAAGCGCCTCAGAATGTAATATGCCTTAGGGTCACCATTAAACATGTCATTTTTAAGAGCTGTGGAAGAATAAACTCACTCCCCACAGGCCTACTCTGGGATGGGCAGTTCTAAACAAACTCTTCACATTAACTTGGTTACTTCTAATTTATTTCTTTCCCACAAGATTGAGCTCAGTGTATTAAAAAAAAGAAACTCTGTTGCTTTGAATATGGGAATCTAGATGTGGGAACTCTGATTCTGTGCATTCTCTGCCCTCTTTTTTGTGCCTATTTCTTCATGGTTGAGGTTACACGGCTTAGAAAACATATTCTTCTTTTCTCATTTAACAGTCTCTCTGTCACAAGCATCTTTACATGTTACTGAAACCCTTTATTAACACATTATGATTGCAATGTCATATTACCTCAATTAAATCAGTTATAATGTACCACTTTTCAGTTTGAGATGTGTATTGAAATTGTCTATAATTTAGCTATCATGGATATTTGGTAACTTTAATGTGTTAATCTTTGTCTAATCATTTGCTTAAAATAATTCCCTAAAAGTGAAGTTATGAACAAAGTGTTTGGTTCTTGAGTGTTAATTAAACTTACAGTGGTAAGCATTTCACAGTATATACATATGTCAAATCATTATGTTGTACACTTTAAACAATGTGATATATCAA